>OY776115.1:137594462-138194462 GCA_963675035.1 Allygus modestus | reverse complement strand
ATATTATTTAATAGTTTCCTATCTTTTAACCGTCAGTGATACGATTATTCACGTAATGGGTTACCGTTGGAAAAAGATAAATATAAAACTTTGGTTAGGAATGTGTTTATCAAGTCCATGTAAAACAAACACATTTAATTATATAGATTAGGTAGTAGGACATTGAAGCGTTTTTCAATTTAAATCAACTTGAACAATTTTATTTAGTTGTATTCATAAATTATTTTAATTCCGTGTTTTATTTTTTACAGGTGAGAACCGTGTAAAAACAAGATATAAGAGTAAGTAAAGTAACCTTAAACCTTTAAATGACTATATATTTAGACTAATCTAGATTTTGACACTCGAGCAGCCTCTAGATATAGTCTTAAGATCCGTTGATGAACTAGGTAAGATAACCTAGATAAAGTTTAATAAATTGTAGTTATAGTCGCAAAACGAATGATGTTACAGTTTGAACAACTAGAATATGGTCATGGTATTATGGTGTAGCTAATAACGATCTTATGGATACTAGGAAACGATCTTAAGAATACTTCCCCCTGGTATTATTGTAATTTGTTATATCTTTATGGTGCGAGATCTTTGAATAATTGGTTTTATAGGATCGAATTTAGTTCGTTGTCCAATTGAGATCTCGCATTGCATATACTTTGGGTGGTGCCTGGAATATGTTACCAATAAATCTTCTATTTTTACATGTAAGGTAACTAACAAGCATTTATATAACCTTAGTCTAACTCGTTTTATAAACATCTCCTTACTTTGGAATAATTATTGGTTTATAAATATTATATAAATGAATATTATAAATATTGCCTGTTGATAAAAGAGTTGAGTTCTGGTGTCTAATACAAATAAATCACTGATCCGATGAATAGCAGATTAAGGCTCCGGCCTAGCAAACAGAAAGTTCTCCGCTGCCTCATAAACATAATTTGTTAAGACAGGGTAAAGGAGTGCTGCGGAGTCCACAGATTACTGTTTGCGTCTATGATAATTATGTTATCAATATGCTATGAACGGGATTTTATTAAAGAAAGTTATATTTTACGCATGCTCCTTTTTATAATTTCAAAATAATGTTCCTGTTTTAAGTTGTTGTGCTTTTAAAAAGCTTGTAAATGCAACTAAGTTAAAAAAAATTAAAAAGCTAAATTTTTGGATATTATTTTCTTCTTTAATATTATACTTTAACTTTTATTAAAGGGTTTATGCAGCTGCTGTAAAGAGAAATCCTGCAAACCCTTTCCTGGTGCTGCGCGGTAGGGGTAGACCGGAGCCATCAGGAATACAACATTAAATAAGAAAACAGACAATGTATGTGAAATTGAATCTGGAATCGCAACCAAGTAATAACAGGAAAATTATTATTTTTATTATCAAATTATCATTGTATTTGTTTTTTGTGCAGTGCTGCGGTATTATGTTTATAAATAACGACACGGGTCAAATTGAGTAAAATCGCATAAATCTTAAGACACATAAATCGCGAGTATTAAAAAGACACTTTTGATCCGAGTGACGAACTATATTTTTCGTCATACTGCCAAAAAACTTAAGGTTTAAATTAAAAGAAAAGTAAAATTTACGTACTGTGTCTTCATAACCTCAAATGTTTCTTTCAGCTTGTCTCTTGAAACAATCAGCTGTGCACATGCATAACTTCGGTTCATTCATATCTATCGGTTGTTGAGTCGATCACTTCAAACCAATCATTGTGGTTCGAATCAATCGGTTGTTCTTTAAAACAAACATTCGATTTGGGCACGGTTGTCATGGAAATATGATTGTTTGGGCTTTTTCTATTATATTTCGATACGAATCGTTAGGCCTACTAACTTCGTCCATCGTGTCACTCACCAGTGGTGTACGGGAAACGAACAAAAAAATAATAACAATACAACAATGAATGTTTTGATAGAAACAATGAATGTTTCGATTATTTATAATCGAATGAATTTTAATCGATTTATGACGACCTCGAATCAAAAGTATCATCAACAATGATCTTTTTAGTACTAGTACGATAATGATCATCAAGACATATGTTATTATTCAAAGACTAAAAAGAAGAACTTTTGAATCTCAACGCATCTGTCAAAAACAGTTGTTTTTGAAGCAGTATGACGAAAAAATTATTTTGAAAAATCGTTACTTTTAAAAATTACTTGCTTATTATTTTGTGTCCATCTACATTCGTACTTGGCCTTCATATACAATATACACTACAACTCTAAGTATATAAAGAGTTACTTTGTAAATAGTAGTTTTTAACGCGTATGTATAATGTTGATTCATAATTCACACAATCGTGAGCAATGAAAGTATTGATTAAGTGTAGCTTTTACTTACTCTGATTTAATTACTATGATGATTTGATATTGAAGACATTGATGGTTTGGTAGTTAAGCTGAGTTATGTATATATCAAATCAAAGAGCTCCTTGTATAATGATATTATTTACTTATTGCAAACAATTATATTGTGAGACGTAAACTACGTTTATTAATACTAGTTATTTGTACTGTTAGTGTAGGGGTAATCAATTTAAAACTTTTAGATGACATGAGTATTTACTTTCGTGAATAATTAAAGGCTATAACTATTTTGTTAAAGTTTCAACAATTATATATAACAAACATCAGTTAAAATTAAAATCTTCATTGTTACGCTATTTAATATGACCTTCTCTTGGTAAATTATACTGCCACATAACAAGCACGTCAATGATTATTTTGTAAAATTAATTATTAATGGACGCCAATATATTTAGGTAAATTGCATTCTTTGATTCAAAAGTGTTTAAGAAACTTACGGCTTCGTTTAGGTTTCCTCTGACTGTCTTTTCAAGCTATAAATTAAAATATATTAATAAGTGGCATTATTGAAATAAACAAAATGTACAAATAAATAATTCAATCTTTGAAAACTGCTGTACCGTGATAAAATATGATGTTTTTAATATTACAACCATTTAAAATCATATTTTTTTTAAATCAAGCACACACTAATTGTTTGTGTTTTGAGCGCTATTTATGATTTTATGAAATAAAAACTAATTTATATACATTATATGTGTTTATAATTGAAAATATTTAGATTTATACTTGTGGCCCTCAATTTTTTATCGCTAAATAAACTAACACTATGTATCTTACAAAGCGTTAAATCATATTAACGTTATTTTTTAGAAAAAGTTTATTGGGAATACTTTGGTTTCATACTTCTAGGTCAAATCGGTTTTACGTATTACACGGGACTAGCTGTTGATTTGCCAGTTTTGAATTAGGTTTTTATAATTGAAATTTCAATAACGTACGACATCAAATTGACCCCTTTTAAGTAATTATTTTTTATACAAATGTTGATTATTTACTCTATTAATCCCTTACAATTGGCGGACGCAATATATTACATAAGGAACACTGCTTGTCACTTATTAAGCAATTTTCGCATTTATTTTGGTATTTCCTTTTGCTAGTTAAAGTGTCCCTTTTACAAAAGTACTCAACCGTGTAACGGATCCATTCCAAAGGTAATTAACTATGATTTCATTTAATCTCTCTTTGCAAGTGAGAGAGCGTTAAAAGCTCTTTAAACAAAAGAGGAAGCCGTTAAAAAGCATAGCTTGGAACAAAAGACTCATCTGAATTACAGTCTGCAATTTCATTTAATTTCTATAGAAATTCCACTTTTCTATTTTTGTTCAAGTTGTATGACATTTAGCTGAGGGTGTTATTGCTAATTAAGCATACTCTGTACCTATACGAAGAACTGTCAAGATGTTATTTTATATTCGGATTGATAATAAAGTGGTAACTTTTAGAAATGGTAAATTTAACTTTATTCCTAAACAATAATTAAGTTTAATTACTATTTTTACAACCACTGAGTACTTATTATTAATTAAAGATTACTACTTAATACTGAGCTATATTTTCGTAAAGTGTTTAACAATCACACAGATCTTACATTCTTTACGAATTTGGAACACAAGCATAATATATTATTGTTTATCCAATACAACAGAAAAAACAACAATAAAAACACTCACAAGTTTTTTTTATTGTTGTCAATGAATCCCTGAACACTATAAGAAACAACAGTTTTTTTAGCAATAGCTCATAAATATTTGACCAAAACATATTACTAATAAGATAAATGAGGATAAATAACACTAAACCACTCACGAACGTCTCCCCAAAAGATATAATCGTAAAATTTTCTTTGAATCCGTGAGTAATTACTTATAAAAAATCAAAATACCAGTATGTTTTCGGCATTTATTCTTGGGCAGTTATTCCATCTCAAATTGTATTTATAATACTCGAAAATATTAAATTATTGATACAACGTTAAACTGTATAACATGTAACTATTGTAATTCAATGACAACACATTTATAACAATACTATCTTGCTAAAATAGTTCTTGTTTTTGGTTGCATTATCACGCTCAATCGGTTATACCGCTTGGTTAATATGTTGTTGATAGATAGCTAATACACACAAAGCGCACATAGGCATGTTGTATTTTCCTAAATAACTTGCAGCTCAGTTCAATTGACATTTAATGTTTCAGTACTAATTATATTGTAGTATCATTTTGTTGTAACTAATAATTATTTAACAAAATTACATTGCTCAAGAATTTAAAAATAAACGCACAACAAATTGTGGCTCATAATTTAGCAAACTCAGCTGTTGTAAAGTCCGGTGCAACTATAAAATAACATTGCTATTGACTACAAGGAATCATATTCTAAACAATATAATAATGACTTTTGAGCTCATTATTGTTATAGATAAATGTACTGAGCTGTGAACCTTTTAACCATAGCAGATTATATTTATATATACATTTTGAAAACTCAGCATCCCTTGCAACAAAACAAAAGAACAGTTCCGAAATATATTTATCTATTTAATGCTGCAAAGCCCTGTTACAGATCCCCTGATATGAGGATCTTGATACCAGGATAAAGGGATCTATAAAATACTCCAGGTGGATTTCTCAAATAGGAAATTGCACACACGGATATGTTTCTATATTTGTCTCGGAAAAAAACCCAAATAATTGTTTTAAAGGCTACGGGGAACTTATAATATCGGTTCGAGGAAAACATCTGCTCATCTTGTTCGCACTCTTTACCTCTTACAAAAAACTTTTGTAAAACGAAATTGGAATCGGAAAATTTCTTTGAGGCAGATCCAGCCTCTTGTTTATTCAAAACTCTGATATTGGAGGAAATGCATTTAAAAGGCAAATCTTCTGAAAAAGATGTTCAATATTATTGTGTCAAAACCTAAGCATATTGCATGTTATAATTTGTGTTTGCTATCATGTATAATAATACGGAATAAAATCATTTTGGCACTAAAGTCCCTCAATATAAATTTATTAAAGAAATGATTAAATTTTATTATTATAATACATAAAGTACATTATTGGATTAAGAGCATTTTTATTACCTAAAAATATACGATGGTTTAGTAAAGAACGCAATTAGCAAAAACTTCTTTCAATATAAGGACCGCACTGACCGTTATAACAAATAATCTTGTTTTCTTTGTACCTCGCATTTTTTTAAGGTTTGCCATTTTTAGGATATATAAAATACAAGTATTGTAAATGGGTAGGAAAAACAAAACTGGTAGTTAAGTTTTCCTGATTAATTTAAATAAAAATATTGATATAATGAATTTATCATCGGTCTTTAATACTGTTTGTTCACTAATCCCACTAAGTATACTAAAATACTAAGCTTTTGATATAAATTGACCGACGGAAAAGGTAAAGCCTAAACAATTAATTGTATGAAGGTATTTCCATCACTATGTCAGACAAAACTTGGTTTTTAGTTATCATATAGTATATTATGTATACTGTATTCAATATTTGACTATCAGGTACTTAAAAAAGGAAGGCAAGTCAAAAATAAAGATCAGCAAAAGCACTTGATAAGCTTTTGATAGAGGGGCCAACAAGATGCTGCGCCCCTTTCGGCCACCCTTGTTTGGCACCTCTCCCCACTTTTGCGGTTAAACTGCTTACTATACAGAACATGTAGCCTACCTATCCCTCTTAATTTACGATTAATCCCACCTAATATGTGACTACTCTTAAAAGAGGAAAACCACAAAGTAAACCAATCAAAGGATGAAAAATATAGAAAGGATGTATAAAAGGATGTAATTTTAAATAAAAATGGTAATTTGTAATAGAAATATGATCTCAAAACAAAATTATTAAAAGTAACAATAATGAAATGTTTATGTCATAGATTAAAGGTTTAATTAAAATAAACACTTGATGGAGCTAAGCAATTGTGATAAATAATTTAAACTAACAATTCCATTACGTTGAAATGAAAATGTTTCATAATAAAATCTATGGTACCTAAATTCACCTGCACAATACATTACAGTTGGAAGGTTAAGTGTGTGCTGAATTGTGTACAAACCTATTTGCTATTTTGAATATAAAAAGTTTCTTTATGTTATAATCTGGTAAATTATAACCTAGTTTATGTACTTTATAATTCCACTAGCAGTTAAAAAAACACACGAGCCACTAGAAGAGGAAACTTTGCCACCCGAAGGAAGCCGAACTTGTCCAATGACGAACTATCCGAAAAAAATGCTTTATTATGAGAATATAGTGAAATGGAGTAATTTAAAATGTAAACAGAGGACACCTACTTATATTCTAAGAAATTACACTACATTTACGAAAAAAATATGGTAAAATTACCTAACCTAACTCCGCAGAGTGCTTTATGATGGCTCTTTTCTTTATAACATATTACTAAAATGGGTTTATGTAAAATATAACAAAAATTAGTACCTCAAAAAATAAACACGAAAAGTTGAAATGAACCTGAGACCGCATGATCTCGAATCCAGTGCCACATCCAGTAGACTACCATAGCGTATCGAACTAAGTAAAAGTTAAGTTCATCAAGCAGTAGACGACGCTGTAATTTTAAAATTTGTCACGGGTAGCGCTCGGTTTGATTTCAAAGTTTTACATCTGGCAGTGCTCACGTAGGAAATGTCTCCTCTTTCAGTGGATTTTTTGTCTTTTTAGCTGCTAGTCATGATTCCCTATTTAACTAAACTTAACAAAATATATTTAAAATACTGTACAACTGAAGCGATAAACTCATGTACTTTTAATGCAAGCTATATCTGACTGACAGTTTTATATTGATGACATGTGTGAGTGATGAATGCTATTGTATTAAGCAAGCCTGGTTCAAGCTAGGGTCAGCAAGATTGTACTGCAGAGTAACCCGAGTTTTAATTTGCAATTGTCTGCAATTGGGACAAAGAATGCGGTTTTGTGTTCATTAAACCTCACTGTAACAGAGATAACAATGTGAATTTGGTGTTTTAGTGATGAGAAATATAGTTGGGGGTGTCATTTAGTAATATGTTTACTATTTATAATAGGCCTAACTCATTTCGTAATGAAACCAGTTCATTTAACAACAAAACTACAACAAGACACCAACCATTAATACTATTTTATTACAATTTCTATCTTTACTGTTAGGTAATACATATAGAAAGGTCTTAAACGTGTTGAACATATAAGTTTTTAAAAAGGTTACCTTTAGGTAAGTTAGTATCAAATGTTAATCTTTATTTTACTAAAAGTTTTTTGTTAGGTAAATTGTTCTAATAAATAATTTCTTGAGTAGAACTATACGTGTTGTTACAGTTAACAGGATAATATATAAGCTGCGTCTCACAACCCTACCAAATATATTTTGTATAAGTACTTTTTACTCTTGGTACTATAGTATACAGAATTGAAGCTGGCACAAATCCAACTAATAAACCTAAACCTGTATTGCAATGTTAAAGTATGTTTACCAATTAATTTTAAGGTATAAATCACGATAAAATAAAAATAAATAATTTGTAATTTATATGAAGCTGAAATTTGGTATATATCCTAAAATATACCTAAAAACCAGGATTATTTATCATTGTTATATTTATAGTTGACTCAGATATGATTATTCTGACAAGAAAAAATATAAATAATTGTATTTTAATATAATTTAATATTTAATATAGCATAAACTGCTAGAGTAAAAATTATTAAGTAAAACACAAACATATTTTCCATAATTTGGTTGAGGTTATTTTTTAAGGCTATCCATATTTTATTTGGTTTGTTTCTTAATTATTAAATAAATATATTTTTCATTTCATCCAGTGAAAACAAGCAACTTGTTACATCACAAACTAATTTGTATATTCTAAAATGTATAATTTGATATTTGGGTCATCTCAGATTCAAATCTAAAGACAACTACCTTTTCTTTGTAAAATTTTCATGAAAGATATAAAGGGATATTTACATACAAAATATATTTGTATTAGAAACGACATATATTTAGGTACTTTGGGTTTTCTCAGATATATTCTTATAAATAAATGTTTTTGATCTGATTTTTATAAACCTGTATCCCGAAAAAAACGAAAAACAGTAAAATAGCATTAAACCTGAAAAAAGTTTATTTATAATTCTATAAACAGGATGAACAAAAAACGTCTTACAACACTACAAAGTATATTTACACTTATACTGTACTTACATACAAGACGGTTAAATTTACACAAAATATGGTACAAGGCAATTTCTATAAAAATCTAACTAAACACAACACACTTAAAGGTCAACCTTGTTAACAAAATTTTTAGTATTTAATATATTTTTACAAAGAGGTAATTACTATACAATACAAATTTAAAGGTAAACAATTCATGGTTTACATAATTTGTTTTTTATATTTTTAATACTGTATCTTCTAAATTGGACGTAAACGTACATTTATATGTTTTCCCCCAAAATTATTCTTATCCGAAACATAAAACATAAACAGATGAAAGTAAAAGATATAACCGTTATTGTAATGTATTAGTTGAAGTAAACGCCGAATTTAAATTTGCATCTATTGTAGAGTACTTCGTATGGATATGAAAAATGCAACATCTAAATCCTATTATTCATGATAAATGGGTCTCCCTATATAGACAAATGTCATAAAATATGTTAATTCGTAAAACAGATGACAACGAATTCTAATTTTTTGATTTAAACATATAAAATAGTTTTACTAAATACAATATATTATTCACATAGACCACAGTTTAAATACTACGTCATATAAACAATACTTTATTGAATACAAACCTAACGTAAATACATACAAAACACTTGAGATATTTTTTCCAAGAAATTAAGCAAGCAAGTAGTGAAATACGAAACTCTTCGTAATTTAAAACATTTTAGAGACTCTGTAACATATGAGATTGCAAAGTGTATTTATAACTCAATGTAGCTTGTTAATATTCACCGTAATCGGATACAGTCAACTGTGATATCGGGTTGACTATCAATCAATATGCAAATATGATAAATTCTACTGTTTATTATTGGTGGAGGATGGAAATTCAAGTCTCTAAGGAATAAGGGATGGGTTGAGTTACTTCTGTCCATGTATCTTGAATATGTTAAAGCAGATGTATGTTAATTTTATGAGTGTTTTTTTTCTTTTATCCGTTTATTAGCATATGAGAAGTTGAGCTACTTAATCAATATCCCATATATAACAATACATTTTTGTTTTTATCTGGAACGCATTTGAGATATCAGCTTAACAAATTTACTTGAGTATATTTTTAAAGGAAATGAAATTACAAGTAATAGGATACATTAAAACCAGAATTTAGTTTTTTACTTTTTTTAAGTCAAGGAACCGTCACTTTTGTTTCAATTCAAAGAAGCAACTTAAAATCATGTGAAATAATGAAGCAGCTGTGAACAATGTTTTACATGTAGTTGAGTTAATGTTGTGGAAACATACAACGGCACAGAGTGAGCATCGCGCCATAATAGCCTTACCTAGTTATTACCAAACCTCATATTGATATTTAAATAAACCGTTGTTTTGCTCGGCAGTATTTTATAAAACCGATTGACGGATTTTTTTGTTTTTTGTTTTTAGGGAAAGTTGATTCAGCAGAATAAATCATAATTTCAGTTTATGTTTCTAATTGTTGAAAATTTTATCTGCAATAGTATGTACAGCTAACGTTAACATGTCAACAAATGATATTTTTATTTACATAACAGGTTTTTAACTTTTTTCAGCTTGTTTATTTTATTAAGATTTATTTATTGTCACTAAAATATAGAACAATGTCTTATTTTAGTTTGATGTTTGTTACAGCTTATATTACATTCAAACTATGAAGGGATTAAATTAGGGCATTAAGTTATTACACAGTAAGCAGGTTAATAATACAACAAATATAAATTTATTTTATTTACAACGGCTTAAGCCAATTACAAACAATACATAGTGGTGCAGCAATATATATTCTAATCCATTAGCCTAGAATGTGACTAATATGCAATACAAATCACTACAAAAATGACATGGAAAACAATATCTAGTTAATAATTAGTACAAAATACATCTATGCAAGTATAGCTGAAATAAAATAAATATAGCATACAATTGAAGACGATTTTAGATGCAGAGCTTAACACTGTTGCCATACAAAATGTCTATTAGTGCTATGACACATTAGTATCAATCTGGAGAAAAACCCAAAAACATTAATAACAAAGAACATGTCATACATAAGTAATGCGGTATTAGTTAATTTTATAGGCCTACATGAAAATACCACTGTTCATTCATTAGACTTTATCCGACCAAGAAAAACAACAAGTTAACCAGATTGCTTCAGATGCTAGCCATGATTTCTCTCGAGTTTCTTCTCAGTGAAATCTCAGTGAACAAATCAACCTCTCTCTAGATAATATTTCCAAAGCGAAGAA
The DNA here is from genome assembly GCA_963675035.1 of Allygus modestus. NCBI lineage: Eukaryota > Metazoa > Arthropoda > Insecta > Hemiptera > Cicadellidae > Allygus > Allygus modestus. The sequence goes on along the minus strand of OY776115.1, from coordinate 138,183,593 downwards.
ATCTAGCCATGGAACAGTTATAGTCATAGACTGTTTCTCTTGTTCGATGACCAAAGAGATAGCGCGATCTTTTTTTGGCAAGCACTGTAATGTCAATCGAGGCCAAGAGCTCAGGACAGCAGAGATCACCACGCAGAAGTTTCCAGAGAATCCTTAAATCCGCAACCATGCGTCTCAACTTAAGTGGTTCGATGTTCATCACTTCCAGGAGATCCTGAACAGGGATTTCTCGATATTTGTAGCCGAACCGCACTCCCATCATGCGCATAAATTTATCCTGCAAAGAGTTAAGATGCAGAATGTTCTTAGCCGAGCATGGAGACCACGTTGGTGAAGCATATTCAACACCCTGTCGAACTAGTGTGCAGTAGAAAGTTTTTAAAGCTGTCCAACTAGGAATTCCTCTAGTAGATCACATGATGAATCCAATCATTTTGCTGGCTCTGGATGATACCAAATTGACATGTTCTTCAAATTTAAGGTCAGAACTAATCATCACTCCGAGGTTCTTTATGATTGAATTTCTAGGGACTGCGTCATTTCCTGTGGTATAAATAAAAACCTCAGGATTCCAGGAACGATGAAGTATTACAATTTTGCTCTTACTTTTATTTATTTACATGTCATTGTTTATATACCAAGACATGTAAATGTGTCATATTACCGTGATAACTCAAGGTTAATTACCTAAGTATCTGACTGATTGAGTATGTACTCATGATCCACTTCACAATTATATTTTCTATTTGTCTTTAAAACTCGGATTTTGTTTATATTTGAAAATATGATACTTATCTGCTTATGATTATTGCATTTTAATTGGTTTTCCTTACTATTTGTTATATAGTGGCACACATCAAGATTTAGGGAGTTTTATTGGTGAGATAATATGGGTAATATGGGTAAAGTAGTTCACAGTATGACAGTGAGTACAAGACATGGTCAGTAACAATTCGCTACTCCATAGCCCTTCACCTAGGAGGCCTGGATCCATCTACATACTACATAGCCTAGATGGTAAGGCAATGTAAAGATTTAAAATATATTCAGAGTTAGGCAAAAAAACTTTGGCGAAATCATTATGCGTTTATCTGTAGTACCTGGTGAATCAAAGGGGATATATTTTAGATACATGTTATGTTAATAATGTATTACAAAGCTTTATCACTGTTAAGAGTAAACTACAGTCGTATTTGTGTATTATGTATTATTGAGAACAATATTAGTAAATAACCAAATATGTTGGATTTAGGGTTTTATAAAATTGAATATAAAAATAAATAAAACTCAATTGTAAATATTTAATAATCAATTTGTGTGAAAACGAATTTTTAATATCCATTCGTTTATGCCCAATGTATGTCGGGACTATAATATGGTCTAGAATTTAATTATTTTGTGTATTAATGTCTTTCAAATTTTAGATTGGATATTAGTATTTACTAAATAATAGCTGCCAGTTTTGCTATTGGTGAATTGTATGAAGGAGAAGTCCTAAAGTACTAGCTGGTAAACGTGTCTTCTCATAGCAATGAATTATCACCGGAAGTATCGGTGCAGACTGGTAGATTGTTATCTCACTCCCACTTCCGGTCCTACTGACGAGGTACTTGGGTGGGTATTCCACCTAGAGTCATATACACGCTACCGTTCCTTATCTGTAACGTGGTCGACACTTTAGCTCCCGGAAACTTCCACATTACGCCACGCTACTCCTTAGTCTACCATTCTATGTGATAAGTGTGTTAATGCTTTTTATGCTGACTCATTTCCTGTTTGGGCAATGCCTTGAAAACGCATAACGTTTTATTCTTCAAGATATTTTGCGGCAAATTCCTTACGATATATTAGCTGTAGATGGATATAGTGATTTTGCTAATGCATATTCACACATGAGTTTTCAATAGTTTTAAGGAGTTTTACTTATTGAAATGATAAATAACATAACTCTATTATTACTGGGATTTTATTGCAGGTAAACTTGTATATGATCATTATCAGTTTAATCGAATAAATAAGTGATTCATTTCTTACACCTGTATTGCTTTCGTGTGTATTTCTTTTAAATTCTATGGAATTTAAATAATTCCACAAAGTGATGTTGAATAAAGTGTTGTGCTAAAGGAATTGATTTACAAAAATAAGAGTTTTACTTACTTTGATATTGTCGTCGATTATTTTGTTATAAAATAGATCACTATAGTTTCGACCTCATGGTAATTTTTAAACAATGCGACTAATAACATAAATTTGATTAATTTATTCTTAACATTATTTAATATTCTATCTGTATGTCATCATAAGAAATATTTGTATATATTAAAAGTAGTTTTGATGTGTTTGAAATGTCAAATTCTTAATTTTTTTGATTAAGTTTAACATTTTCTTTTTGTGATGTGTGTCATCGATAGAACAGTTCCACGATCTTTGAATTGAAGTAGGTTTCATGTTTCTGACGATCTATTTGAAAATGGTCCTATGAGGTTAAAACTATAGTACGCATTAGTCAACAAAGAGTTGACTATAGTATCAGGGAAAGTAACTGTTTGTATTTTGTTTATAAATAGATTGTGGAGGCATAAACCACGAATAAGTTAGCGTAAGTAAACTTCGAATTAATTTGAGCCACTTTCCTAGCAGAAATATTGTCATCACTTCAAACTGCGTGGTTTACTTGGTATAATCGAATTAAGGATTTCACTAAATAATAACGGTATATTTTTCTGAATAACCTTAAACGGCAGTGTTTAAAACTTAAGTAAGTTAAAGTTTTATTACTGAAAGGATTATTTGTTAATATATTCATAAAATTTATTTAATGCTATCTCCAATAAAACTGTGACTTCAATATAGAAAGTCATATGTTATTTTACCAAGAAGAGCTAGTTTTAAAATAAACTTGATTGGAATTTAGTTATACATAACTGTGCTGCCGGTTTGACCTCCTATGTTTTAATTGATGAAAGTTTATTAAAATTGGTTTAAATAGAGAATACTTATCACTTTTAATGTCTGATTAATTACATTTTGCCTAAACAGTGACCGAGTCTTTTCTCTATTGCTATTCGAGTAGCTTATCACAATTGCGTCGCCTGAAAAACATGCAATTAATATTCTATTTAGTTTTTTTTTTACATAAAAACGGCAAATAGGAGTTTTATTTTGAAGATAAAAATGTATCAGTGTTTTTTTATAAATGTAATAAAAAACTAACTTTTATTAAATTAAAAAACATTATTATGTATATTGATCTATAAAGTATGGCTCTAAGCCCTTAGTATGTTTATATATACTAGTCAAGGCTTTGATTCCCAGTTTTTACACGCTGCAGCAGGAACCGGAATTTAAGACAGAAATCGTTATCCTAATAAGGTGCCTACAGTTTGTTAATGCTGTACTTTCGACATTTGTTCATGATATGGTATAACGTTAAAATATCTTGCATCCAAACTGAATTAAGTTAAATCAATTTATGTATTGATTTACTGCTACAAAGCCATGTTACAAATCCCCTAATATGAGGCTTGATACAAGAATAAACAAATCTGAAAATAATCCAGGCGGATTTCTCAACCAAGGAATGTCGTGAAACCTTATCTATAGTTGTCTGTTATAAAAAGAGAAAACATGTTATGTATAATTTTACCATAGTATGTTGGTTTTACTACGGTTTATTTAGTATCTGTGAGTAAATATAACAAAGTTATAACCAGGATTGTTTGAAACAAACTAAACAAATACATAGTTTTATGTATTTTATGTTAGTTTTTAAATTTACCTATGGAAAGTAAACGTAAGTATAAATATGTTTTTGCACTATCTTAGCCTACATAAGGAAAAATAAAAAAAGCGTTAAAACATTAACAAATATTTATCATGATGTATACTTTTACATATTTTTTATACCGAGGAATAAGAATATTTCGTAATTCTAGAAATGGATTTTACAAAACAATTTTTCCCATTTACGTGTTGGCACTGTTATTATAGAAACAAAATCAATATACGTCGGACAATAGTACAACATTAGTACCATGATTTATCTTATTCAGTATTTACGTACAATAACGTAAATATACATGATGGTATAATCAGGGCTTTATAACTCGTGAACAGATTTAAGAAGCCAATGGGCCAGGCTTTTCTTAGAGTCTAAATGTATTATATAAAGTTTTAAAAGTAGATGAACTCAAAGTTGAAAGAAAACACATTTGGGTACAAAATATAAGTTGTCAATAAGGAATGACAGGTGTCTAAAACATCATTTTGGTCCTTTTCATAATGAGCTCATTGTGTGAGGCAGTGAATTGGCCTGTTGTAAGACGAGTTACATGTGTTAAAACGTACATTCATGTGAGATTAAAATAGGTAAATGTAGAGACACGAATACAGCTTTAATTTGTTCTTTGTAATTTTATTGATATACTTCATTATTTAACACAGGGTTGTAAATTAAAACAAAGCAAATAGTATTTTATTTTATCACTGAATATGTATATAATTAATGAACAAAAAATGAAACCCAGAAATATTTTATTGCTTTTATTTCACATTTTTGCAAAACGGTATAAATTAAATACCTTTAATATTTAGCAAATAAATTTAAACTATCCTTTCTATTCGGCAGATCAACATGTTTTCAGTTTAATAAACTAACAATGCGGTATTTTAATTTATTGACCTTAGTAACAATCCAACCCTTATAAACTATAATAAATAAGGTACATTACAAGATAATATTTTTGATACGTGGAGCTCTGCCGAGTAACGTCACCTATCAAAAGGCAAGTTCAGCAAAGGCTCATAATGAGCTTGTTATGGAGGAACCGACAAGACGCTTTGCACCTTGTTTGGCAACTCTTCCCCTGGGTAAAATGCTTACCTTTCAAAAGCCTTGTTCTTTCAAATATACCATATGGTTAATGCACAGTCAATGTATATGGTTAATATTTTTATATAACTTTCTGTCTAACTATAATATAGATAATATAACTGTAATGAATATTCTACATTTAATCTTCTATTGTACTTAATAGTAGTTTTATTATTATATTTACAAAAATAAGTATTATAATATTTTTATTAAGATTTGTAATAAGTCTATAAAACACCATTTAGAGTCCTGGGGACAATCAGTATTCATCAAAATAATTATCACAATAATTTAAACGCAAACTGAACTGTAAACCCTGCCAACATTTTTGAAAAGTGTTAAGCAATTAGATAATAAATGGAGCTTTTATTTTTTGTAAGAGAGAAAGAATATTAAAATGAGAATGTACTTTAAAACTGGGTAAGAATTTTCCAGGTAATATGGATCACTGAGAAAGCATAGCTTAGGCAAAAAGTGAGTTTATCACTAAATTGTAAAGCAAGTACAACAAAATATGAACTTTTCAAGCTCTACTTTCACATATAATGAAAAAGCAAAGTTAGCAAATACAAGTTGTTGTACCGACTATATTCTACCTCTAATTAAGATCTTAAAACCTTTTGTAACCTTTAATTACTGTGCTACTAAAATGTTAAAAGCTAAGGGAAGTAAGACCAATATTCATTGAAGGAATTTAAAATATTTGTTTTACTTGATTTATTGCGGCTGGATTTGATTTAATATTTTATAATTTTAAGTCTTATTAAATCAGATGTAAGTTACGAAAACTAAATTAATAACAAAAAAAGTATTTTAAGTCAAAAAAAGTCCTCAAAGCTAATTTTCTGTTTAAAAAGGTTTCCAATTTATTTTAGGAAAAGGCTTTTCGCATCCCCGTTTGTATATATATATATATATATATATATATATATATATATATATATATATATATATATATATTATTTCTTGCGGTATAGATGCCAAACGGCTTTATATACTAACACATTAAAACAGATAGATATAAATGATGAAAAAAGGTTTTTTGCGAATTTTCGTTTATAATACAAACGTTTTCAAGCAATAAAGGAGAAATAATGGAATTGAACAGTAAATAAATAAAAATAAACAAATATTTTACATCTGAATTTTAAAAACTAAAACATGTGATTTTAGGTACGGGTAAAAAAATAAAATTTTAATTAAAGTCAGCTGAATTATTTTAGACTTAATAAAATATTACCTGAGATTTAACCCAGAAGGAACCTTGGTCTTCAATACCAACTGATGTGTCAATTCAGAATTTCTTAATATCAGTTGGTTACATTTTGGATTTTGATGTGGTTTAATTTTGTGAAGTGCTTTTAGTTCATAGCACCCTTCAAAATTTTGGTTGTGGTGAGTTGCATGATTATAAATTTGTTTTCGTTTGTCTTTATGTACCACATCAAAACGGTGGCCAGTCATACGTACTCGCAAGGAATTCGATGTCTGACCAACATAATCTTTTGGGCAGTGTTTACACGATAGTTGGTAAATCACATTGTGGGTGTCACAGGTTGATTTGCCAACTATTGGGTAAGTCTTGTTTGTGACACTGCTTTTAAATTCAGTTGTATTGCACATAATTTTGCAAATGCCACACCGAGGTTTGTGGCAAGGTTCGCAGCCTTGATTGATTTCCAAATTGTTTTCAGGCCGAGAATTTTGAATTTTGGGTCTCACCAACATATTTTTCAAATGTTGTGTCCATTTAAACACGACACGTGGTGGTCTGGAAAACAAATTTTCTGTGGTAGGGGATGATTTTAAAACATTGAAAGCTGCTTTCATTACATTGTTAATTTTTTTTTTAACATATATATATATAATGGAATATGAACCCCCACCTAAGCTGCTAGGCACATTTTCAACAGTCTGGAATTTTGTTCAGGTTACCGTCAGGATAGGATATAGCAGGAAATTGAAGGGTGGGTTGGGACAGGCAGCCAAATTATTGATCTTTCAGAGGGTCAATTCACGTGCTACTGTGACAGCTGTGACCAGACTCTCAAACAGGTAGACCCGCCCTGCCCTCCAACTTGCCAACTCAACTGACAGAGTATCAACGTACAACAGCCAGGTACATTCTTGGATTGGGGACCGAACCCGGATGTTCCGTTCCTAGCTTCTGCAAATGGAGGGACCAAGGGGGTACGACAAGCTTGCAATCGTGTGTGTTTCTATATTGACAACAGTTTCTATTTCAGGTCACTTGCTGGGCAATTGCCATGTATATATATATATATATATATATATATATATATATATATATATATATATATATATATATATATATATATATAAAAGTCATTTTACTTCTTTGGTTATATTGTTTAAAACATAAGATGTATATTCTATAAATTATTTGTTGAGTAGCATAATACTGTTGTTACAATCAGGATAAAATAAACAATATCTACTAATACATTTACTATAGGCATACTATACATAAGCCCACGTATTAATTAATATACGTAGGTTATGGGGGGCGAAGAACTGAGGTAAACAAGCCTGGTTCAAGCATGAATGATAAAGTGGTACTGTAGCATAAAGCGAGTTTTGAACTACAAACGTCTGCACTTGAGACTCAAAATGAGGCTTTGTGTTCATCAAGCCGCATTGTAGCTAGGATAACAATGTGAATTTGGCACTTTAGTGAGTACGAGTGTTGCATGAGGCAATTATTTCTGATATTTGAATCGTACTCTTATAGTTGAGGATAGGCAACTTTACAATTCAATGTGTACAACAGCAGAAATTGGTATGTATTTTAGCATAAGGTAGGATAAGTAAGAAGTAATACTGTAAATATATTAATTACAAAATATTTGATTTAAGGTCAGATAGACTTACATGTATTTTGTACTTTAACTCCATGCCACGTTTAAAAGTGGATTGTAACAAATCTACTATATTGTTTTATTACAAATTTGAATTTTTTCGATTAACATGAAAAAATACTTCTCCACAAAACATCTCACGAGTTAGTTTAATTATACATCATATATATTGTAAATTCAATCGTATATGAATTACAAAAGTATTAGTACTTAGTGATTTATCGTGATAAATTATATAAATTTATTATTTGATTTCGACACTAAACTTCGCATAATACCAACATATTTATTTTAGTCATCGTTGTTTGCTGTCACTATGATATCTAATTAATAATCAATATAAAAGCATACATTATGAATGTCTCAGTATGTAAAATAACAATATATTTCTGTATTTGATAGTATATATATATAGTACTCTAAGGCAATGATGTTATTTAATGTTGTTTATTAGATATTTTATAAAAACGTGTTAAACAATTGTATTGCTGTATAATTATATCTTACAAGTTTACTACCTATGTGCGACTATTTTTATGCCATAATATATCATGTAAAATTAAACTTCTAGTGAAAAGGAATAACTTTAAAGTTATTTTGAACCGTATTTGAAACAAATTACGCTTTTAAAACTATTTTTCGTTTCCGCAAGGTGACGTTATATCACCGGAAGTATCGGTGCAGACTGGTAGATTGTTATCTCACTCCCACTTCCGGCCCCACTGTCGATGTACTTGGCTGGGTATTCCACCTAGAGTCATACACACGCTACCGTTCCTTATCAGTAACCTGGTCGACACTTCACCTCCCGGAAACTTACACCTAGCATGTCACGTTACACCGTTAAACGTCGTATTACGGCAGTAAACATTCCTAGTGATAAGCGAGTGCCCCGTTGCTTTTATTTGCTGATTCACCTTACCTTAGCCATCAACTTACAGTTCTGTATTTAGATTTATACACTTATTTAATTTTGTTGGAGGTTTAACTATACTAATAACATTAACCTCTTAGGTTATAACCAACTTTTCAATCGCAGGTGGGTCTAACGTTTGTTCTAGTTGTTACAAATTGTTTTGTACAAATTTCATAACTTGAAGTACAATTTTAATATGAATCAAACAACTTTCAAACCTAATTTATTTGTTGTATTGTAATGCAAAATACCATGTTTATAACCTTAATGATAACGTATAATAAGAAATGCATTTCGTCACAATGTTAAGAATATCCTGTTATTTAAGTCTGTTTTAGAAAAATATCGTAAACCCAATGAGTGCACATCGCTGTATATTTTAAACATGTTTTCTAACTTTTCGGGTTTTGCTACAAATCGTATCTCGAAAGGGCAACTGGGTCAGAGACTACGCCCCATTAAGTTTGTTAATGACAGTTAGTCTGCTTGAGGCCGGGTTTGACGGTCAACCTATCTAACAGTAAAGATTTCCTTCAAAAAAATGTTGGTTAAAAAATTTAATAACATCTAATAAAACCTATTTAATAGTACATTATTTTCTGTGTATTACAGTTATAAATCAAATACCCCCGTCGCAGCAAACCTGCGTACTCAGCGAATTTCCAATGCATAATATATGTCTTAATACTATATAAAGCGGCATACCAAGTTTCATAAAAATATATTCATATATAAGCGATATATACAATTTTAATTATTCTCTATAAGAATAGCATTGGTGATGAGTACATAGGTTAGCTGAAACAAGGAACACAAACAATTTGTTTTATGCAAATATAAATATAATTTAACTAGGTGAAGCCACATACCAAGTTTAATCAATATTCAATCATAAGTAGGCACTATATAACATTTTAATTATTCTCCATAAGAATAACATGGGCCTGATTACGCAGGTTCACTGCTACGGGGATAATCAACAAAAAATCAATTTTTTGTGCAAATATCAATATACCAGTACTACGTGACCACACGTGCCAAATTTCATCAATGCATTCATTAATAATGGAGATATCAAATTTTATTTATTCTCGATAAGGATAACATTGGACAACGTACTGTGTTTAGCACTTTGAATATCTCTGCAACGGTTAAACGTAGAATCACAATTTAAACACCAAAATGATTGTTTTGTGGAGCTGATTTGATTGGTAAAAGCAAATGTGAAGTTTACATTAAAATTAACTTAGGAAAAGCAAAAAACCTTTTTCCCATAAGATAAACATAGGAGATTTTATGAGCAGGATTTTTGGATTTTCTCCGCAACCACTTAACCTAGCCTAATAATTCAAAATACCATATTATTTGTTTTTTTTAAGCTCTATAACATGGTCTAAACCAAAATTAAGTGCTTTAAAAATTGTAGGGTAAAAAATACAAAAAACTGATTTTTGGACAATTTAAAACACCCATAAACCCCCCTTCCCATGGCCCGATTTTTTCTGGTTTTCGAACTTAGTCATAAATGTCACTTTATACATTTGAGCCAAATTTCATTGAAATCGGAAGTTTTTTACTCAACTTATCGCATTCACGGATACATATATAAATTATATATATATATATATATATATATATACATACAGTATATAAATATATATACATATATATAAATTTGAACGAATAGTGTTTTAGTCATCTGGGGACCTAAACAAAATTTGTCATGGTCTCGGGCTTAAATCTTACCATGAGACCTACGGTAATAGCTTCTTCCCTATAGGGGAAATTCGCCAAAAGGCGCATAAAATGCAGTCATAGACATAGAACAATTAGTAAAGACCCATAAGTGATTCATATAAATAAATATTTATAAATTATACTTTTTGAGTTACATACTCATAAGACGAATCCAGAGTGTCTGGCGTTGTATACATTTCAGTACAGTTTTGAAAAACAATCTTCAGATTCAGGTTATGGAAACTAAGTTCCTGTATTATAATGCAATATTTAATTTGATATTTTTTTTAGAACTTTTAAAATCCATCGACGTTTTAGTCGCATGAAATTATGGAGTAATGTTACACCGATTTTTCATTTTAATGTCAAAGACGAAGATGATATTTTTTAGAGATTATAACTGAAAATCTGTAAGTTCAAGCACGTCCCCTCTTAAAAAAAAACAATATTATGTCAACGGAAAAAATTTATTTATTTACGATATATGATTTATTATTATTATGATCTACTTTTATTGGTTCTTAATTAAAAGTTTGTAATTATATATTTACATAATTTCTCTGAAATCCCTCCCAGTGTCAAAATAATTATTTGAGCTCAGTCACAGTATGAAAGTTGTAAGAGACATTTAATTACGTTGATGACGACTAACGTTATTGGTAGGAAGCATTCAAATGAAATACTTATCTATTCCTCCTTTTACCTATTATACTGTGTTTAAGGTAAACAATAGTTTTTAACCTATTTTTAAATATCAAGCTTATATGATAGTAATGTTTAAGATTATTATATTTTAATTTACTATATGATAGCAGTATTATAGCAGTAAATCAGTATATGTATTAATATTACAATTTCATCAATTATATCAAGTATGTCACAGGTACAATACTCACTGGCAAAAGCTGTAAGTCATATTTTGTATTGACTTGTTTCTTAAATAAAATCAAATGAATATGATTTAGCTACTCTACAATCTTTCTGAACGTTTACAAAGACATGTGACCTATGACCTTCTAAATCTAAAATTAGCTTAAATTTACACGATGTTGTTTTGCAGTAAAATATTGTGTATGCCTTGCGACAGCTGTTCTCCTCACGTACTTAAATCAAATTTGTTTAAAAGTCATTATGATTATGACATTCTACCTCGAATTAAAGGGCCAGTACTGTACTTAAATAGTAAAGATATTTTAATTTTAGAAGTTGTAAACTACAAATTTTTATTTTACAATAAAACTTAACAGTGTAAAGGACCCATTCAAATGGTAATTTAATATGATTTAATTTAGTCTTTCTTTGTAAGTAAGAGAGCATTAAACTCTTCAAACAAAAGATGAAGCCGTTAAAAAGCATAGCTTGGAACAAAAGGTTCATCTAAATTACAATCTGCAATTTCATTTCACTTTCACAGAAATGGTACGGTTTTATATTTGTTTCTGATGTTTTCCGTATATTTCCAGACGTATTTAAAAGAAAAAATCATTATATATACCAATAAATATTCACAAATGATTCCCTTCATATTTGTTCCCATTGCAAGAGATAATTTGAGGTAGCTTGTACCTAAGCTACGCAGAGCGATTGTTTTATAGTGTCATAATATTCCCAGACTATTCTAAACCAAACCCTGCATTCGTTTAATTGTAAATAAAAAAATACATAAAATATAACTAAATTTTATAATTTTTTTTATATCCTGAGGTAATTTAGTCTTTATGTTTCTTCTTACCCGACATCCAGTGGTGAGAAAAAGTGAGAGATTGGTTAAAGGTTAACTACCAAGTCTAGTAAGCTACAATCTCGGTACTGGTAATACTTTTGCAAAATATCATTATTTAAGTTAAGATAACGAATTATAATTATCAGTTCCTATATGATGATATTTGAATTTTTTTATAAATAATATATATACTAGCTGGCTTGACAGACGTTGTCCTGTCCTAATGTCATTGAATTTGCGTTATGTCAAATACTAGTTCATTTTCAATATGAGCTCGTTCGCTTCACTCACTCGCCTACTGGAAAAAATATACATATATATAGTCTACGTCCTATTCTCAAAGCTACCGAATATACACACAAAATTTCATAAGAATCGGTCAAGCTGTTTCGGTGGAGTTTTCTTACAGACACTGTGACACGAGAATTTTATATATAAGATTTTTTAATATTATATTAATAAAACTCATTATAAACTGTAGTACTACTATGGACGCCCCCTCACTGCTTTTTGACCTTTGACCCCTGACGTCACGCCCGCTCCCCCTCCCCTCCCCACACGCTCCCCACCCTCCCCAACCCCCTCCCCACCGGACCCCTCCCGACCCCCTCCTACCATTTCTTCTAACCTACTTTTGTGAAGGGTTGCCAACCTAACTTGTTTGCGTAGGATTGCCAACCTATATATTTTTATCCTTGCAATACTATGTCGCGCTAAATTATACTGACTGTTATATGTATATAATTATTACGTCACGCTACTTTTGTTTGCTGCGCTCGGCCCCCTCTCACCCGCTTGTTTACTTATCCGAACATCTTACTTATCCGAACATGATACTTATCCGAACATGTGACTTGGAACATGTGATCCAATCTTGTTACTTGTCCGAACCTGTTACGTATCCGAACATGGTACTTATCCAGCCAGCCCACTGGACCACCCCCCCGAGTCCTTTTTGACCTTTGACCCCTGACGTCACGCCCGCTCCCCCTCCCCCTTCCACCTCCCCGCCACTCCCTCTCCCCCTTCACACCCCTCCCCCACCCCTCCCCCTCCCGTCACCCCCTCCCCCTCCCTATCCCCCCTCCCACCGGGCCTCTCATACCATTTTACCTAACCTACATTTGGACAGTGTTGCCAACCTGGTTTTTTTCTTTGTAGTACTGCCAACCTATTTTTTCTTGCAATACTATGTCACGCTAAAGTATACTGATTGTTATATATATATGTGTATTACGTCACACTACTTTCATTTTCTACGCTTGGCCCCCTCACACTGTTTATATACCTTTTAATACCCTTCCTCTGTTAAAATATATTAGTAAAATATGAAGTAGTACCAGGTGTATCAGATCAGACTGAAATAAAATCTATGCATTTATAAAACAAAAGTTGATATTTGTAAGTAGTGATTTCTCTTTACGGTGGAAATCATACCTTGTGGATAATTTTATATCCTTATCGGGTTCACCACTCCTGTTTCAACTTGTCCAGACCTGTCACTACTTGTTCAGTAGATATGACCCCTATAGAGCTCTATAACTTATTTGCTATGCCAAACCTTTTTCACCTGTAATACTGTTTCATTATATGCTTTTTAAAACTAATTTCATCTAAATTGTACCTTGTGTAAGTCCAATACTAAACTATGCAAACAAGGTAAAATAATAAGTAATAAATTACAAACCAAAACGTTTATTTATACATTGTGTACTATAACTATTAACAAAATGATATTATTTTTAAACAAATTCTATTCCTTTACCGTTGCTGCGGTACACTAGAGACATCCTTGCGGCATCTCCGTTCCACAATGTTGCCAACCTACCTTTTGCATAACAAAATCTCTTATTTCACAGTATTGTCGTTATCATTTCAACATAATAAAAAAAGAAAAATTAAGTTAAATTTATTAAATTATTTAATTCACCCTGATACAAAAGTTACTAAAAAACTAATTAAACATACGTTAATTTGTATTGGCTGAGTATTTAGATACGCGAGTTGGAATTTTTTATTCCATTTTCTTTCACAATTTTACAAACTTAATTGTTTTTGTTTTCTCTTAGAAAGGGTTTCAAACCTAATTGTTTTTACACTTTTCATTATCAATGTTACTAAATTAACTTTTTTTAAATTAATCCTTGCCATTGTTGCCAACCTCTTGATATTATACTGTGATTCAGCTGTTGCAAACCAAGCATTTTTACTGTTTGTTATTGCCAACTCTTTTCGTACTTGTTGTTGTCAACCTAAATGTAAATTTTTATTTCTCAAAGTCTTTCTGTACTTTTTTGCTAACGGAATAGCCAACATAACTTTCTGAGCATTCTCTTTTACACTTGTTTTGCAATGTTTGCCAACCTTAGTATTTTGCGTTCTTTCTTTTACAAAGTTGCTAACCTAGAGTTTGTATTTTTTCGTTCTTAATGTTACCTATATAATTTCTAACCTTTTCAATTATATTACTAACATAATGTCTCAATATTTACCAAGCAGTGTTGCCAACCTAACTTTTTGAAATGTTTTTCGCAGGATTGCTAATTTATATTTGAATTTCGGTGTTAATGCAGAGTTTCCTAACGAACTACTGAATCACGCACTGTGTCGCCAACCTAAATTTATAACATTTTATTTCGCAGAGTTGCCAACCTACCTTTATTTAACTTTGGGGTAGTGTTTCCAACCTATTAAAGGTATTGGTGTATGTTTCATTTACAAAGTTGCTAACTTGAATGTTGGCATTTTCTTTTTAGTTAATGGGTTTATAGGGTTTCAAACCTTGTTTTACTCTTTTGTACTCAACTTAACATTTTGCAATCTTTCTTTGCCAGTGTTGCCAAGCTAAATCTTAATATCTTAGGTCACACTGTTCCCAAGCTAACTTTTCCCTGCTTGTTTTTGCCAGCCTACTATTTGCATTTAAATAAATCTTTAGTAGAATTGTCGACTTTTATATTTCGCAGTATTGTCATACTAACATTCTTCTTTCACAAAGTTGCCAACTCAACTGTTTGTATTTTCTTTTAAGGGGGTTCAAACCTGATTTTTGTATCGTTCATTCTCAAAAATACCAACTTTACTTTTTGCAATTTGTTATTGCCAGTGTTGCCACACTAACTTTTTTCCTGCTTTCTGATGTCAACCTTACTTTTATCCTACTTGTTGTTGCCAACCTAAATGTTGAATTGTTAAATATCGCAGTGTCTTTCTGTATTCTTTCGTTACCGTAACGGAATTGCAAACATAACTTTCTGAATATTCTCTTTCACATGTTTACTAACATAACTTTATTTTGTGCAATGTTTGCCAACCTATGTATTTTGTGATCTTTCTTTCACAAAGTTGCGAACCAGAATTTTTGAAATTCTCTTTTGTAGGGTTAACCTATTTTTTTTCTCGTTTTTTTATATGGTTTCCTATCTAACTTCTGAATCATTTGCTGTGTCGCCAACCTAACTTTCTAAAATCTTCTTTCTCAGAGTTGCCTACCTACCTGTTTGTAGGTGTACATTTTGGTATAGTGTTTCCAATCTTTTAATAATTTATTTGCAGTGTACTTCTGTACTTTTTTGTTCAAGTAATTGTCAGCAAAACCTTAACTACATCATCTTCTCACTTTTATTTTTTGCAGTGGTTACTAAGTACTTTGTGTTCTTTCTTTCTCAAAGTGGGCAACCTAGATGTTTTATATTTTCGTTCTTAATGCTGCCAATACAATTTCTGATTTGTTGTCCTAATGTTGCAAACATAACGTCTTAATCTGTCTTTCACTGTGTCGCCACCTTAACTTTTTGACATTTTGTTTCGAAGGTTGCTACCTAACTTTTTGGATTTCGGTTTTTGTTCAGAGTTTCCTACCTAAATCTAAATATTTCACAGTTTCGCCAACCTAACTTTCTGAAATGTTCTTTCGCAGAGTTGCCAACCTACCTTTTTGATTAACTCGGTTGTAGTGTTTCCAACCTTTTAATAATTTTTAAAGGCATTGGCAAATTATTCATTCTTAATGTTTCCACCTAAAATCTTTGCAATTTTTCTATACCAATGTTGCCAAACTAACTATTAATATTTTAATCTGACACTGTTGCCAACTTAACTTTTTTCCTACATGTTGTTGCCAGCCTAAATGTTGTGTTTTGTTTTCGTGGTGTATTTCTGTAGGTTTTCGTTCAAGGAATTTCCAACAAAACTTTCTCTACATTCTCTTTCACACCTTTACTTACATAATTTTATTTTGTGCAGTGTTTGCCAACCTAAGTACTTTGTGTTCTTTCTTTCTTTCTTTCTCAAAGTGGTCAACCTAGATGTTGTATGTTTTCGTTCTTAATACCGCCAATACAATTTATAATTTTTGGTCATAATGTTGCCAACTTAGCGTCTCAATCTCTTTTGCAGTGTTGCTAAAATAGCTTTTTGAAATTTTGTTTCGTAGAGTTGTTAACCTAGCTTTATGTTTTTCGGTTTTTGTGCAGAGTTTCCGACTTAAATTCTGGATCTTTCACAGCGTCGCCAACCTTACTTTGTGAAATTTTCTTTTGCAGAGTTGTCAACCTATATTTTTAGTGACTTTAGTATAGTATTTCCAACCTTTTAATATTAGTTACATCCATTGGCAAACTAATTTTTACATATTTATTTCACAGAGATGGTAGTTTAACTATTATTTCGAACTTGTCATTTCTACTTCTTGATAATGATCACTACTTCCAGATTGGCAGATTATTATTTCTATTACGCAATTAATACGATTTTAACATACATTTAGTAGTTTGGGAATGTGTATTTATTGAATGAGAGTATTTTAGGGTAAATGTATTACAATCTATTCTTATATTTTCCCATCAGTTAGTTATCTTTCTGGTTGTGAACAGATAGTTTTTGGGTAGTGAATATTTGTCTTTTTATAAGTTTTTTTTCTACCAGCTTAACGTTTTTATTTTCACAGCAGCAGGACTTTAACACAGGACTTTAGCAGCAGGGTTTAAATACTAACTGAAACCTATAACGAGTTATTTTTTTTCTGAAATAATATTTTATAAATATTTTAAAAACTATTTCTAATAGTAAGTTTTATAATTTCTATAATTAGTTTAGTTTTTCGTTTATAAACTTTGTAAACTTTCATTGCAAATTAGATTGTTGCGTTTAGGTTCGGAAAGCTACTTAACGGTCTTTGTTTTCTATCGAACTTCTAGGCTATCTGATCTGACTTTATTTTGCTGATTTTAAACATTTTATGTAAGAGTTTAACACTTAAATGAGATTTACCTGAAATATAACATTTTAATGCAAGACATAAACAATTTATAATACCGAAGGTATAGTTTTCATAAATAAATATTTTTTTGTAAGCTTTTTTTTTTTTTTTTTATAAATGACATTGGAAATTTTATTTTAAGCGCGTTGTAAGGTAGAATTTGATATTTCCAAGTCAGATACCATTCGTAACCTCACAGATCGTGTTCTCATTGGGCTTATTTTAAATTTGTTGATAACTTAGTAAACCTAAAGCCGGATTTACTTAAACAAGTATTTAGAGTCTTGTGACAAAACTATCCGATGCATTAACTTACAGGTAAAATACATTTCCAGTCGTAAACTTTAATTAACGTGTATTTACTATAGCCTTTTATTTTTAAGATTTGGTATATTGCCTTGTATATTTGTATTTACATGTTGAACTTGTCATTTAATTCTCAGATATGGTTCCATGAGTTATCTTAGTAGATTCTTATTTGACTGATCGTAAAAAAAAAATGATACAGAGAATTATTAGTGGTAGATATTGACTTGAATTATTAAAATGTGTCAGATTCATCAAAATCGATAAAAGTTACCCTACAGATATAAAACGTACTCTGATATATTTAAACAATTGAAAATTGTGTTGGTTAACTGAATTTATGATAACCAGGTATACCAAAACGACTAAAATCAAAAACAATACCCTTACATCTAAAACAAAGTATAATTATTTTAAAAGTTGTACTGTCGAAACAGAACCAGGTGCTTCAGACCAGCCAAAAATATAAACATTGGACTCAGTTTATTTTGTTGTTTTTACAACAAAGTACTTGGAGTGTTGACAGTTAAATATTCGCCCCTAGTAAATAATTGACTTTGTACCCAGCCCTATTCGAATATCCGTACTTCCCTTGTTGTAATAAACGGGTTTTCCATTCAAATTCCAAACACCAAAAATTTAATGTAAGAAATAATCATCATCATTTATAAACGAGTCTCCGAAAGATAACTTGTTCTATTCTCATTTCGTATTAAACAACATGAAATTAGATTGCAACATATTTTGTTGATGAAGTATAAAGATTCGCCTTAATTACAGATGTGCAGGGCCGTTGCTAATTTTATTTTATACTTAAACTTTACATATTTACAAATGAACATTTTAGTTTATAAACTAAACATAATATTTACAACAAAGTATCTATTTGAATAGAAAATAACCAGGTACATAAGAACAGCAAAAATATAAAACTTGGACACCATATCTTATATAAATTGCTACTTTAGGCAATGTATTTTTTTTTATTTTTTTTTTTTTTTTTACGTAGGAGGAACGCTTAATGCGCGAACCCAAAGGAACAGTGTGGGACTCCCTCTTACGAGGTATACCCACTAAACCTCCTACGGAGCCGCGGGGGAAAAACCAGGCCGGAACCCTTATCGGACAACTTCGGCACTGGCCCGCGTGTCTTGCGCCCAGACGGGTCACGTCACCGTTTCGGGAAACTTAGAGGTCACCTAAGCATCCCTCGTCTCGCTTTCCCCGAAGAACGGATTGCACGAAGAGCGCAACCGCTCTCCAGGAGTCTTCATTTCGAAGCATCGCCCCCACCACGACGTCCGGGGACAGATCGCCAACAGCAGAGACGAGCCTCCTCCTGTCTTCAGCGAAACGACTGCACCGGAAGAAAGTATGATGAGCATCATCCACCTCCTCCGGGCAGTAACTACACTGAGGTGACCTCACCTTCCCCATGTGGAAAAGGTATTCCCTGAAGTACCCGTGGCCCGTCAGGAATTGACACAAGAAAAAGTCAATTTCCCCAAATGCACGGCTCAACCACGGGCTTATGTCTCTGATGAGACGAAACGTCCATCGCCCTTCCAGTCCACCGTTCCAACGCTCTTGCCAAACTCGCAGAGTTTCGAGTCTGGCTTCCACAGCAGCTTGGTCTCTTCCGAGATCAGGAGCACGGTGAAAGATGTTCTGCCTCTCAGCGGCGAGCAGATCAAGGGGAAACACTCCAGCCACAACCATTACAGCCAGTCCAGACACAGTGCGATACGCACAGGCAACCCTAAGAGCCGCCCTGCGCTGAACGGAGAGAATTCTCTTGCTGTGTTTTTTGACTCTCATGGCACCCGCCCACACTTCTGCGCCGTACAGGAGAGTGGCGTTGACGGTGGACATGAGAAGTCGCCTCTTGCTGGACCTCGGGCCTCCGACATTCCCCATCAATCTGCTGAGCGACAGAACAACCCTCGTCGCCTTGTTGCAAACCGCCTCGATGTGCTCCCACCATGTGAGGTGGCGGTCAAGTACCACTCCCAGATACTTCGCCGCAGTCTTCGTCTGGACCTCCACGTCACCAACAGTCATAGGGATTACTGTTTGGATCCTCCGTCGTGTGAGCATGACGATCTCGGTCTTGGCGACCGCCAGCTCAAGTCCATGACCGCTCATCCATCTGTTGACCCGAAACATCACCTGGTTGAGGCGAAGCTGGGCTAACTCCGGATTCCGAGCCGTGATGACTGCGGCTACATCATCTGCGTAGCCCACGAGATAGGCTTGTGGTGGCATCTCGAGGCGAAGCACTCCGTCATATGCCACGTTCCAGAGGTCAGGGCCAAGGATCGACCCTTGCGCCGCGCCGGCGGTGACCACTTTGGAACGGACCCCTGCTTCTGTGCTATATAGCAGCCTGCGCTCCTTCAGGTAGTCCTGTACCACGACCAAGAGATATTCGGGTACCCTGAAGTCCCGCTGCAACGCCTCGAGCATGTCCACCCAACGGGCCGAGTTAAAAGCGTTTTTAACGTCCAGGGTGACCAGCAGCACGATCGGCCTGGCCTGATGGCAGGCCGTGTCAGCCCGCTGGACGGCGCCCAGGACTTCAGCCACGGCATTCAAGGTTGAGTTGCCCTTCCGAAAGCCGTGCTGCCGGGGGGACAAGTCCCCAGCGGCTTCGACGGCCAACCTCAACCTGGGTTTCAGCAACCTCTCAAAGAGTTTACCCGCCGTGTCCAACATACAGAGTGGTCTGTATGCCGACGGGGACTCCGGGTCACCTTTGCCTTTGCTGATGAGCGCCAGTCTAGCTGTCTTCCAGCGTGACGGAAACACACCCGCCGCCAAACACGCGTTGAACATGCGCAGCAGCAGATGTGGGTGACTTCCCACCACAACCTTCAGAGCCTCAACCGGAATGCCATCAGGGCCTGGAGCTCTGTTGTTGTGCATGGCAGACGACGCTGCCACGAGCTCCTGTTCCGTGAACAAAGGAACATCAGGCACCGGCCCCGTTACTCTTTCCTCTCGCCTCACAGGGTGACTTGGGAAGAGAGCATCGACGATGGCCGTGATCGTGCCTGCAGGCATAGAGGCACTGCTGGCCCCCATTCCCCCGAGCTTTCTCGTGACGAGCTTGTACCCTTTTCCCCATGGATCGGAGTCCAAGTCCCGGCACAGCTCCTTCCAGCAGCGAGCCTTGCTCAGGCGAATTATTATGCTTAGGCAATGTATTATTATATTTACTAATACAGTCTTAGGGTCATTAGTAAAAACTTAACTAACCGATTGAACTGTCTTTTGGTTGACTTTCTAAATTGTTTAATTACCTACGTAAATGGATTCAATATAATGGATTCAATTTAATATAAATGTTTCATTTACCAAGAGTCAACACATATATATATTAGTATATTATATTTTAGTTCTTGGGCCCCGGAAACAAATTCCACGATGTAAGCGTCGGGGCCATACTTGGCCAACTCGTTGGTCATCTGGGAGGGCCCAAGAACTACGCCTATGTCATTCGGATCGGCCCGAATGAATTCAAGACTGTGTGTAAAGTCCATGGAATAACGATGAACCACAGGAACCGCGGCATCGTATGTTTCGACACCTTGAAGAAGATGCTACTTCATGACGCCCCGGCCACTGTAGTGCCCATCCCCCACAAGATCGTCCGCCCCCAGACAGGAGTTGTTGTGACACGCCCTGAATCAAAAACGTACAGGGTCGTGTACAGTAAACGTTGCCGTGTAGGCGACTTTGACAGTTTACCTTTCGGCACAAAACGATCCCGATTTTGAGATATCTGTTTTGGCAGCCGTTTTATCTTTCATTTAAATTAACCCAACTGCCGTTTAGCATGCGCATATGTATATTTATCTTCTGTATCCTTGTTGCTACCAGCTGTTGTAAGATTCCTATAAATAGGGGCAGCGTTTGGTTTCCCGAGTCAGTTCTGCGGAATGTCTCGCACCGTGCGGATCAATTTCCAGCTCCTGCAGGCCATAGTCAAGTTGCAGCCTAGTCCACGTCTGTCGTTGCTACGTGTAGCTGACGAGCGTTTGGTTACCGCTATTTGCGAGTGCTTTTTGAACATTTTAAACGCCAACATACCTCTTACTTCTGAGGTGAGACGGAAACTCGAAAGATTCAAGCAAACTATTCGTTCCGTAGCGTCTTCGAAAGGCTCGTGGAAATCTAAACGAGCATTGTTGGTGAAACACAGTGAAGTACTGGTCCCTCTAGTTATTGCTACGGCCCTGGAGTATTTCAAGGATGAATCACGCTAAGAAGATGGTGTTGATTTCACCCGACGTCTTGCAACGGTTGAACGCTGCTACACCGAAAAACGAAACGTTGAACGTTCTGGAAGAGGATATGAATAAAGTGCTTCACGCTTCGGACCTTGAATACCGGGCTAAATGGGCGCAGTACCAGCAGATGCTTCAACGGAGACAGTATTTTCACGATGAAATGCGCAAACCTATGGAAATTCCTATTGTAGAAGCATCACACAACGGCACCCGAAACTTTAGAGACGATATCTTACGCACGATTCCCAAGGCGTTTAAAACAAAAGGAGAACTCCTTTTTGAACGGCTTTGTGACAACGAAATAATTTCATGGGACAGAAACGGTACCGTCAGTATAAATGGAGCCGCAATCCCCAACTCGAACATTGTCGATCTGGTCTGCGATGTGGTAAGGTGCAAGAAGACAGCTGCCGGCCCTGTCGGTTGGGAGCCGTTTTTGGAAGCTCTACGCCAGATTAACGTTCCTCAAGAATTCATCGGCAACCCTCAGCGCAGACATCAGCAAGCCGGACCCTCCTCGCCGAGACGACCAGTTCCTTCACCGCGACCAGCATTTTCTACACTCACCGCTAGAAGGCGGAAAACAATTACACCACCAGTCCCAGACAGAAGAAGAAGATTAGTGTCTAAGGCGTGGGCTCGTATGCACCCGCAACAACCATGAACAAGACTCTGGAAAAAATATACTACGACCTGGCAAGTTCTGCTTGCTACGCAGGAAGCCACCCTCTTATTACAAAAACCAAAAATAAAATTAGGACCCGAAAAATTAAAGATTGGCTTCTCACTCAGGACCCCTACACACTGCATACGCAAAAAAGAAGAAATTTTGCCAGAAACAGGTATATCGTCAGTAATATCGACGATTTATGGCAAGTGGATTTCGCCATTTTTAAAAACATTTCCAAATACAACGACGGCGTCAAGTATCTGCTTGTGGTGGTGGACGTTTTCTCAAAATACGGTTGGTTGCGCCCGTTGAAAAACAAGACTGCTAAAACGGTTAATGAGGCTTTTGAGTCTATTTTAAAAACCGATGGACGAAAACCACGCGATATCCAGTGTGACAAAGGTAGAGAGTTTGTTTCCGTAGCATCTGCAAAGTTTTTTAAGCAGCGTGGAATACATTTTTACACGACCCGCAATCCCGATACCAAAGCTGCCGTGGTGGAGCGGTTTATAAAAACTATTAAATCAAGATTGTGGCGCTACTTTACTCACAAAAACACTTTACGCTATGTGGACATTATTCAAGACTTGGTACGGGCCTACAATAATACAGTGCATTCGACAATCAAGATGGCGCCAGCTGACGTCAATGACGAAAACGTTCTACGAGTCTGGAAGACGCTCTATTCCAAGAAGGAAACGTATATCGCCCCCAAACTCGATGTCGGTGACACAGTGCGTATAGCAAAGGAGAAGAAACATTTTGCCAAGGGATACGAAAGCAACTGGACAGAGGAAATCTTTAAAGTAATACGCGTCATAAGGCATCCAATTCCAGTGTACCAAGTTCAAGACCTGGCCGGAGAAGTTATTGACGGGGCCTTTTACGAGGCGGAACTTCAAAAAGTAATAGTTCCGAAGAACAAGGCTTACAAAATTGAGAAAATACTGGAAATGAAAGGTGGGGGAAAAGGGAGGAAGGTGTTAGTCAAGTGGAAAGGTTACCCTGCAAAGTTCAACTCCTGGATTCCCGCGTCTAGCCTTTTGGATTTAACCCGGTGAATACTGGTGCCGCTGTCAGTCTGGTCCGAGACACCGTCGAGTGAACATGGCTGGTGTCGGTGGTATGTTTGGTGCTGCAGGCCGCGCTCCTATGCCTATATCTGGTGGTACTATAAAAACCGAGTCTCAGTCTTTGCCCAAGCGTCGCAGCGTGAACAACAGTCCCGACTCTTCGTCAGCTGTTAAGAAGCGGAAAGCAGTACAGAAACCAAAAGGTCGGAAGCAAGTAGAAAACTCACGTAAGAAGCTAATACGGAAGAAGAAGCCCAAAGTTTCAAAGAAGAAGAAGAATTCAAAAAGGAACTATCCCTCCGACATTTTTTCATAATGGCCTACGTACATAACCTCTCTGCCGATTGTTCTAAAACCGAATTGGATTTTTTTTCTCTACCACCGACTCAGACCAGCATCGAAGGAGGTCAGTGGGTCCAATACAAACCTCTGTCCTCACTCACTGACGAATCCCCCATCGAGTTTGTCGTGCCTGGCCACGGTGACGAATATTTGGACTTGTCTCAAACCTTGATTGCTGTGAAAGTGAGAATTTTGCAAGAGGACGGTAATGTTTTGGACGCAACCTGCGATAAAGTTGGACCTGTAAACTATTTTCTGCATTCGCTGTTTAGCCAGGTGGAGGTATACTTTAACCAAAAACTGGTATCGGCAAATGGAAACACTTACCCTTACCGAGCGTACATTGAAACTCTTTTGAATTACGATGATGCCGCTAAAGAAACCCACCAATCATCTGCCCTTTGGGTGAGCGATACAGCTGGTCAAATGGACAAAACTGAAGATGAAAACGACGGACTGAAGAAAAGACGAAGTTACTTTGCCAATAGCCACCCTGTGGACATGATGGGATATATTCACGCTGACGTATTCCACCAAGGAAAGTATCTGCTGAACGGAGTCGAGCTTAAAGTTAGATTTACGAGATCCCGCGATAACTTTAGTCTAATATCCAAGTCTGGGTTCGTGATAAACGTGATGGAAGCCAGCCTGATGGTGAGAAGAGTGAAGATTAACCCCACACTGTTGGTTGAACACGCCAAAAAGCTAGAAACGTGCGCTGCAAAGTATCCCATAACGCGCGTGGACGTTAAGGCCTTTACTATTCCAAGTGATGTGCTCGGCAAAACTATAGACAATGTTTACCTGGGACAGTTGCCTAAAAGGATCGTGTTGGGGCTAGTGAGTAACAACGCTTATAACGGCAGTTTTAAGCACAACCCTTTTAATTTTGCCCACTACAACGTAAACTTTCTGGCCCTCTACGTTGACGGACAGCAAGTACCTGCTAAAGCGCTTCAGCCAGACTTTACAAATCATCAGTTATACAT
This sequence comes from Allygus modestus, assembly GCA_963675035.1. Classification (NCBI taxonomy): domain Eukaryota; kingdom Metazoa; phylum Arthropoda; class Insecta; order Hemiptera; family Cicadellidae; genus Allygus; species Allygus modestus. The sequence continues at coordinate 138,158,533 of OY776115.1, read as the reverse complement.
CAGTTGCTACAACACGTTATTTTCCGGATGTGGTATTCACAACAAAAACCACGGAAACGTAATTTCACGAAGCATGTACCCCAACGGCTATTGTCTGTACGCGTTCGATTTGACATCGGATTTGGCAGCCGCTGCGCCCCATTGGAACCTGGTCAGAAGAGGCAGTCTTCGCATAGAAATCAATTTTGGCGTCGCCCTCATGGAAGCGGTCAACTGCATCGTCTTTGGAGAGTTTTGCAACATCATCGAAGTGGACAAGTATAGAAACGTCACAGTTGACTATAACTAACCTCTATTGAAACCAACGGTGTAATAACTGGGACAGTTTTTGAACAAGATTTTGTTTTGTTTAAATAAAAGAAAATATTTGTTGTTGTTGTCGGAGTGTAAATATATTTAGTCCGGTTTTCAAAGTGTTGTTTTTATTTAACAAAGAAAAATTAAAAATAACATGGTAAAACTATCATGAATTTAATATGATAATGAAATGTATACAATTAGTGTGTGTGTGTGTGTGTGTGTGTGTGTGTGTGTGTGTGTGTGTGTGTGTGTGTGTAAAAGGCGTATATATATATAAGAAGATTTGATTTATTAAATACGTACTTGTGTCTGTATTTGAAACGTTGTTATTATTATTAATCCTTGTCCCTGTCCAGTTTTTGAAAAGATTTTGAATATTAGAAAGATAGTTGGTTGTAGTTGGAGGAGGAGAAGGAGAACGGGTGGGGAGGGGGCAATAGTGGTGGGGAGAGGTATTGGAAAGGAGTTAGTGGTAGGGAGGTAGTAGTGGGGATAGAACGAGCCGCTGTCTAGCCCGGCAGGCCTCATTCTCATTCTAACCTCAGGCGGTGCCAGTCGCTTCAGGCGGAACATGGAACTGTTTGTTGATTTTCAAGGCTTTAAAAACCCAAACAACGAATTCGTAGTTAAGGAATTTGCAGTTGCCACGTCGGACGGAACCACCATTCAACATTGGACAGTGAAATCTCCGTGCCCATACACCACTTTGGACGCCAAAACCAAGAAACAGTGTACGTGGACGACCAATCACTATCACGGGCTACGCTGGCAGGACGGTGACACAACCATTCAAGCGCTACACAGACAGTTTTACTCCATTCTGTATTCTTCGGTAGTGTACGTAAAGGGACTGGAAAAAGCAAACTATATTAACGAATTTTTCAGATCGTGTCTAGTGATCGACCTGGAAGCCTACCCTTCTTTAAAGGTGCTGACGACATCGAATGTGTATTGTTTTTTTCACGGAAAATCAAAAAAGATGTGCGCATTGAATAACGTGTTGAAACTGGTTCAATACCACAACCAATAAAAAAGAAGTATATCGGAGGGAAATATTCCCTGCATCTGGGACTTTTTTTGTCCCCAAACCATTCCCCCACTCCCTCCAACCACCCCACCCCCACCACTACCAAAAGTAAATTATCTAGTTGAGATTCAGTCAGTTCCACGCCACCTGGAAGGAGAGGCAGCAGTTACGGGGAGATAAAATCAATCGACAATGGACACTGCCGATTTGAAAGTACACTTGAACAGTTGTTACGTGCCGCAATATACCAGGATCAGCGATCTCAGCCCGATGATCCCCTACAAGATCATCCAGTTTGGAAAAGCGCAAACACGTTTCGGCGAAACAATCCGCACCACCGTCGTTGAAGGTATAACCGGCGATGACCTACTCCTGAACGTCTACCTCCCACACAGGTTCCTCGCTATCCTCTCGGACGCCGCCATCGAGAGCTACAACAAAGGAGAGGGCGACAGACTGTCTCTGGTATACCGGGGAATCGGAAAAGGAATTGAATTTGTTTGATTTTTCACTTAATTACTGTTTTTGTAAATAGTAGACCAATTAAATGTATCAATAAAGTTTGGTTTGTAATTTATTACTTATTATTTTCCCTTGTTTGCATAGTTTAGTATTGGACTTACACAAGGTACAATTTAGATGAAATTAGTTTTAAAAAGCATATAATGAAACAGTATTACAGGTGAAAATGGTTTGGCATAGCAAATAAGTTATAGAGCTCTATAGGGGTCATATCTACTGAACAAGTAGTGACAGGTCTGGACAAGTTGAAACAGGAGTGGTGAACCCGATAAGGATATAAAATTATCCACAAGGTATGATTTCCACCGTAAAGAGAAATCACTACTTACAAATATCAACTTTTGTTTTATAAATGCATAGATTTTATTTCAGTCTGATCTGATACACCTGGTACTACTTCATATTTTACTAATATATTTTAACAGAGGAAGGGTATTAAAAGGTATATAAACAGTGTGAGGGGGCCAAGCGTAGAAAATGAAAGTAGTGTGACGTAATACACACATATATATATATATAACAATCAGTATAATTTAGCGTGACATAGTATTGCAAGAAAAAATAGGTTGGCAGTACTACAAAGAAAAAAACCAGGTTGGCAACACTGTCCAAATGTAGGTTAGGTAAAATGGTATGAGAGGCCCGGTGGGAGGGGGGATAGGGAGGGGGAGGGGGTGACGGGAAGGGGAGGGGAGGGGAGGGGGAGGGGACCGAGCTTTGCTCAAGGAGTTGAGTTTCGCCTCGGGGGTTGGTCCAGGGGGCTGGCTGGATAACTACCATGTTCGGATAGGTAACAGGTTCGGACAAGTCACATGTTCGGATAAGTATCATGTTCGGATAAGTAAGATGTTCGGATAAGTAAACAAGCGGGTGAGAGGGGGCCGAGCGCAGCAAACAAAAGTAGCGTGACGTAATAATTATATACATATAACAGTCAGTATAATTTAGCGCGACATAGTATTGCAAGGATAAAAATATATAGGTTGGCAATCCTACGCAAACAAGTTAGGTTGGCAACCCTTCACAAAAGTAGGTTAGAAGAAATGGTAGGAGGGGGTCGGGAGGGGTCCGGTGGGGAGGGGGTTGGGGAGGGGCGGGTGCGTGTGGGAAGGGGAGGGGGAGCGGGCGTGACGTCAGGGGTCAAAGGTCAAAAAGCAGTGAGGGGGCGTCCATAGTAGTTGTAGTATATGGTGATTATTGTTTTATAAATTATAAAACATTCAGTTTTATAACATATAAAAACAATTTTATACGTTGGTAAGATATGTATTACGCTAAACGGCGTATTAATAAAGTGTTATGCAAATAGAGAAGATGATATATGCAATTTACACTGTAAATAATTTTTATAAAAATAATATAGTTTTTTTCTACAATACTCGTTTTATCAAAACAACACAAATTAATTTTAAAATTAATGAAACAATACAATATATAGTGATTATCCAAGAAAATTTGTAGCTTAAATGTATATACTAGGAAATGTTTTATCTTTGTAGTCAGTGTAATCAAAGTAATTAGAAGAAAGGCTGATCATTTTAATTTTAAATCTCGCAGTTATAAGAAATTGCATAAATTAATCTTAAAACTAAGGGACAATTTTATCATAATTCTGTATCCGCGAAACACAACCAATCTAGTTTCTGTTTACTGCTTCAAAACTAGGTTATTATTCCCAATTTAAAGCATTTTTAAACAAGGAAAAAAGGATCTGAATGATGTCACTGGCCAATTTTATAAGTAATTTCTGTCATATAATCTGTTGTATCTTTATGCGAATTAAGTTAATACATCAACTATCACTGATGAAATTAATATAGCTTTGTTTACCAGGGCTGTTTTATTGCTAATTTTTTTAATTGTATGATTATTACTTTTATTAATTTTTAGTCCACATCTGTTAGTCACAATTACAAAAATATGATTATAGATCCAAATAGATAGAACAAACAATACGATTTTTTTCCTGAACTATAAACATTAAATAATATATCATGAGCTTCTAACTAGACAACATACCTATAATCTTTACTCTCTGCGTATATTTACATATTCTATGTATTAAGTAAAATATCAGTTCTTCATTACTTATTCATAACTTCCAAATAGTTCTTAAAAATCATGGCGATATTTGCATTAATTTAAAACAATATGTTCCTTATTCGTGCTTATGTTTGCTGATGAGATAGAGTGCTGAAACGTTTACAGGTTATTATATAAATACAGTAAATATGAAACTATTTCAGCGAGATAGAGAAGGTCATATTCCAATACAATCTGGGTGTAACGTGTAGCCTTGCTGAGTAACATGGCCTCTCAAAAGGCAAGTTGAGGCAAGGCACATAATGAGCTTGTTATGAGGGGCCGACATGACGCTTCACCCACTTTGGCCACCCTTGTTTGGCAACTCTTCCCAGCGGCTAAAAGTGCTCACCTTTCAGAAGCTTTAACCTCTCTATCCCACCTGGATCACACTCCGTCCCTGCGGCTAATATGCTTCAACATTGGATGATAAAACAAGAACTGCAATAGTAGGAAGCAATTTATGATCATATTTGCATTTCAAACACCAAACTATAGATTAAAACTTGTAATGATTTTAATAAATATTTTAACACTAAATATATTATTTTGTTTATTTTAAGACATTTTTACGATATTGGTATCACGTTCAAGAAGTCGGTTTCAAAATTACAATTATTAACTTTGAAATATGTAAAAAATGTAATAAATATAGATAAGAGATGAAGTTAAAATTAGGTTTAAGTTTAATTATTAATACAATATGGTATCAAAGTGTGTTTGTCATAAATGTATACTTACAAGAAAATTCTAATTAATTAATCTATTTTATTTTGTTTCATCCGGACGTATTTACTAAAGTATATTTATGTAGAAATAAACCGTCCGTTTAGCAAATGCTACGCATTTATTTTTTCTCTTAATGTCACGTGGTTGCTAATTTTGATTACTAGCTAAGCCTGAACAATTTAAAAGTTATTACTTATGGAAATGTCAGATTAACAATGTAAATGAATTAAATATCTAAATAAATGAATAAATAAGTTTATTCCATCAAGTAAATATGAAAAACATAACCATGAAATTATGTTGACTTAGAACCAGTAGTTAGTTTGCATTTGAATTTAAACAGAAATAATGACTAAAAATACATTAAAAAATGTCGTAACGGGTGGTCCATAATAACCGCTAACATTTTGTTTTGTGACAGCTCAGCTAATTCATGGGTTAGAGAGATAATTTTTGCGTTGAATTGTTCTTTAATCAATCGAATTTTTTTATAATTATAAGTTGTTCAAACTATTCAACTGTTCTAATGGAGGTGGCATAAAAAATAAATGTGTAAAATCTATGCAATGTTTGTTTTGCGGGTGTGAAGTAATAAATAAAACAACGCTGTGTAAAATAACAATTACAGTTTATTAAAACTCAAAGAAATATTTACAAAATATTTACATATCTAAACCATTTTTACTTATGGAATATGACATCCCTCACATGATGTCCGAAGACATCCAAGCATTTTTCCAACCTTTTTTGGAAACTCGCCATCACCCGTCGTATCATGGACATTGGTATTGCCGCAATTTTATTACGGATGCTGTTCTTCGGTTCTGCAATAGTTTGAGGTTTCGTGGCGAAAACCTTGCTCTTCAAGTAGCCCCACAACCAGAAGTCATAAGGCTTTAGGTCTGGAGACCGGGCAGGCCAAGGGACATCGCGAAAACCTGAAATAAGATGCCCTGGAAACGGCCTTCTCAAAACAGTCATTGATTCACCTGCCGTGTGAGCAGAGGCTCCGTCTTGTTGAAACTATACTGAATTCAGGTATAATCCTAAATGTCTTAGCTGTAGAGCTAGAATGTTCGGAATCATTTCAACATACCTTTCTTTGTTTACATTAACTCTTCCGCCATTTCTATTTTCAAAAGAATAAGGCCCAATAACTCCAAAACGTAAAACACCAAACCATACAATAACTTTTTCACTATGAAGAGGCCGTTCATGAATTTCCCGGGGATTCTCAGAGGACCAGTAGCGACAACTTTGCGTATTTACAGCACCACATAGCTCAAAGTTAGCGTCTTCAGACAATATCAATTGTTGAAAAATGGTTTCCTGTTCAATGAGGTGCAATTACCTTTCACCATTCAAACACAATTCGCCTTTCAGAATCTGCAGGATTAAGTTTTTGAGTGACTGCCAGCTTATATGGATGAACATTTAAATCAAGATGCAAGATTCGTTGTAAACTTGCCTTAGACAATCCCAACGCGGCAGATTGTTTCCGGGTTGATCGCTTTGGGCTTTGCAATAAAGATGCACGCACATTTTCAACATTTTCTGGAGTACGAATTGATTTAGGTCTACCAGTTGGTTTGGTTTTCAAAGCAGATGCACTATTTCTAAAATTGATCACCCACCTTTTAATTTTTGTTGCATGAGGAACTGTAACATAGCGATGAATGTGGAAGATATGGCGGAATAACCGTCGCGAAGTAATCACGGACTCGTTATTTAAAAACAAAAAAGCTTCGACAGCGAAAGCCCGGTGTTGAACAGTCCACTACTCCATTTCAACTAAAACCTAACCTAACCTAAAATGCTATCAGCTGGGCTTTTAATTGTTGCAACAATCAACTTTCTAAGTGAAGTAACAGCTGAGAAATAAATGTTTAAAATGTTAGCGGTTATTATGGACCACCCAGTATAATTTGTTAACCAAGACTTATTTAAGCAGGAATATATTGTAGTGGGGTTCAAACTACAATTGTCTGCACCTAAGACGCGGAATGAGGCCTTGTATAGTGATCCACGCTATGGGTCGGATATTGATGAGAATTTGGCACTTTCATAAGTAGAAATGTAGACTATAGAATCATTATAATGTTGGATTTAATCTACAGGTGTCTCATGTAAGGTATCTCAAACAGATTAAAGGCGAACAAATTGCCCTAGAAGGATGAAATAGGATTATTTCCGAATAAATCAACTCCAAGGTGTAACGTATATTATGATAATTTTGTTAAAATACTGATCGTCCAAAAAAATTTTAATAAAAATCCAATATAAAAACGAAGGGTCACTAGTGTGAATCTGAACAATTTCTAAATAAATATATGCCATATTGTATATAACTTTGAGGAACTGTAATATAGAAACATTTTTGCGAAAACAGAACTCTTTTATCTTTAATCTTTTAAAATGGGTGCCATTGTTGAGAAGATTATCGACACTTACTGAATACTTACTTTCTAAATCATTAGACAACAATTCTCATTAAATTTCTCACCCGTACCACAGAATACTCAGCTTTACTCTGGTGTGAATCATAACAGTATGCAATCATTAATATAATACAAGGTCTTGTTGATGTTTATATGACCAAAACGCAAAAATTAAAATAGTACCTTTTGTTAAAAAATCATACGATTGGAAAAGTCTTGTAAATAATTGCGATATTTTAGTTTGTATCAACCTCTTATCCATTTTAGCGAATTTCCCCTATAGGGAAGAAGCTATTACCGTAGGTCTCATGGTAACACTTAAGCCCGAGACCATGATAACTTTTCATTTTGAGGTCCCCAGATGCCAAAAACACCATTCGTTAAAATTTTTATATATGTATATATATATATATATATATATGTGTCCGTAAGCACGATAACTCTCGTAAAAAAGGTCCGATCTTAATGAAATTTGGTACAAATGTGTAAAGTACCATTTATTTGAACGAGTTCGAAAATCAGATGAATCGCACCATCCGAAGGGGAGTTTTTGGGGGGTTTTGTACCCCAAAAATGTGTTTTTTGGGGTTTTTACATGTAATTTTAATTTAAATCCAATTTTAATTTATACCATTGAATTCAGCCTAAAGAAACAAACAATTTAGTATTTTTATCATTGCTCTACGTCAATTGGTTACTGAGATATTGAAAGTGCTAAACACAGTACATTGTCTAATGTTATTCTTATGGAGAAAAATAAAAATTGTATATCTCGCTTATTTATGAACATAAACTGGCAAAATTTGGTATATGGCTTGATCTGGTTGTGGTTTATTGTTGTTTGCACAAAAAAACAATTTTTCGCCTATGGTTCCTGTAGCAGCAAACCTAGGTACTCGGTTCCCATGTTATTCTTATGGAAAATACTTAAAATGTTATATATCGCTTATTTATGAATGCATATGGATGAAACTTGGTATGTGACTTCACTAAGTCGATTTCTATTAATATTTGCATTAAAACCCATTATTTTGTATGCCTTGTTGCAGCAAACCTGCGTACTCATCCCCAATGTTATTCTTATGGGGAATAATTAATATTTTAAATATCGCTTGTTTGTGAATACATTTCTTATGAATCCTGTTAAGTGTTTTAATGTGTTGTGTTATATATTCATTGGAAATCGCTGAGTATGCAGGTTTGCTGCGACGGGGGTATTATTATTATAGCGTTATTGTTTTATAACTAAATGTAATATCGTAAAATAATATTCAATAACTATACTAAATGTCATGTACCGTGTTTACCCCAATAAAATAGTTTTTTTTTAATTTTATGTTAAATACTATATACAAATAAACTTAAAATAGACAAGAAAATAATAATCTGCGCTGAAAATACTTAGCACATGATTATGTAAGGGCAGTTAATTGTTTTAATTTAAAAAGGTTTACTGACGTAGGGTACAATGTAATTCCAGTTCTACATTAACATAAATCAGTTTTATAATTTTTTAACAAAGATCATATGTTTTAAAATAATGTGTAAGCAGATTTTTACCTTCTATATAAATATATGTATTTAACTCACAAAATGTAATATGTATAGTATTAAAATACAACACGATGCATTAAAATATAACAATACTGAGTATTTTTATATGGAGCAAGCAATTTTATTACATTTGGAGATGTAAACAATTTTTAAACAAATACTTACTCTTTTTTACATCTGTTTGCTGTCACCCGTCATATTAAATTCAGAAGCACTTAAGGAGAAAATATGATCAGTCCTACTGTTTTTAAATTCTGGTTAACCTAATGTGTGAAATTGTTTTCTTTTTTTCTGTTTCAAACAAAATATATTTATATTACTTTTTTAATAGTTTTGAATTTAACGTGTCTGTAAGTATTGATAAATAGTTATTTGTATTTCTTTTATAGTAACATTAGCTGATTTTAAAAATTCTATATATTTAACTTAGCAAAAAAGTAATAGGTAATGACTGTTTTTATGAATATAAATTGAGTAAAATGAAAAACTGTGTTACCTAAGACACTCATTTACATATTAGTTGTAAAATATTCTTCAAATTCCATATTTTAACAATGTCACTGGACAGTATTGATGTATTTTACATGTCAAGCCATCAGTTTCTGTAGACCTTTGTTTGTAGTTTGAGATAGTGCGGCCTCCTCTGATTGGTCAGTTCAAATATTGAAGAGTGGGGAGAGACGTTATAATTTTTGCAACAACAAAATTCAGTTCCGCATCTGACCTTAACGCGGTAACTGCCGTGTCCGCGGATACGTATTTTTACGCATACAGTACCACGTGGTTTCTTACCGGTCAGAAAGTTATATCGCAATCGATCTACATCAGTGAACTTCTTAATCATCTGTTTTCATACAATTTAACGTAATTCTCAGCTTAAAGCCGTTTAAATCTCATTTGTTATCAAGAGCTCTTCTCACTTTGCAAGTATTAACAAGTCCATTCAAGATACATCAAGAGTTTCAGTATAAGGCCTAAAATAATACCTATTATTGTAAATAGTAAATATAATTTGTTTTCAGTATATTTTCTTGCTATAAGGCCTGCCAAGTGTTAATGATTTTTATTATTGATTTACTTAATATCACATGCTCAAAAGTGATAACACCTCAAGAGCAAGTGATCTTTTAATGTTAATAATAGAGAAGAGCAATTTTATTTCTCCACTGCTTCATACAACATCTACACTACATCGTCGTAACACCATCTCTACTCATCGTCGAGCTTCTGTCAACACATCGACCCCCAAAGAAGGCGCCTTCCCTCCCTCAGCAGTGAGGCCCTTATTCCCCCAATTGCCTTCCTTCTTCGACATCGGGATCTTCACACATCTACTCTACGTCTACGGTTTTCCAGTAAAATACCACACACTCACAAAAATTGGAAATCAGGTACACTCATCAGAGTTCTTTGTATCTGCAATATTTTACTGATTATTTCACAAGGATTTTTAATATTGTTTTCTTATAAGACCTTTAGCATTTAATTCGTCACTCCAAGATAGGCTGTAATTCCGGCATTTTTGCTGTAGTAGTCGAGCAATATACAGTTAACAGAGCCCGAACCTTGTGTAACTATTCAAAATTTAAGATGGTTTCTGCTCTTATAAAATGAAAGTACGCAAAGTATCGCACAGTAACAATATACATAATACATCATAATTATTGATTTTCATTTTTTTATATAAAACACATGAGTGTTTCTTTTTTATTTATCATTTATCATTTTATTGGTACGATCATGTAGTTCGTATAGTATAAATTGTAAGATTTAAACTATCGTACATAAGATCATCTTTTTAACATAATAATCCCAACTAACCAAATTTCATAAATACAGTTACAATTATAAGTATAAATTGTTAATAATCAATCCCTCTTAAAAGTGTGCACATTTTATCAAAATGTATTTGAATATCCGACCACCGTCTGGTTTTATATGTAAGGAATAATCTAATTAAATATTCAGGATTTTAGATTGATTATAAGCATTTAAAATAAAATATTTTGACTATCGATAAATATATATATATATATATAAATCGCGCATTATTTACATATATATATATATATATATATATATGTGTAAAGAAAGCGCGATTGGAAAACTATACTACTGGTATACGTGACCACACATGGTGGCGATATATCACCGGAAGTATGGGTGCAGACTGGTAGATTGTTATCTCACTCCCACTTCCGGTCCGACGAGGTACTTGGCTGGGTATTCCACCTAGTGTCATTTACACGCTACCGTTCCTTATCAGTAACGTGGTAACACCACCTCCCGGAAACTTACACTTAGCATGTCACGTTATGCGTTTCACCGTTAACGAAGTGTTACGGCAGTATACATTCTGAGTGATAAGCGACCTTATTTCTTCTTCTTCGGACTCACTCAGTTATTTATTAACCTAACATGATCGAACCAGTCATATAAACTTTATTATTTGTGCTACCTGCTAAATATTTGTTTTAATTTAAAAAATATTATAGAAATATGTAATCCACATTATTTATTAGAACAGATCATGTATCATATTATCAATACAGAGGCAAATTAGTTATTTAACAGATAAACAACACTTTCATTTAGCATTTGTTTGCCCTTTTTAATTTCTTAATTGTTTGGATATTTTCAAATAATTGAACAGTTAGTACCTTTGTATTTGAACCCTCTCTACCAATTGAAACTAATTATTTTTTGTTTTTGCTTTAAAAATAAATCTATAATACGTGTTTTGTTTCCTGCAAGTTAGTTGGTAGGTCAACCACTTGTTCAACCACTAGGCACTATTTCAATATTCCTGCGCAGAATATAATACAAGTTTGAAATTGTTTTTGAAAACAAACCATTGTTGTAACTCTATAAAATGAGTCAAGCATAAAGGTCTATTTATATGTCTTTTATTAAAGGTTTAAACATATGTTTACAGTGAACACGTAAGTTTGTTAGTATTTTCGTCTGCATTAAACCTTGTAATTATACTGTACTATTCAACTATGTCATACAATTTAGAAAAGAAAACATAAACAACTGTGATTTTATGTGTAATAAACTAATTATTTAGGGTATAGATTAGAGTCCCTCTCAACGAAATGAAAATCCTTATGGTAGTACCCCACCACATGACAACATTATATTTTGTCTAGTCCTATTTTCACAATAAACAGGTTTAACCCCTTTAGCGTCAAGACACTACAATTTTTTTAGTCATATTTTGTACCAGATTTAAAACAATAAAAATAATAGTTAAACATTATATACCAAATGACACTGAATTTATATGAAAGTTGCTAAAGATTAATTTTAGAAGGCTTAGCGGAGCATTTGGTTTTGGGTAGTAGAATGGTGGAGGACAGGTGAAGTGGTTTTACCGCCTGACTTTGGTCAGCAATGTTCTTGGTTCTATCCCCCCTCCATGAACCAAAGACTATATCCATGTATTATAATGGCCAGGTAGCTTATACCTCATCTTGATATATGTAGGGAACAAACAATTATAGTTTTCTTGAAATATAAATATGTATTTAGGAGATATCTACATTCTGCGTAATAAAAAAATACATGTGTGATGACGACCTTCATTCAAATATACTGATGTTAGACAGGTCTTTCCTTGGAGACTATATTTTTATTTTCTGAATAATGTTTAAAATAAGTAATTAGTAGTGTTGATAAGGTCAGAACTGGCATTTAGTTTTTGGTTAAGTAGACTTGTTACGAATGACTTTTGCATTTGTTATAAAATACTTGATATTGTAATTCATTGTAGTTTTTTTGGGAAAATAAAGTTTATTCTCATTCTTACTTCTTTTCTGACCTGAAAATGGTTTTATCTGGAAACCAAAACTAGTTGCTACAGCAACCACTGGACTACTTTGAATTCATGCATAAAATCCACTTATTAGTAAAAAATAATAAACAGAAGATTATGCGAGTTGCTGAAAAGATATAGTTCGTTCAGCTATAATGAAAAACGAGTTCAGAAATTGTAGTAAATAGTTATTGTTTACCTACCTGTTTGATTAGATCCTTAACTTCACATGCTCTACAGAGTAAAAATTGGTAAAACCCATATAAATTTGCAGTTTAAACGTCCATTACTCTTATATTACTTACTTAAATCAACCACTTCCCTTGCAAAACAAGGTTATGTGTAGCTTTATCGTTAGCAGCCTTTTATTATTTACCATCAAAAATACAACAGGGCATACTACAAACCTTAATCTTACAGCCTAGTGCAAGCTGTTATCCACATCTGTAATGTTTGTAATTAAGATAACAAGTGTAATTCGCATGAGAACGCTGCGGTGGGGAGGAGAGTGCTGAGCGGAACACTCTGATACAGGTGTCGCTGCAGACAATGGTAATGAGCAGATCAATACAGCGGTGCTGCTGACGCGGTCGGTACGGGAACTGCTACGGCCGACCCCACTGCCCGCCCTGCTGTACTCGACTGTTACTGTCCCCAGAGATTGGGATCACGGGTTGTCTGTTACTGTGTTATGTGTGGATCAATAATGTTACACTTTTTAATACTACAAGAGATTTAGAAAATAATTTGTGAGATTTGTGCTTAAATAAATTGTTTTAGGTTAAGTAAAACATTGAATTTTTATGAAGTTATATCAACGATAGTACAGATATTAAAATGTAGTCTGTTAAATAATGTTTGGCATTATTTGCTAGTTTATCCATATTTTAATATGACACAATTTAATATTAGGAAATATATTAAACCACCCTTAACTAATTAATCACTAGTTTAAGAGGAAACTCGCAAAGAGTAAATATTTCCTAAAATTACGTCTAAAAATAATAAAAAAACAAATATAAAAGGTTTAAACATATATAACATTTTAGTAACGTCATAGCAAGAAAGCTATTTATTTTAGAAGGAATGTCAAGGTTTGTAAGTCAATTTTACTATTAAATCTCATTATTATATTAATACAACGAATTCAGCAGTTATAAACCAATTCATAAATATATAAGTAATATAATAAAAAAATAACTGAAATAAATATGTGACAATACCGTAACCAGCGATTATAGATTTGATTTATATGCGAGGGTGTAATAGGGGGGCCAGATCATCAGATTAATGGGTTGGGCTTATCTAACAGCTGATAATTTGGCTGACGTTTCTCTAGGAACATGTGATACCGGCGCTAATTTGCGAATTTTGACAAGAAGGTGTTTGTAACAGATTTAAAGTTGGACAGTGTCAATTCATAAATATAATTCTTGAAATAATATTGCGTCAAAGACATACAATTTTTATATTTTAATGCAAAAATAATACTTTAATATTTACTGTGCTATGTCAATTCTCTGTTGTATTTATTTACAGGGGACAAACAGCTACATAACAGTATCAGTGATATCAGTTATAAAAACACCCCCGTTGCAGCAAACTTGCATACTCAGCGAATTACAACGGTACTTCACTACGTCATGAATCCACAAACCAAATTTCTTCAAAACTTATTCATAAATAAGCGAGATATTACATTTTATTTATTCTCTATAAGAAAAAAAATTAGGACTGAGTATGCCAATTTGATTCATCAAGGACCAGAAAAAACGTGTTTTTGTGCAAATACCAATGGATCACCACCAGATGAAGCAATATACTAAGTTTTACTAATTTATGTTTATAAACAAGCAAGATATCACATTTTTCTTATTCTCCATAAAAATAACGTTATAGCAGCTGCCATAGTACTCAGGTTTGCTGCCATAGGGACCACTTAAAATGGGTTTTGTATGTAAATATCAGTAAACCCCAACCATATGAAGCCACATACCTAGTTTCATTAATATTTTTTCTTAAGTGAGATATAAAATTTTACTTATCTTCCATAAGATTAACATTGGACAATGTACTGTGTTTAGCACTTTCAATATCTCGGTAACCAATTAACTTAGAGCAATGTTCAAAATACCAAATTGTTTGTTTTTAAAAGCTGAAATCAATAGTTTAAACTAAAGTTTGGATTTAGAAGTAATGATATGTAAAAAGAGCAACAAAATTGTAGGGGCATAAAACCCCCCGAAAACCCCCTTATAATGGTGCGATCTGTCTGGTTCTCGAACTCATGAAAATAGATGCTGCCTTACACGTTTATACCACATTTCATCAAGATCGGACCATTTTTACGAAAGGTATCGTGCCTACGGCGACACACACACACACACACACACACACACACACACACACACACACACACACACACACACACACATATATATATATATATATGTATATATTAAATTCACATATAATATAAATATAAATTTGAGAGAATGGTGTTTTTAGAATCTGGGGGCCTCAAAACGAAAATGTATCATGGTCCCGGGCCTAGGTCTTACCCTGCCGTCTACGATAATAGCTTCTTCCCTATAAGGGGAATTCGATAATACTACCTCAGATATAAAATCTTGTTTTGCATAACTTATTGTCATGCACAAATTTTAAACAATGTTTTCTCCAGTTATATTTATTTAATTAATTACACGGCAATGGTTATATTGATGGGCAGCTGCTTAACTGCATATGTTTAAGTTATAACAAGCGGAAATAGGAAAATATTGTAGATAAAATATTGTAGATAGTAATGTTCACTTAACTAAGAAGCTCAGGATCACTCTAGGTTGTGCGATGCTTCCATCCATTATCTGGTAATATCGGTAATGGCACTTGACTACATAAATCCTTCTCTAGAATTGAGAGAAATGTTAATCTTACATCTCCTGCTATATAATAGAGTTATTCAATTCCGCCTTTAATTGTCCATCTTTTAGTGGAAAAACCTAAATACAAGAAAAATATAACTTATATAAATTATATTTTTCTTCGATTCATCAGGTTATTTCAAACTTATACTATTGATACAATGGCAATCAAATTTTTAAAATATAAACAAAACAACTTCCGAAAAATCATCAACATTGTAATTAATATTTTATGCTTTAGAAATTTAATATAAATTAATGATTTCATAAGGCTATTTAATAGCTAAAATTAAATGTAAAAGATATGTTCTAACTATTACTTCGTAAACGCTGCTCCTCGAAATTGATCAAACGTATTTCAAGCTCCTGAATTAATACGCCTAATATCCACTGTTCATAAGTTTGTTGTTATTACAATAATAATTTTCTTCGCAACCCGTCTGTACCATCAGTTCTTGCAGTGGTGCTAAATTAATTGCTTTATTGAATCAAAAGCTAAAAGAGGTTTTAATTAATGTTTGTGTATGATAATCTCTTAGTTAACGCTATATTTTAAAATGATTGACGAAACTTAAAATAAATAATTCATTAAAATAAAGACTCTAAAAATTGCAAAGGCTCCCTTTTAAAACTGTATATAATTATTTTGTATTTCCTGATATATTTATAATGGTAAGCCTAGTAAAATGAATGAAATGTATGTTATAATATGATTAGATAGCTACTTGACTAACCACATTTTTGGAATCATTATCTTCTTACCAGTTTATTAAAAATTATCGGGTGAAGGCGTGAATACTCGACAGTATAGGCTCATATGATGAGAGTAAGCCCTCTGAAGGACCGGCCACTGCTACCTGCCCTTCCTCAGAGAGGGCGCCCTTCAGTCGGGGCTGTAAGGACCCATTACCCTTTGAAGGGTAGTTGCACTACAAGGGGGATCTTAGTGCTTTTAATTTAAAATACATGCCTTTGGTATAAAATTTCAATTTCCTTTGGTATTGCGTTTTAAACATGGAAAGACATTCAAAGAATTTGATTGTGTACAGATGAGAATTATTTTAAGTAATAATAAAAGCCCATTTGTTTTAGTAACAATGCCATTTATATCAATAGAATAATGTTAGTAAATCCGAGATCAGCTTCATGCATGTGTTTGATTTGAATAAGCATACATGACATGCCGTTAGGATTTGTTAATTATATGTTCTGTGAAATGGTATGAATCCCAAATTAGCAACACATATAACATCAGAGTCCCATTATATTTTACCAGACAGAAAATGTTCTTGCTGAGGGTTTTGTGTATAGTAAGCTGAAATTGAAAACATGGTGACCATTAAACATGCAATTTTATTATCATTAATTGGGTTAAAATTACGAAATAGGCTGCAGATTTTTTGTCGGATGAATAAAATGAACAAGTGGAGTACATTAAAAACAGTGCAAGTGTAATAAAAACTAAAATTACATAGAAAACGAACCATAAACAATTTGACAAGCCTGTCGACATGATCGTTATCTCGGTGTGGACGAGGGCGGTAACAGACTGGCTGGCAGAGGTTGGAGTAGCCGTTGGCAGAGTACGGACTGGCCACGGGTAAGAGACGGACTGGCCGTCGGTAGAGTACGGACTGGCCTTGGGTAGGGAATGGTCTAGCCAACGGAAGAGTCCAGACTGGCCGTGGATAGAGAACGTACTGGCCGTTGGCAGATGTTGGACTGGCCGTCAGAAGAGTACGGATTGGCCGTGGTTAGAGTACGGACTGGTCGTCGGCAGAGTGCGGACTGGCCATGGGTAGGGGACGGACTGGCCGTCGGCAGAGGAGGGACTGACCCTGGGTAGGGGACGAACTGGCTGTGGGTAGGGGACGGACTAGTCGTGGGTAGGGGACGGACTGGCCGTGGGTAGAACACGGACTGGCTGTTGGCAAGGGATGGATGTATAGGATACATATATATATATATATATATATATATATATATATATATATATATATATATATATACATATATATATACGAACCTGTGTTTGAAATACGGATGAAACATTTTCGGACACTAAAGACTTTCATTTAATTATCATAAGATAAAATTCAACCACAAAAAAAGTTGCACTGTTTGGTCATTGTAGGGAAAATAAATTAGAGATAAACGATTATTTATGTATATTTCAAGAAAATGTGCAGCTAAATAGACTATTAATTAATTATAATAATTATACGGTGACTTAATATCATTAACTAATCTAGCAACGAGTTTATATTCAAGTAAAGGAATTTTATGAATATTTAATACTCTAACTGCATTATTATAAATATATTTGTTATTTAAATATTAACTGGATGTATTTGTGAGGAACTGAATAACAGTAATGAACAAACAAACAGCTTTAACCAATATTTAGCTGCTGAACTGAGTGCGATCCATTTCGCTGATTCATCGTAATGGGTTTAACTTTCGACATTACTGTGTGATTTACAGTCAATTATGCAAATTGCTAATCCTAATAACACTAATTGTTGTAGTCAGTTTACATTAATGTGAAATTTGTTATAGATGTATCTAACAACCTGAACAGGATAAATTTATACTAGCAGTACTCTTAATTATTACAAACATATCATTTACAACATCTTGTCTTCCTTTTGTTTGTATATGATTCAAAACCACATTTTGAAGTTTACCTACGATTGAAAAAAGTTTTATATTTTAAGGGAGAACAAAATCAATGACTATTTTTAATTATTTTTAGATACTTTTGTAACACCTGACCTCAGTAGACAGTGAAAAATAGTATTTTTTTATAGCTCTATAAAATTGCCTAAACAAATTTTGTTTTTATATTGCATAAGGAGAAAAATCAACTTGTACAATTTAACTTACAAGTCAGAACATATTTAATTCAATGTAACTATTAGATCACTTAATGAAATCAGTCAATAGTTATTAAAGTGCTAAAGCATACGAGGCTCATAACAATATTAGTAATGTTCGGAATATAAAATGTTATATTATAATAGGTTCTTTGTTTTTTTATGGAGAGGAGTAAAGTGAATATCGCACACATGTGGCCAACTTGTAGTGTTGGACTCCTACTAAACATTTAGACTGCCAAGTAAAACCCCCATTACCTCTTTAGGACTCTAATGCAGGGCTCGCTCTAGTTACTGCCACAAGCTCATAAAATTTAGTCCACTTTTCGGTCTAAGTTCTAGATATTTTTTTGTGGAGGATGCCTTGGAAAAAACGTGAGAGACATTCTCGGTTGTTCTCACCTCCAATCACATTTCCACATATACCGAGTGAACTAAATAATTTACCCAGTGAACGTGTAGCCTCAAGTGTGGACTAAAGTGTGGCCTCAAGTGTGGACTCAAGTGTGGCCTCAAGTGTGGCCTCAAGTGTGGCCTCAAGGTGGGGCCTCAAGTGGGGCCTTTCCCAACGTTCAAAGCATTAGAAAGAGTGTTCCGTGTCTCAGGAGCGTTCGGGCAGTAGATGCAATCCAGTGAATCGGATTTGCCCATCAGATGGAAGTACAAACTGTAATATCTGTGACCTGTGAGGGACTGGGTCAGCTAATAATCCACCTCATCATGCCGCCTTTCCTCCCACGGGTTGACTTTCTTGACGAACCTTCCAGGAAACGATGGTCCCCAGCTCTTCTCTTCCCAGATATACTGCCATCCGCTGGTAGGTACGGGAGCGCTCTTCGGAGTGTCTGAGCGTGTGATCAGACATCCAAGCGTTAACGTCACTTAGCTCAGCTTCAGCTGGGCCATCTCAAAGTTGCGTGCAGCAATGAGAGCTGCAACGACATGAGCGTACCCAACCAAAACGTTTCCTCAGGCAACTCGGATCTCAGAAGACTGTCGCGGTAGTAAGAAAACTGTCGTAAGCGATGTCACAGAGATCCGAGCCGTGTATTGAACCCTGCGCGGCACCGGAAGTGACATCCATCGTACGCGTTCCATCTTTCGTTTCGTAGACAAAGAGCATGGAGTAGAGATATAAGTTGATAAGCCACCGCAGGCACGATGGGATGTGCAAGGTTTTTCACAGCGCATCCAACATATCGAGCCACCTCGCCGAGTTGAAGGCATTTTTGACATAATATAGTTTGCTCTATATTTGGTAATAACAATACGATTTGAAGGTTTTAGCCTAAGAAATCTATACACTTTCTATCATTTGTTTTTAACGTATTTATGTTTGTTTCTCTAAGACACACTACGTCTAAGATTAAGTGAAAATAATTAAAGGCTGTAATTTATTAACTCTGTTTTATTGCAGGAGTCGTAGGATTAACGTTGCCCTCCAAGACAGGGTAGGATCTATGTAGTCAAGAGCCATTACTGATATTACCAGATAATGGATGGAAGCCAGACTGATCCTAAGTCTCTTCGCTAAGTATTTAGTAAACATTAACATCTACAATATTTATCTTACTATTTGCCCTTGTAAAAACGAATTCATAGAAAATTAAATAACATACTATTATAATATTGGGAAAACTCTTTTTCCTAAACATTGGTCATAACAATAATAAAATGTATGCTATGGTAATTTATGTTGATTAACATTGGTGTTTAATTTAATCTCATTGTGATTCAGCCAGATGTCAGTTGCACACTGCTAAGTAACTCCTATAAAAAATTGCGTAAAATAATTCTATATAGTAATATGCTTAATTAAAATGAAAATAAATACGTTTTATGCCTTCAACGCACTGTTACATTTCAAGCATTATATTTTTGAGGAAAACTTACCTCTTTAAAGCAGTTACAAACACCTTCTCGTCATAAATAAAATTCGCATTAAAGCGCTGCTATCACAGGTTCCTCTGGAGAAACGTTAGCCTAATTACCAGCTGTTAGATAAGCTCAACCCATTTATCTGATGAACAGCCCCTTGTTATACCCTCATAAATAATGAAAACGTAAAATAATAGCTTGCTAAGGGATTGAAAAATGTTTTATTATTTACTTTAATTATTTATCAATATTTATTTATTTATTTTCAAGTACATAACATAACATTGAATTCACTTATTACATAAATAAATAACAAATCAATAAACAACAAATGATTCAACATAGAGTCTTAACCTAACAAAACAAAGATAATTAAGTGCTAGTTAATAAGTAAACAAAGTACCTAAACAGAAATTAGGTCCCCCAAAGGCGAACCTGCGTCGAGGTGACCATCATTTTAATAAGAAAGGGATGCAGGCCGGTGCATTACAAAAACTGAATTAACAAAGTAACAGTAATGACAATAAATAAAAAGTGCTAACTATCGTAATAAAGAAACATATAACGTACAAATAATAAACAGTATCAGGCATAATGACATAATACCGAACAATTTTAACAAACTAACTTTACCTGGCCAAAGCACTATACTCAAAAATTTAATTCAAAAAGAATATTTATATCTTGAATATCAAATAGCCAAATAATTATTAATTTTTGAAAATTCTTTAAACTAAAACAATTCCTTATGTGATTTGGTATTTTACTGAACAAAGTTGGACCAATGTATTCAAAAGAATGTCTAGAAAATTCTAACCTAGGCAATGGTATAAAGAATGAGTTCGATCGTTGGTGCCTTAATTCATAACCTCTTTCAATTGAAATCCATTTTTGAGATTTAATAAAAAAGTGCTTACTATTCTAAAAACGTATAAGTGTTTTAAGGGGAGTATGTTCAACAATTTAAAAAGAGGAAAAGAAGGTTCCATCATAGTTTTTTTTAGCATGCAACGAACAATTCTCTTTTGTTTTGTTTTGTTAGGTTAAAACTCTATGTTGAATCATTTGTTGTTTATTGATTTGTTATTTATTTATGTAATAAGTGAATTAAATGTTATGTTATGTACTTCAATAGAAATAAATACTTTCTTTACATTTAATTTATTTACATTTATTAAGAAATACATCAATACAAAAACTGGATACACATGCATAGGGATAATTTACTTATGTTTGCCTCAAAAATTAAGCATTTTTGTATTGCGTTGTTGTTATTATAATTTTATTGGCTGAGATTTGCTTAATCTGTCATAGCGAAAGTCACGAATATTTCAGTTAATCTGAATATTCCACGATAAGTTGTTTCGGGATACATCAGGTACAAATATTAAATTCCGATTCAATAGGCTCTTCCATTACAAAATAACTTAACATTTTAACTTTTAAAGAATTTATTACTTGTCAAAGTTATTTTTAAAGTAAATCGTTAAATATGTTTTTACTAACTTGGGGAACAAACTAATGACATAAATAATCACATGGATCTTATTTTTAATACATTATCTTTATTTAACAGGAAATATGATCTATATAAAATAGCTTTATTCCCTTAATGTCTTACCTTTTAAAACCTTACATATGGAGTCTGTACATCAATTGAGCAGAGCGATATTGGCATTTAACAATTATGTTACGCTAGAAAGATGAACGTTGTTCATTAAACATTAGATAAATAGCGGCTATGTTATGGTATCGTAGACAATTTTACGACTTCAAATAGATAAACCAAATATTTTATAGTATTCAATAACACTTGAATTTATTAGTTTCTTTGAATTGTAAACAAATTGATCAATAAACTTAAACTTAGTACGTCATATGTATTTTTGGAAGTATTACTCACGACGGTAAAAACTTTTATACCATATATGTATGTTCAGGTAATCAAATAGAAAATAATAACATATTACTGGGTTTATTTAGTAAAAATTTAATCTTTATTTTGGGTATAAGTGTATTAACATTCGATTTGATTTCTTTGTGGTATATTGAATCTGAAATCACCCTACACATAAAATAATTATAATTATCAAACAGGTCTTGTCAAACCATTATTAATGTTAACATCTGTGACTTAATTCAGCTGGAATTTTCTTTTATGGAAATGCATTTCAAATCCCCTTGCTATTTTTATTGTTATTTTATGAATATTCTTTTGTTTACCTTTCTTTTCTTACTAGAGCAAAGAATTCAAACAGGATCACTGCAGTCTCAGTGACGAACTTAGATTTTGATGTTAAATTATTGGTAAACAATAAAAACGGCTACGTTTATGTTAAGTTAATCATGTACACCAAAACATAAAATGCATAGTTTTGACAGTAACAGTTAAGGACAGGTCCTGCTTGCTAGCACGCTGGGCCAGAAATTTTCATCCTGAATTAATATTCATGTCAAGCTTCAAGTTATTTTTTAATATTTTCGCGAATGAAGGGATTTTATTTTATAAATAACTGTATGCTCTGATTAAAAGGTTCTCAAAGAATTGTATAAGTAAAAGACTCTGAAAAATAATCACTAACCTGTTTTAAACGTCTGTTGCGTACAAACAGAGAGTGGAGTAATCACATTTTAAATCCATCCTGTCTAATAATATATTCTTTTGTTTTGCACAACTTGTACTATCTTACTTTTCTTATTTTGATTTTATCATCTGTTTTTATTTTATTGTTTCATTTTTTTCAAACAACGTCAACATGAGTTCATTATTATAATTTTTGGATCCCTTACCAAAACACCCTTTCTTAACAACTGCATGCATTTTCTCTTTTTGAATTCAATATTAGTTTTTGCTTGTCCCCCAACATGTATTCACTACTCTCTTTCACCCTATATCCATATTCTTTAACAAAGTTTAATTTAAAGTATTTAAACTTACAACTCCCTTCCTTTCTACCTTCAATGTCACCCTTTGCTATAGGTGAATGTGTAGAACAAATGTTACAAAACAAACAGAAATATGTACAATTTGAAGAAGTGAATATGTGCGTGATAAACTGTTGAGCTTGGATTCATAGGCAACATCTATGAAGATATCAAGTAACCCAACATTCATCACTGCTGCTACTTCTTCGTAAGTCATTCGAACTAATTTTGTGTGTTAAATATCAATTCCTCATGAACATGTTTAAATACTGAATACTATTATAACCAAAATAGTATTAATATAAAGAGAGTTTCCTACCTATTTTTTTATTTTGATATATTTTGTACATTTTCTATGATAATAAATTCTACATGATTTTATTTATTAAACTTAATTGATGTAATAAAGGAATCATCTATCATTATAATATGTATGTTTTTTTTTGTTTTTTTTTTGGGAATTCATTTAAATTCCCTGGTCCCCCACATCAGTTAATCTCCCTAATTTAATTCTTTGCTGTTCCTCAAAGCTACCAAATTCCCCCAACGTCTATCAGTGGTTTAGTTTTTATTTGTAAAATTGAAGGTAATTTACATTTTCAATTAGTAAGTAGGGGGCAATAGCCGATTCAACCCCAGCACAGAAGTGAGGATGCGAGGAATCACCCCCCCCCCCCGGATGACCTTGACCTTGACCCCCAAGGTCACCCCCGAGGGCATGCCCGAGCCCCCCCCCCCCGGATGATCTTGACCTTGACCCCCAAGGTCACCCCCGAGGGCATGCCCGAGGGCACCCCCCCCCCGTCACGTGACCCATTAACCTAACTTAAACCTGGCACCTGGCGTGAGGATGCGAGGACCCCCCCCCCCGTCACGTGACCCATTAACCTAACTTAAACCTGGCACCTGGCGTGAGGATGCGAGGAATCACCCCCCCCCGACCCGTCACGTGACCCATTAACCTAACTTAAACCTGACACCTGGCGTGAGGATGCGAGGACCCCCCCCCCCGTCACGTGACCCATTAACCTAACTTAAACCTGACACCTGGCGTGAGGATGCGAGGCCCCCCCCCCCCCGGATGATCTTGACCTTGACCCCCAAGGTCACCCCCGAGGGCATGCCCGAGGGCACCCCCCCCCCCCGTCACGTGACCCATTAACCTAACTTAAACCTGGCACCTGGCGTGAGGATGCGAGGACCCCCCCCCCGTCACGTGACCCATTAACCTAACTTAAACCTGGCACCTGGCGTGAGGATGCGAGGAATCACCCCCCCCCCCGTCACGTGACCCATTAACCTAACTTAAACCTGACACCTGGCGTGAGGATGCGAGGACCCCCCCCCCCGTCACGTGACCCATTAACCTAACTTAAACCTGACACCTGGCGTGAGGATGCGAGGAATCCCCCCCCCACCCGTGAGCGGCTTCGCAGAGTCACATGTCGAGGCGCGTGCTAGGGCCTACGTGACCACCCGGGGCTGTTTACTCATCAGCGGTTCCGAGAACTGTTTACCGCTTACATTCCACTGCGAACCTAACTTAAACCTGGTACCTGGCGTGAGGATGCAAGGAAGCCCCCCCCCGTCACGTGACCCATTAACCTAACTTAAACCTGGCACCTGGCGTGAGGATGCGAGGAATCCCCCCCCCCCGGTCGTCTGCAGCACTTTTCGTGATAAGGAAAAAACTTTCGAAATTTAATAACTAGCCTTTTTACTCACCGATTCCCACGGGACTTTTTCCAGAGTGTAGGCCTATCCCAGAGGAAGCGAATGACGAAAGAACCCCATAGATCCGCCATCAAACAAGGCCGCTATTAATTTATAACCGCGTTTTCCTTATGGGATCTCAGCTGTTTACCGACCGATTTTGACGAAACCTCACCACATGTCGGGCGATGGCCTAAGTAAACCATCCCTTAAAGAAAATTGAAAATCAACCGTTAAACGGGCCCGCTATTAATTTTTAAACGTGTTTTCCTTATGGGATCTCAGCTATTTACCGACCGATTTTGATGAAATTTCACCACATGTCAGGCGGCAGCCTAAGTAAACCATCCCTTAAAGAAAATTGAGAATCCACCGTTAAACAGGCCCGCTATTAATTTTCAAACGCGTTTTCCTCATGGGATCTTGGCTGTTTTTCCAGACCTCTCGCGATGGTTCAAAACTAGCAAAGGCGTGGTGAGGATGCAAGTCCCCCCCCTCACCCCCCCCCCCCGGTGAGCGGCTCCGCGGAGTCACGTGTCGAGGCGCGTGCTAGGGCCTACGTGACCGCCCGGGGCTCTTTACTCATCAGCGGTTCCGGGAACTGTTTACCGCTTACTCCTCCCGACTGGAGTGCTATTTATGAGCGCGTCCTCAAGGGTTTCGTCAGTTTGTTTTTGAAGCTCTTACTGTGCGGATGAAGTATTGCTGTCTCTGCGATACACCTACACAACCTGCTGTTCATTGTCTTTGGATTCCCATAAAAGTCAACGTAAGTAACAACATATTTATTAATTAGCGTTTCTATTTTAATTATTCGTTATTTTTAATTTTCGTTACTATCGCGGTGATTACTTATGCGACTGTTACGACTTTCTCTTTGAATATCTTAAAATGTAAGTAACATATAATTTACTTTTTCATCAGCAAGTTTACCAATGCTCTAAAATCTTATTAGCTAACATTAATAATTAATCTTTTACATATCCCAGTACACTGAGCCTTGTCGTTGTTTCTTTTTCCGATGGAGATGAGTGGAATTGTAATGACCTTGAAACAGTTGTGTTTTATAACGATTAAAATTAATTAATCAAACTTAAAAAGCAAAATAGATTCACTACCACTCTTTTAAAAAAAATGTTTAAGCGAAATGAAATTAGGTTTTGCTTTTCAATCAGATGGCTGTTCTTCGTATGTGTGAGGTCTGCGGCCGCGTCTTCGCGAACGCTGGAAACCTGACTCGTCACACGGCAGCCGCTCACAGGGACCGCCATTTCGACTGCGACGTCTGCGGGAGACGCTTCGGGCGAAGCGACAACCTGCGACGTCACCTCATAGCAGTTCATCCTCCCACTCCTCACGACCAAGCGCCAGGTACGGTTTTAAGTTAAATAGGAAACCGCCAGTAGATTTGTTAAGCACGCCTTCTTCTCCGATATCCTCATCCAAAGTTCCTCACCCTGGTATTACTGGACTCAAACTGGCGATCGAGATGAGGAAGAGGTCACCAGTCCTCTATACAGTTCCTCACGATCAAGCGTCAGGTACGGTTTTTATGTTAAACAAGAAAGGAGGCTGCCAGCCTCTGTGTGTTCCTCACCCTTGTATTTACTGGGTCCAAACTGGCGATTGAGATGAGGAAGAGGTCGCCAGTCCTCTGTGCAGTTCCTCACGATCAAGCGCCAGGCACGGTTTTTACGTTAAACAAGAAACCGTCAGTACTAATGACTTGTTTTCGAGAGAGTAAACGGCTTTAGCCGAGTAAACAGATTCAAGTAGTAAACAAGGGGCTGCCAGCCTCTGTTCAGTTCCTCACCCTTGTATTACTGGGCTCAAACTGACGATCGAGATGAGGAAGAGGTCGCCAGGCCTCTGTGCAATTCCTCACCCTTGTATTTACTAGCCTCAAACTGGCGAACGAGATGAGGAACGTCAGGCACGGTTTTTACGTTAAACAAGAAACCGTCAGTACTAATGACTTGTTTTCGAGAGAGTAAACGGCTTTAGCCGAGTAAACAGATTCAAGTAGTAAACAAGGGGCTGCCAGCCTCTGTTCAGTTCCTCACCCTTGTATTACTGGGCTCAAACTGGCGATCGAGATGAGGAAGAGGTCGTCAGACCTCTGTGCAATTCCTCACCCTTGTATTTACTGGGCTCAAACTGGCGAACGAGATGAGGAAGAGGCCGCCAGTTCCTCACCCTCGTGTTTATCGAGGTAACTAATAGGACTTGTTTTCCTGTTCGTAGGCCGTCCGTGCCCATTGTGCTCCATCGCCCTGGCGAGCCCTGAGGATCTGCGCCATCACATGGAAGCGGTCCACGGTGCGATCCCGTCGGCTTCGACCTCCTCCTCCGCCGCAACGCCACCCGTCAGAGACCCACGGCCCGAGTGCGACGCGTGCGGGCGGCGATTCGCCCGCGAGGATCTGCTCCAGCGCCACGTGCAGCTGGTGCACGCCAACGGGGTCCGCTGTCCCGAGTGCGGCGCCCTTTTCCGCAGGACCGCTTATCTCCAGCAGCACGTGGCGAGCGCCCACCGCGGCATGAGGTTCGCGTGCGCCTACTGCGACCGAGGCTTCACCCGGCGCTACAACCGGGACCAGCACGAGGCCGAAAACTGCCCCGTCGTGAGGAACCTCGTTGTGGACGAGATGCCGCACCTGCCCGTCCTGTCACCCGAGCACCGACCCGGCCGTGAGCCCCAGCCCGGACCCAGCCACGAGCCCCAGCCCGGACCCTGCCACGAGCCCCAGCCCGGACCCAGCCACGAGCCCCAGCCCGGACCCAGCCACGAGCCCCAGCCCGGACCCAGCCGCGAGCCTCAGCCCGGACCGAGCGAGGCACCCGATGGGATGGTGGGTGGTGGCGGTGGACTGCCCGCGTTCCGCACCATCCAACGGGGGTTCCGCGGACGCCTCCTGACCTTCGGCCTGTCTCGACCCATGGAGGACTTCTTGTCCGTGGAGGACGCGCTGGTGCTGCTGTTTGACAGCGTCCTGAACCTGTTGACTGACGTCAGGTCCCGGCACCCAAACACCAAGGTCAACATGTTCCTGGAGTGCGAATTCGCCAACGTCCACGGAGCCACTTGTCTGCGGGCCTTCAAGACGAAGAACGTGCCTCTCACCGCCGCGTCCAACTTGGAGGACTTCCTGTCAGCGTCCTTCCACAAGCTGGAGGAAGAGAAGGAGCAGTGCCTGCTAGTGGGCAGCGGGTGGAGCTATCTCCGGATACGCGACCTGGAGATCCGCGTCAATCTCTACACCCCGTTGGGAGAACGCGGAGCCCGGTTCGTCCAGCTTCCCAAGACCATCTGCGAGACGCGCGCTGTCATCAACGTGCACAACCTCGATGACATGTGCTTCGCGTATGCCGTCCTGACCAAGTTCGTCGCGCGACACCCGGAGAGGCCAGCATCGTACACACCGGACGTCATGGCTCGCTACGATTGGACCGGCCTACGCTTCCCCGTGGCTGTGAAGGACATCAAGGTCTTTGAGAGGAAGAACGCCATCAGCGTCAACGTGTACGGGATCGAGCGCGCCATAGTGAGGAGACGCCCCGACGGATCGCCAAAGTTCCAGGACCGCGTGTTCCCGCTGAAGATCTGCAAGCGGGAGTTGGAGGATCATCGGGACCTGCTGTACGTGACCACCGGCGGGAACAGTCACTACGTCTACATCGCAAACATGAGTAGGCTAGTGCGTCCTCAGCTGACGTCTCACGGCCACACCATCCACGTGTGTAAGCGATGCTTCGCTTACTTTGACAACCAGCCCAACAAGCTGCAACTGTCCGGTGCCGAGCGTCTGGAGGAGCACATGCGATACTGCACCGCCAAGGCTCCCCTCCGCTTGGACATGTCGAAGAAGCAGCAGATCCGCTTCACCCACCCCGAGTACACTAGGCGGGAGAGGTTCTGCATCTACGCGGACTTTGAGAGTTCTCTGCAGCCTGTCGCCGCTGACCCTGCGGAAGCGCCGCCCGGCACGAGGCCCCTGCAACTGCACGTCCCGTACGCCTTCGCCTACCAGATCGTGGACTCGCTCGGCCTGGAGGAGTTTGAGCCCCGCGTCTACTTCGGGGCTGATGCGTCCAAGGTCTTCATGGAGAGGCTCAAGATGGACGTGTTGATGCTGTGGGAGTTCCTGTTCAGCACGAGAGCTCTGCACCCTTCTCTGACCCGGCAGGAGATGGATGAGTACCTGGTGGCGACTCACTAATACCTCTGCGGGAAGGAGTTCACGGACCAGGACGTCAAGGTGCGGGACCACAACCACGCCCCGCCTTACGAGTTCCGAGGAGCCGCCCACCGCTCGTGCAACCTCAGGTACCGGGAGCAGCGGCATATCAACTGCTACTTCCACAACCTGTCCAACTACGACGCCCACTTCGTAGTGCGGGAGCTGGCCATCGACCCCGGCGATGTGGACGTGCTGGCGCACACTGAAGAGCGCTACATCGCCTTTACCAAGCGGTTTCACTTTGGCCAGCCCGGGGACAACCAACGTCAGAGCAGTTTCGCGGTGCGGTTCCTCGACACCTACAGGTTCTTGTCCATGAGCCTGCCCAGCTTGGCAGCGGGACTGCCCACTGACAAGATGCGCGAGACGAGGAAGCGCTTCCCCGACGACCGGCTGTTCGACCTGGTGCGCAGGAAGGGCGTGTTCCCCTACGACTTTGTCACGTCGTTCGACACGTTGTACTCCACCAGGGAGCTGCCTCCCAAGGAGGCGTTCAGGAACTCCATGACCCTGGAGGATATCAAGGAGGAGGAGTACGAGCACGCCCTCAACGTGTGGCGAGCCTTTGACTGCAACCACCTCAAGGACTACGCGGACAAGTACCTGCGATGTGACATCGCCCTGCTCACCGATGTCTTTGAGCAGTTCCGTGATACGTCGCTAGCAGAGTACGGGCTGGATCCCGCCCACTATTACACCCTGCCGTCCTACGCCTGGGACGTGATGCTCAAGACCTGCGGTGTGGAGCTGGACACGCTGCAGGACTTTGACATGTACCTGTTCGTGGAGCAGGGGATCCGGGGAGGCATCTCTCAGGCCATCACCCGCTACGCCAAGGCCAACCACGACAGGTGCCCGGACTACCGCCCGGACGAGCCCACGCGCTTCCTCCTGTACCTGGACGCCAACAACCTCTACGGCTGGGCCATGTCCCAGTGCCTGCCGACCGGAGACTTCGAGTGGCTCAGCCGTGAGGAAATCCAGGCGTTGGACGTCGCGGCACTGGACGCAGAGGCTGATCGAGGCTACATCTTGGAGGTGGACCTCCACTACCCCGCGCGCCTACACGACCTGCACAAGGACCTTCCCTACTGCTGCGAGACGAAGCGCCCGCCAACAGGGAAGTTCCCCAAACTGTTGACGACCCTAGACGACAAGACGCACTACATCTGTCACTACAGGGTCTTACAGCAGGCGCTGCAAAACGGATTGGAGCTGGTCGCGGTGCATCGGGCGATCTCGTTTCACCAGTCGCGGTGGTTGGAACCGTACATCCTGATGAACACGGAGCTGCGGAAGAAGGCCAAAACGAAGTTTGAACAGGACTTCTTCAAGCTCATGAACAACGCGGTCTTTGGCAAGACCATCGAGAATGTACGGAAGCGCCTCAACGTGAAGCTGGTGTGCACCCCGGAGAAGTTTTCCAAGTACGTCGCCAGATCCAACTTCCTGGACCGGACGTACTACACGGAGGACGTGGCCCTGGTGCATCTGTCCAAGATCAACATTGTGTTGGATAAGCCAATCTACGTAGGCATGTCAGTCCTGGAGCTGAGCAAGTGGCTCATGTACGAGTTCCTGCGCAAGATGAAGGAGCGCTACGGTGACCGCCTCACCGTGGACTACATGGACACGGACAGCTTCGTCTTTGACATCGTGTCCCAGGACGTCTACGCCGAGATGAAGGAACACCTGGACGACTTTGACACCAGCGGCTATCCAAGGTCTCACCCCTGCTACAACCCCGTCAACGCCAAGGTCATCGGAAAGTTTAAGGACGAGTGCAACGGCCTGTCCTTATACGAGTACCTCGGCCTGCGGTCCAAGCTGTACTTCATGGACATCGAGGACGCAGCGACAGGTGGCAGCAAGGCTCTCAAGCGAGCTAAGGGGGTGGCGAAGGGCGTTGTCAAGAACGTCCTCACCCCCGACGACTACAGAGAGTGTCTGTTTGACGGGGTCCATAAACACACCACCAAAGTCCGGTTCCAGTCCCACTTGCACCGGGTCTACACCGTGGAAGTGAACAAGCTGAGCCTCAGTCCAGCTGACGACAAGCGGTGCGTCCTCCCCGACGGTATCCACACTTTGCCATGGGGACACAAGGACGTCCCGCCGCTACCGCCAGTCAGGAGGAGGAGAGGAGAAGATCCGCAGCGGATGGAAGTAGACGGTGAGGAGGAGGAGGAGGGTCAGCGCCAGGACGAAGACGAGGAAGAAGAGGAATTCCCCGTCTAGTTGTATATATTAGTTATAAGAGAAAAAAAAATTGTAAATAGTATTTGTAAGAAAATATAATAGCTTTATGTACAGCATGAACCCGAGTTGTTTATTTCCTCCCTTTGCTCACTCAAAAGTCACAAGCCGTTAGGCTCGGAAAGGCGTTATGGGCCGTTTGGCCCGAGCCGTGCAGCTTAAAAAGCCCCCGCCAACCGGGAGCGATTGGCGGCGCGTGTCGGGGACGGCCCTGAAGGAGTTGCCCAGGAAGGAGTTGCTAAGTGGTTTGCTGACGCTCAAGGTTGCACCCTCGAATTACTCAGCGGTTTGCTGATGTCCGAGGGGTCTCGTGACGCGCCCTCTTTGGCGACCTTCACTGCCGCTTGGCGGGGGCTCAGCCAGTGACACGCGCCGCTGGTAAATAAACCTGAGGTCCAGCCCCGCTGCCTCAGTTTTGCTAATTTTTTTAAATTTAGTAAGGAGAAAGGAGAAATGAAAACACAAGCTTTATCATTATGAGGCATGTATTGTACAGTAATAAGGTTACATACACATACTACAAAAACCTTACAAATTAGTTTTAAGCGAATATGGAGTGGAAGAGCCTGCGGACCAGAGCGTCGTTGGCGGCGGGAGCGGCAGGGTCGAAGAGCTGGACGTAGTCGCTGAGTGACGTGCGGAGAACAGCCCGGCAGTACAGGTAAGTGAGGCAGTAGTAGCCGCAAACAGAAGTATCGTAGCCCTGGAGTCGATACCTGTTGTAGACATAGTGGCGGTGATGAGGATTGCGCCTCAGGAACATTTGAAAGTCGGCCTGGTATGGCGGCCTTCCGTAGCTGTCCAGGTACTCGAGTCTGTCCTCTTCCGAGCAATAAAACGCCACCCAGTGTTCGCCTCCCTCGGTGTGAGCTACCGTGTTGGACACGATGGCGGTGAGAGGCTTGACCGGCACGTCCGGTAGTTGGTCAGAGGCGTAGACCGCAACGTTCCTCAGTCCGGGGATCCTCACCAGGCATTCTCTGATCTGGACGGTATTCATCGTGGGCGGAAGCAGCACAGGCAGCTTGAGACGGACGGGTCCGACCTGTCGTTAGCCACGAGCCAGTCCCGCAATACTATGCAGTTATGAAGGGCGCAACGGTTGTGGGAGCTCTTATGGTGGCGACAGCGCAGGGTCCGGTAGGTGGGCGGACCGTTGAGTGACCCGCAGCCCAGATCCTCCATGTCCTGAGCGGTGGTGGCGGCGGGCTCGGTTATGAGGTGGCGTTGTACAAAGTCCCTCTTCTGCGATCCTTTGACGTAGACCAGGGGGCGGTGGATGAGGCAGGAGCGCAGCTTGTCCAGCAGGGCGACGTACGCGATGTCCCCCTGGTCCCACTCCAAGCCGTGGCAGTGGCGAGTGACCCAGACGCTCTCGCGCTGTTTCTCGGAAGTCAGGAGGTCCTTACTGAAGGGTGGGCGGGCGATGTGATGTAGGAGCAGCGTGCCGGTAGTCACGTCCACCACGCAAACCTCTTTCAGTAGAAAGTCATTATCACTGTCTTTAAAACACTGCATATCCATCACCACGCTTCCGTGATGACAGCGCGCTGGCGGTGGCTCGTTGTAGATCGGTGGCGGCACGTCCATCCCGTACGGCTGACTGAACTCGACTGAGCGCTGACGGGAGCGCGCCTAGCGGGATAACCTTGGGTGCGCGCGCCGCCATCACCTAACGGTCCGCGCGCGGTGACCTTGAGCGCGCGGCAACTCGTTTACCCACCAAAGTCGACTGTGACGTTGCGATGACGGTCCACCTCCACGACGTTGTCCAACTCGGCGTACACTATGCAGTTGAACGCCTCCGCCAAGGCTTCGGAGAACCCAATCTCTATGCGCAGGTTACCGTTGCGCACCAGGTTCCAGTGGCTGGATTGAGAGGCCGCCATATCGGGTGTCAGATCAAACGCCATCAGGCAGTATCCGTAGGGGTATTCGTTGCGACTGACTTCGTTACCACAGTCTGAGAAATTGATGCCGGTGCCAGTGTACAGCGTGTGGTAGGCGAGCACGCACAACTCCTGACCGAACGTGTAATCCGGTTGAAGCGGCTTACATGGCACTTGCTCACCATCTATGTACAGCGCGAAGAAGTTCACGTGGCTGTGGGTGAAGTTGAACGGGTTCTTCTTGTAGTCCCCGTTGAACGCCTGATTGCTGACCAGGCCAACTATAATGCGTTTCGGCAGTTGACCCAGAAACACACTGTCCAGAGTCTTGCTGCTGATACCGGAGGGTAGTGTGAAGGATTTGACTTCCACGCGCGTAATGGGATATTTGGCTGTGCCCGACTCCAGCGTCCTGCTGTGAGCCAACAGCACGCTCGGGTTGATCTTACAGCGGCGCATAAACAGGTTGACTTCGGCGATGTCCACTTTATAGTCTGTCACGGTTTTAGACATGATGGAGAATGAGTTCTTTGACCTGATCAGGCGAAAGCGCATCTCCACGCCGTTTAACATGAACTTCTCCTGGTTGCACAGGTCGACGTGCAGATGTCCGACCATGTCCGCGTACCGGCTGGCCTTGACAAACTCCCTCCGGTTCTTGAGCCCGGCATTATCCTCCTCAGTATTGTCCATGTACCCGGCATAGTCCTCGTAGAACAACTCCGCGGTGAGGTGCGATGTCTTGGCATCACCGCCATAGGACAACAGGTTCTCCAGGTAGGCGCGATAGGCGTATGTGTTGTTCTGAGGAGACACCAGTTTGTTGTTCAGGTACAGGTCCACTTGACTGAACAGCGAGTGCAGCCAGTTGTTAATCGGACCCACCTCTTTTATCGCTTGATCACCCGTTACAGCGCCTCCATTAGCCGTTCTAATGGTAGCCTTCACATGCAGTAGCGTCTGTGACAGATCCGTGTACTCGTCCCCATGACCCGGAACTATGAACTCAACGGGTGAGTCGTCTGTCAGGGAGGAGATGGGCTTGTACTGCACCCATTTACCACTCTCTATACTGGTCTGCGTAGGCGGTAGCGAGAACAGGTCCAACTCGGTCTTGATACACTCGCACGACTTCTGATGTAGAAACGCCATTATCCAAAAATGTCCTTCACGGTACTCTTGCTCTTCTTGCTTCTCCTCTTCTTAGCGACACGTTTTGCGGGCTTCCTCTTGGGCGCAGCGCTCTTCTTCCTCGCTCCGAGGAGTTTCGCTAGAGACTGAGGAGTAACCTGCTGTACACGCCTCCTCTTATAGACACCACCACCGCTCAGCACGCGATCCAGTTTTTCATCAGCCTTACGTTTCAGCGACCCGGTAAACTGTCTGAGTCGGGCGTTGGCTGCGACTCGGGGGTCGGCTGTGCCCGCCGCCACGTCGCCCAAGAAGCCCACACCGGACCTCAGCGCCTCCTTGCCCAGCGCCGATGCGCCGGATCTGATCAACGGGACCACTGTACGCATCAGCCCGCCTAGGAAACTGCCGATACCGTGTCCGCGTAGGAAAGCGGCTCCTCTGAATACGGAGGATACGCCATGGCCCGCCTGCTGGTGGCGGTAATACGCCAGATAGGGATCGCTCGGATTCATTGCCGCTGCCTCTCTTTCCTGAAATGAAGCTTCATGCACGTGGTCCCGAAGTGGAATGGCAAGTGTCGCCCTTGGTTGTCCCTTAAATCGATTTCCACGCTCTCGAATGAGGTTTTAATCACCGGCACGTAGTGCGGGTCTATTATATACACTGTCGTGTTGGCACCGTACGTGTAATTCCTGATGTCGATGTTGAGGATCTTCAGTAGTGGCGCCACAGCGTCGCCCACCAGTTGGGGTTCCACCAGGTCGCAATACACGTACATGTGCGATGGAAGACCGGCGAAGAGGTTAGTCGGCCTCACGGACCTGTGACGCTTGACGATATCCGTATCCACCTCGTAGCCAAACTGTAGCGCCAAACTGGGGCTCAGTTTGAGGCTCTGAACGGCTGAAGACGTCGACATCAATTCCACCCTGGAGGACCTCTCGTCATACGAGAAGGTGCACAGGTTACTCTTCATTTGAGGGTGGTTGTTGATTGCGTGCACGAGTTCCTCGGTACTACTGTAATTGCCCGGCTCCACTTTGATTAACAACTTGTCCACCACGGCCAACCCGCCTTTCGAGTCCCTCATTCCCAGCACTAGTTTGATGTAGGTTCCCTCACCGACGGTCAGAAAAGAGAAGGGGTAGTGCGCCTCCGCCAGAGCGACCTCCCACTCGCCGTCTGACAGATCAACGGTCGAGGGTAGATGGGTCGTGTAGTTTGTCACCATGTTGTTGGGATAGTACTTCATTGAACTGTTACTGGGCAACGTCAGGTAAAACGGTTGTGCCTCGTCATCGCAGCTGTTGCACTTCAGATGCAGGTACCCACGAGTTGAAGTCCTCTCCGTAACCGGCCCACTTGACTAGGTAGCGCTTACTGGAGCCTCGCCCTTTAGTGTCCAGTATTTTATCTATTTGGTACAGGCGGTCCGGGGCCATCGTTACCTTTTGCATCTCATGCTCGTAGAAGCGCCCTTCCAGCGGCGTCCCGTTCAGGTCTCGCAGCACGTACAATGGTAGAGGATGCGACCCGTATACGTGGTCCACCACAAACAGCTCCTTACTCCAGTTGGTCTCATAACCTTTGGCGAACGTGCCCTTCTCCTTGGCTATGCGCACCGTGTCACCAGGCTCGAACCTGGGCTTGTGTCGCCGGATCGCCTTTCCATACATGTGACGCCACACCTTGTACACCGTTTGACCATCGCCGCTGTCCGCGTCCACGGGTCGTAGGCCACCCAGGCTCTTGTGCGGGCTGCGGTTGTAGGCGTCCACAAGCCTGTCCAACACGTCCACGTAGCGATACGTGTTTTTGTAGGTCAGGTAGCGCCACATGCGGTTCTTGAGCGTGCGGTTGACTCGCTCCACCACCGCCGCCTTCACGTCGGGGTTCTGCGTGGTGAAGTAGTTTACACCGTGACTCTTGAACACTCGCTTGGTCGCGGCCCCGGTGAACTCCGTCCCCTTGTCGGTCTGTAGGCAGCGAGGAGTCGCCTCAGCGAATATCCTCTCGAACGCTGCAGCCACCTCAGGCCCGCTTTTCCTCTTCAGTGATACCGCGAACAGCCGCTTACTGAATACGTCTATCACAGTCAGCAGGTAGTTGACTCCGTCGTTGTACCGGCTGAGACCGCGCATGTCGTTCAGGTCCGCCTGCCACAGCTCCCGGGGCCCGAACACGACGTAGCGATTGCGGGGAAACCGCTTGCGCGCAGGCTTGTGCAGCGTGTAGGTGTCCTGGGCACGCAGCCATTCCACCGCTCTGCGTTTCGGTAGGCGCGCGGCTCTGGCCAGGGCGGCCACCCCGCCGAGGGAACCGGGCTGGCTCGGGGCGTAGTACAGCTTCTCCATTACGGTGAGAACAGCTCCCAGTTGTCCAATGACGATTCCCGGTCGGGTTCCTCGGTTATTATCCTTCTCCTGGCCGCTGGAGGTCGCGGTCTCAGGCGATCCAGTATCGGTGTCAACCTCGGTGAGAGGGGTGTCGACGAAGCTGTCGTGTCTCCCCAGGGGCTCGATGCCGAGTCCAGCCCCACGCCTAAGTAACGCAACGCAGTGGGATTGCTCACGTATTCTTTGGGCACGTTCATGTCCTTCAAGGCGGCCATCACTTGATGCCAGCCGGTAGGCAATCGGTCCGCCCTTCGCGCTCTCACTATGCTGTGCGCGATGTCCACTATATTGGAATCGGGGATCTTCACCTTGTCCACGTACACCGCCCCACTGGCGTCCCAGGCGATGGGGCTGCCTTGCCGGGTCATGAATCGCAACAAGTTTCGCGCCACCGACCTGTAGATTTTTGAGAACGATTCCACAATGTCCTCCTCCGCCGAGGTGCTAGACTCGCGCTTCATCTGACTCGGACCCCCCACCGCTTCCTCCTCCTCCCTCTGCTCACCCTCGATGATTGACAGACCTATGGGTTGACGTTTAGCCGCGGAAAAGTGCAGGAACCGCTGTAACACCTGCTGATATTGTTTCCATTTCTCCGTATCGTCCAGCCGCTTGTCGCTCAATATGCGATGCATCTCAGCGTCCAGGCTAGCTGGCTTATTGGCGCTACCTGCTCCTCCTCTTGGCCCCGGCCCTGGTCCCGGTCCTTCTCGCAATCTCTCGATGAGCTCCTGCGGTACAACCACCATTTTCCTAGCGTACTCCATGTCCGATTAGCTTCTGCGCTAGAACGGGCAGAACAGCGTTCAACAGCAGAGGTAGGAGGATCCCTCCGCCCCGTTGGACGAGGTAGTGTCGCTTCTTGGTCCAACCCTCGCCGCGTTTCACTAGCCGTCTGAGCGCCTGTTTGTGTTTGCTCAATTTGCGTTTGAGACAGGGGGAAAGCGGTACGTTTCCGCGTAGCACGTTATACGCGCACTCGCACAATGACTTGATGCGACTCTTGTCGCACGCTTTTAACAGGGCCTTGCGTTCTTTGGGCGTAGCGTGTATTAGGGCCCTCAGCAGTGCCGCGTCCTTCTTCACACGGTGTGACATGATGACTGACGCTGGCACGCGCTCGGCCTATTTATCACTTCTTCTTAGGCAGGTACACGTAGTTCACCGGGTCGTCTGGGAAAATGGCTGAACGTACGCGCATCTCTTCAGGCGTGGACTGTTTCAAGTCTATGAGCAGGTAGGCGTGCGGATCACGCGTGGCGTCCGCATAAGCCTCCTCCACGAATTTGGGGTTCTCCGGGTATACTTGACGGGCCAGGTGTTTGATCTGAGCGCGATCCCTGGGATTCTTGAAGCACACTATGTAGTGGGCGTTCAGCGATATGTCGCGCTGGCCCCTGCCCTGGTGAAACAGGTTTTGCGTGATGAAGAACACGCTCATGTTGCGGTGGTGCGAGCCCTTGGTGATTAGGTCCGCCACGCCGGGGCCGGCCTCGCGCATCATGTCATCGACGATGACCAGGGCGGGCTCGCTACCGTCGTAGTCGTCCAGGTCTGGCAGGCCGGCTACGTAGCGCACGGCAGAGTCCGCACGGCTCTTGCCACCGCCGCCACCACTGCCATAGTGCCAAGTGATACGGGCGAACCACGTATTGCACATGCGGTCGGCGTGCTCTATGAAGCGAGCCACGAAGTGCGACTTGCCGCTGCCCGAAGGCCCGGCCACGATGGCGGTGAACGGGTGTTTCCACCTCAAGTCCATGGCGTCTACTGACTGCCATGCACCGCCACCTCGGCTCTTAAAACTAAATTCTTTTCTCGCTTTTTTTTTATTTTTTTTTATTTTTTTTTTAATATTGAAGGGACTCGGTTATCAACTGCTTAGTGGAAGTTTCCACGCTCTCTCTCGTTTACTGGGTAGCGCGCTTGGAGTGTACGCTCCTCTTGGTTTTCCCTGAGATGACGCAATCGGTCTTTCGCCAGGTAGGTAGAGGAGTAGCGGTTCTAGTGATGCCGTCGTATCTTGACTCTCCCGTCTCGCTATTTGCCAGCCATAGGTTTTGCAATCTGGATAGCAGGTCCTCTAGGCATATGCAGATTTCATCGTTTCGCTCCTCGTCCAAGTACAAGCCACAACTGAACGTGGGGCGACCTCCTTTGAACACGTTCATCTTTAACAGTACATTACCGCTGTTGGTAGGGTTCTTCACAGTGTACTGATATCCGCCAGCGGACCAGCACAGTGTCGGGGAATCGATAGGCACTTCCTTCCTCTTTACAGTCCACCCATCGAGCTTTTTCTTCTTTGACACACATCCCTGCTGTACTGGCGGTGCGTTGGCGTTCTCATCATTCATTGCGTTCAGCTCCTCTAGGAAGGAGCGGATCGTTTGGTCCACTTCAGCTGCACTGACTCCGTTTCCGTTCATGGTGACGTCTCAAACAACACTGAGGTCGCGCGCGCGGCTCTGCCTCGGTTTTATACCCAGGTTGCACGCTTCAGCGAACCTTCTAGAAGCTTCCAGAAACGTGAGAGGTAGTCTATCGCTGACGGGGGGGGGGATCAGGTAAATCCTCACGCCAGGCTATGTTGTGAGGCAGGTATATCCTCACACCAGTTGATGTCGGGGGGGGGGGGTCATGTTCAAGTCAGTTGAATCCTCACGCCAGGCTATGTCGCGGGGCAGGTATATCCTCACTGCAGGTGATGTCGGGGGGGGGGGGGTGGGGGGGGCTTACATCCTCACCGCGCCTTTGCTAGTTTTGAACCATCGCGAGGTGTCTGGAAAACAGCCAAGATCCCATGAGGAAAACGCGTTTAAAAATTAATAGCGGGCCTGTTTAACGGTGGATTCTCAATTTTCATTAAGGGATGGTTTACTTAGGCTGCCGCCTGACATGTGGTGAAATTTCATCAAAATCGGTCGGTAAAGAGCTGAGATCCCATAAGGAAAACGCGTTTAAAAATTAATAGCGGCCTTGTTTAATGGCGGATCTATGGGGTTTTTACGTCATTCGCTTCCTCTAGGATAGGTCTACACTCTGGAAAAAGTCCCGTGGGAATCGGTGGGTAAATAGGCTAGTTATTAATTTTCGAAAGTTTTTTCCTCATCACGAAAAGTGCTGCAGACGACCGGGGGGGGGGGGGTGATTCCTCGCATCCTCACGCCAGGTGCCAGGTTTAAGTTAGGTTAATGGGTCACGTGACGGGGGGGGGGATTCCTCGCATCCTCACGCCAGGTGTCAGGTTTAAGTTAGGTTAATGGGTCACGTGACGGGGGGGGGGTGATTCCTCGCATCCTCACGCCAGGTGTCAGGTTTAAGTTAGGTTAATGGGTCACGTGACGGGGGGGGGGAATGTCTCGCATCCTCACGCCAGGTGCCAGGTTTAAGTTAGGTTAATGGGTCACGTGACGGGGGGGGGGGCTTCCTTGCATCCTCACGCCAGGTACCAGGTTTAAGTTAGGTTCGCAGTGGAATGTAAGCGGTAAACAGTTCTCGGAACCGCTGATGAGTAAACAGCCCCGGGTGGTCACGTAGGCCCTAGCACGCGCCTCGACATGTGACTCTGCGAAGCCGCTCACGGGGGGGGGGGGTGATTCCTCGCATCCTCACGCCAGGTGTCAGGTTTAAGTTAGGTTAATGGGTCACGTGACGGGGGGGGGGTCCTCGCATCCTCACGCCAGGTGTCAGGTTTAAGTTAGGTTAATGGGTCGCGTGACGGGGGGGGGGTGATTCCTCGCATCCTCACGCCAGGTGCCAGGTTTAAGTTAGGTTAATGGGTCACGTGACGGGGGGGGGGGTGCCCTCGGGCTTGCCCTCGGGGGTGAACTTGGGGGTCAAGGTCAAGATCATCCGGGGGGGGGGCCTCGGGCATGCCCTCGGGGGTGACCTTGGGGGTCAAGGTCAAGGTCATCGGGGGGGGGGGGGGGGGGTGATTCCTCGCATCCTCACTTCTGTGCTGGGGTTGAATCGGCTATTGCCCCCTACTTTAGTATGATGGTGTATTTAATTTGTACACTTGCTTTTATTTATTAATAATAATTTTTAGAAAGAAAACTTTATATTTTCTTTTTTTCTACTTAAATAAGAAACTCCATTCTACTTGAATTGAAAATTGCCTTTAAATATAACTTTAATGTTATAGGTCATAAGTCAAAATTAAAACCAGCTTATACTATAGCTAAAACAAAATATTGTTCACTTGGATTAGTTATCTTTATCAATAATAAAACTTCTAAACCTTTAAGGGTCTATTACTGTTAAGCATCGGTTTATAATTTCCATATCACGTTGTCAAAATAAAACCCCAATTTTATGCAAATAAAAATATCACATAGAGAATAATACTTTAAAAATGGAATATGCTCTAGAGTTACACTTTACTTTTTCGTTACTTAGTCTTATGGTATTGTTGTATTATTGTGTGTAATTCATATTGCTATTGCCCTTATAACACAACCTGCAATGACGAAATTAAATACATTATTTTGGATTTGATACAGCTATAAAACAAAAGATTATTTTATTTTAATTCCAAATTAGTTTTCAATCGTAAACACAAATTTTAATTTAAAAAGGTACGGGTATTAAGGTTTTGAGCATGATCTCTGAATAGTTCTCCAACACTATAAAATGTTAACTATTCTTATAACCTTTAAAATAAAGATTTTTTACATTTATTAATTCCCTTGGTAAGTTAGTATTATTTCTTACTCCAGTTTTGAATATATTTTTTTTAATTTTGAGTTCATGTTTATTAATGTGAAACTTACTGCTTCTTGTTTTATTTTATTTAAGAATATCCCGACCACACATTATTTAAGATTTAGAAAGAGAATGCATTATCGTTTCCAATATGTAAATTCTTGGAAGGGAGAGTAAATACAAACTGTTGGAAGTTTCTTCAAAAGTTTCTCTTATATTTAATCAGCATATAATTCTTGCAGCTTTTTTCTGTAATACAAGTAATGTATTAAATTATTGTTTTAAACATGAGCTCCAAATGATTATTCCATACGATAAATAACTGTAAGTTAGCCTATAATAAGGCATAAGACGAATGCCTTTATGGCAGCACTTTCCCTAACACACATATATATTAGGTATATTTTAGCATATTTTTTATTAAATTTAATACATATGAGAACCCCACGTCAATTCTTTATCCAACAATCCCCAACTCGGTAATTTAATGATAATGTTCAGAGACGTGAAGCCACACCTAAAAACGACGCCACTACAAGAGCGGTTGTCAGCTGTAACTAATGGCTCTTGCTTCGTTTTTATCACCATGAACGAGCGTCTAATTATGAGAAGATTTATTACTCAACATTACATGTTTGCAGTCTGAAGGAACAATATTATAAATATAAACTATTAGTTGAAGCTCATTTCATAATTGTTTGCAGGAATTTAAAGAAAATCAACCATAATCTATTGTTTATTATAAATTTACACATGTGATTACATAAAAATCCACCTTTACTGTGTAAATATTAGATAACCTGTAGTTTGTACAAACATCGCATGCATTTGTGTTACCTGGAAATAAAACAACTTTACAAAACTTTATTGTTTGTTTTAGTTGCTAACATGTATATTCATTACCTCTATTAGTATAAATTTAACAAACTCCCGTCTTATATGTTCATCGTATTTCAATCTAAATAGATCATTTTACTATTAAAATATTTTTTGTTTTACTATTTACTATATTTTATGCAATTATAGTTTTGTTTTATAGCCTAAATATTTGCCGTATGTCTTATAATATATCTCTCTTAACACACTATATTTTTAGTCATGTATAAAAACATTGTCCTGTCTACTAAAATAAATTTAAACTGCAGTACATCTCGCGAATCTATTATATTCATGCTTTCTTTACCCGATTCCCAAAAATATATATAAGTATTGTTCGGAGTTCGTTTTCT
This sequence comes from Allygus modestus, assembly GCA_963675035.1. NCBI lineage: Eukaryota > Metazoa > Arthropoda > Insecta > Hemiptera > Cicadellidae > Allygus > Allygus modestus. The sequence goes on along the minus strand of OY776115.1, from coordinate 138,115,896 downwards.
GAAGAGTTTACTTTTATATATATATTATATTTTAAAAGAGTTTATATTGTTGTACAACATATTACGTCAAGAACCTAAATATAGTTTACACTATTCTTATTAATTCCAAATTTCAGATAGTTTTATGCTGACCTATTTTTAAAATGAAAAAAGTTTTTAAACGAAAGATAATTAGTAAATTTAACCAGATTATAAGAAATGTTAACGAAAGGTGTACTAATTTCTGGCAATCAAGTATTTATTGAAGGTAAATGAAAGCCGAAGACTGCCGTTTATGGCCCTGTTATTTCCATTATAGCACACTTTTAGTATTGAATTCACAAAGGTTTAATGCTATTAATATTGTACCATTGACATTTATATGACATTTTATATTCGCAACAGGTATTTATTTTTGGTGATCAGCTACATGTGATTTTTATTTACTAGGAACAAATTAAATGCTTGTAGAATAAGTCTAGTGTTTTTTTTTTGTTTGTTTGTTGATTTTACAAATAAAGTAAATGTGCATATTTTGTCCAAGCCTGGTTTTTCCATGAAAATGTTATTACCATTATCAAAATCGTCACTTCTCTTGCACAGTGTGGTTCCGCGTCCTAATTCTCAATGCTCATTCTCGGCTATGAGTTCCTAAGGGAGTCGTCCAAAGTGTCGATAGGGGAGACGCCCACGATCACCAGGCCGCCGTCCATCTCTCTTGCACAGTGTGGCTCCCGTCCTAATTCTCAATGCTCATTCTCGTCTATGAGTTCCTAAGGGAGTCGTCCATAGTGTCGATAGGGGAGACGCTCACGATCACCAGGCCGCCGTCCAGACCCATCTCTCTTGCACAGTGTGGCTCCCGTCCTAATTCTCAATGCTCATTCTCGTCTATGAGTTCCTAAGGGAGTCTTCCATAGTGTCGATAGGGGAGACGCTCACGATCACCAGGCCGCCGTCCATACCCATCTCTCTGGCACAGTGTGGCTCCCGTCCTAATTCTCAATGCTCATTCTCGTCTATGAGTTCCTAAGGGAGTCGTCCATAGTGTCGATAGGGGAGATGCTCACGATCACTAGGCCGCCGTCCAGACCCATCTCTCTTGCACAGTGTGGCTCCCGTCCTAATTCTCAATGCTCATTCTCGTCTATGAGTTCCTAAGGGAGTCGTCCATAGTGTCGATAGGGGAGACGCTCACGATCACTAGGCCGCCGTCCAGACCCATCTCTCTGGCACAGTGTGGCTCCCGTCCTAATTCTCAATGCTCATTCTCGTCTATGAGTTCCTAAGGGAGTCGTCCATAGTGTCGATAGGGGAGACGCCCACGATCACCAGGCCGCCGTCCAGACCCATCTCTCTTGCACAGTGTGGCTCCCGTCCTAATTCTCAATGCTCATTCTCGTCTATGAGTTCCTAAGGGAGTCGTCCATAGTGTCGATAGGGGAGACGCCCACGATCACCAGGCCGCCGTCCAGACCCATCTCTATTGCACAGTGTGGTTCCGCGTCCTAATTCTCAATGCTCATTCTCGGCTATGAGTTCCTAAGGGAGTCGTCCATAGTGTCGATAGGGGAGACACCCACGATCACCAGGCCGCCGTCCAGACCCATCTCTATTGCACAGTGTGTCTCCCGTCCTAATTCTCAATGCTCGTTCTCGGCTATGAGTTCCTAAGGGAGTCGTCCATAGTGTCGATAGGGGAGACGCCCACGATCACCAGGCCGCCGTCCAGACCCATCTCTCTTGCACAGTGTGGCTCCCGTCCTAATTCTCAATGCTCATTCTCGTCGATGAGTTCCTAAGGGAGACGTCCATAGTGTCGATAGGGGAGACGCCCACGATCACCAGGCCGCCGTCCAGACCCATCTCTCTTGCACAGTGTGGCTCCCGTCCTAATATTCAATGTTCATCCTAGTCTCTGTGTTTCCAGGCGAGTCGTCCATAGTGTCGATAGGGGAGACGCCCACGATTGCCAGGCCACCGCCCAGACCCATCTCCATGTCCGGGGGCGGCAGCAGGTACGCCGAGCCGCCCAGGGTGGTGGAGCGGCCATACTTCGACGACGTGGGACCCAGGAACGTCACCGCCGTGGTTGGCCAGGCCATCACGCTCAACTGCCGCGTCAAACACCTAGGCGACAGAACTGTTAGTATTGTACTTCTAGGTATTTAGAGCATTTAAAATTATATACCCTTTTAAATACACAATTTGTTGGCGTGATAGTTAAGGCACCACCGGTATCATGGCATGTGGGTTCGAATCCCAGTACTGACATGTAAATTGTATCAGTACTGTACAACTTATACTGTAACGGTGCACCTCTTGCTTCGCTGGATACTTTCCATGCACAGAGTTATAGTTTATATAGACAGATAAAATAGGCAAACAAAACATTTGAAGCTATCTGTTCGGTCGTGACCTTTCCCACATAAAATAAAACATATGATTAATTAACACTCAGTTTTGACCCTATAGGCTTGCGTTTACAAAACATCCTCACTTACTAGTCGTACACATACTTCCAAGAATCAAATCTTTCACAGCTAATTGTTTACACCATATGATTTTTGTGTTCTTTGAAAACAAACTTAAAATGTTTTGTCGGCTGCTAGTCTTTTTTAAATTAAAAACAAATTTGTAAGAAAATTAAAGCTTAACTTTAAGTTTGGTCTTCGACATTCCATGCTAATTAAAACTTCAAAAATGTTAACGTTAAAATCTGTTAGGGGTCTCAGAATCTATAAAAATATAAATTTTATTTTAATATACAGGTCACATACAGACATACATTTACCTCTTTTCCAGCAACATTTTTATTTGCATTTTGAATTACACCTTATATATTAGGAAAACACAATTACACCAACGTTATTGTTTTGGGGGTTAGTTTAAAAGCGTTAGACCCTTACGTAGGCATACTTTACTAAATAATATTACTTTATAATTTCAATAATAAAATTAGTAATTCAAATAATGTGTATTGAAAAGTACACGTTATACCTACGATTATCTTATGGTAAGTTAACATCATTTGTCTTTTTAACTATCTATTAAATCCTATTACCTATTACATTTTTAAATCCTATTAAAACTTTTTTAACAGGATCTTCAGTTATTATACACTAATTAATACTATAATGGCCTAGTTCTTTTGGCACGTACATTTATTCCCGATTGTATAATTTTTTATACACTAAAGACATTGAAGGCTTTACAACTATACTATTGTTACCAGCTACTAAATTTTTCAAGGTCATCCAATAGTACAAATAGTAATGCCAAGGTATTAAGTTAAATTAATATTTTACAAACTCATTCCGAATTAAGGTATGATTTTGGATAGTCTGCTTCGACTTTACCAATTGTACTATCATGATAACTTGTCCATGAAAAGAGTTAATGTATAAATGATATTTATATAAATTACACTTTAAAACATAACTCTTCTTAAGGACACCAACTCGTAATGCCGGCTGGTAAGAACGTTGCGTCAGTACATCCCATAAGAATAAGTTAGGCGAGTTGCTTTCAGTTAAGGTAGGGTATGTGATTCATACACATAATGACTAAGTAAAGGGCTAAGTAGATAGGGGTAAGGGGGTAGGTAAGGGGGGTTGTGACTTTTGTTCATATTTCGTAAAGTGTTTTCGAAACAGTTTTTATGATGGCAAATCTCACCTGCAGAGCAGACGCTCTAGCCTTCCCTCTAACGCTGAGTGTTACCAGGTGTCGTGGATGAGGAAGAGGGATTTGCACATCCTGACCAGCAACATCTTCACGTACACGGGCGACGGCAGGTTCGGCGTGGTCCACCCGGAGTCGAGTGACGAGTGGAACCTGAGAGTCGAGTACGTGCAGAAGCGGGACGCGGGGATATACGAGTGTCAGGTCAACACCGAGCCCAAGATCAGCCTGCCGATCATGCTCAACGTCGAAGGTCGGTATCAGCGAGTTGCAACTGTAACATACAGTTAGACTAGAATAAAGAGAAATATGGATAAATTTTCTCTTGTCGCAAATTGGGTGTATAGAAACAGCTGTACGGCTTGGGGAAATAAATTAAAATGTTAGGTCAATCCCATTTTATTTATTATATTGTGTTGGAATCTTGGCCTACCAGGCAATATGATACCAGTGTAATTTGGTTTATTTTGCCAAGCGGACCAAGCTTTGCTTGTGGAATGACAGTCAGTTTGTTTTATTGGCACATATAAATTTACCAGCAAAGTTTTTACTCTTACCAGACAAAACGAAACTCTATTATTTCTTCTACGATGGGGAAAGACTTTGGTCGTCTAAGGCCAGTCTGTCTGTTAGATATACCTCTAGTAATTTACCAGCTTCGTTTTACTCTTACGTTTTGTCCTACGTTTTTACCTCTCTTTTAGAGAGGTACGTCTGACTATTCTTTCCTCTGATATAGGGACCAAGCTTTGCCAGGAAACCAAGTCAGTTGGTTTAGTAGGCCTATATAAATTTCCTAGCAAGTCTGTATCTGACTATACAGAAATATACATAACTATTATTTCTTATATGAAGGAGACTGAGCTTTGCTTGTAGAAGGACAGTCAGTTTGTTTAATAGGCCAATAATTATTTACCGGAACGGGCCCTCACCAAAGGAAGCAGATATGTTTAATTGCCTTACATGACTATTTGTATTTTACTGCTTCGTGGTATCATGGCAGTTGTTACTATGACTCATTATTCTTTCAGGTAGCTTTAACTTGTTGATTGTGTTCATGTTATTTACGACTATACTTAATGGAGATCGTTACTGTTTATGGCAGTCACAGGTTGATCCTTTAATCTAATTGTTAATTTTTGTGTTACATATTTTTACAAAATAACAATTTCTTTGGGGGTCGAATACAATTTTTTTTGTAGTTTTATTTAAAATTTTCCTTAGAAAAATTGCAAGAAAGCATACAAAGAAATACCTACTAAAATATATCTTAGAAAGAATAAAAAACCAAATATTATACTTACAACATTTCATAATTTATAAACTAATCTTATTCGAGTTTTATAGATAATTAAATTAAAATTTCCTAGTCAAAATTAGGGTAGTAAAAAGGCTTTGTAATGAGAAGAGACACAAACAGAGGGAAGTTCTGTTTGTGAAAAGAAGTGCCAGGACTCCCGTTACTATTTAGTATATTTTATTGTAAATATTTTTCCATTGATCACACATACTGGTAACTGTGATCCGTTTTCCCTCCTGTTTTACTTTTGTTTGCAATTTGTACCATAAAGAGGGAAATAAATAACTTATTCATTATTTATTTATTCAAGTTTTTGGCTCAAAATAAATTTTAAACGATCTAATATTACTTTTACTATTTGTGCCTTTGTATTATATGTTAAATATTATATATGAAAGATGAAGTGTGTTCGTACAGTGGGGTTATTAAAATCGTTGAGTAAACATTCTAAATAAATAATAGCATATGTAACACAACCACATATCGCAACCATAGATTATGGGTACTAATTGCTATACACTTGTCATGCATATAACCAGCTGTTTATTAAGCAGCACTGCATAGCAGTTATTCACTGTAATAAGCACTCTAAAACGTAAAATTAAAGTTGTATGAAAATATTTGTCTCTGCCTAATGTTCTTATTATCTTTACCCAACGGTAAAACGTTGTTAGTAGAATTTGGTGGTGTCCATAAACTATTTAGGTTATGTCATTTGATTATTTTGCTGTATATATCAACGATATTCAGGAATATTGTTTTAAATGGATAAATTACGTAGAAAATCTATTCTTCATTTAACACTGTTATACTATTAAATAATTAGTTTTAAATGAGAGTATTTTGGTTTTTCATTTTCACAATGCTTATTGTTTAAGAGGATTGTAATATTTCATAAATAGAGGCTATGTTTTAATAAAATAACACAAATAAAGAGGAACTATTAATATTAAATATAATAATAGGAATGAGAATTTATATCTATAAATATATAATTTATCATTGTGGTTACTATTTTTCTCGTCATGTACAAGGTAGGTATTTAGTTTATAGTGGCGAGTATACATTGTTTTAACCAGTTAAGAAAGCACCCACTACCTTACCTTAGACTGTAGATGAAAACCCATCGAAAAATACATAGTTTATAGGGATTTACAATCAGGGTTTTCTTGAATGTACGCTTTTAGCATTTAACGCATGACATCCAGTCTGCGTAGCCCTTTTAATTTGTCTCAACCTTTTTTTTATTTACTGACTGTTCTCGTCTTGTGTTCAGAATCTATTCCCGGACCACAGGCACCAAAACAGGGCCCCGCAATCTCCAAACAAGGTTATCCTTACTCTTTCTATCTCACTCTTATATTTTTTTCACAGTATTTCAACTTCTAACCTGGATCGCATGGCTTTTAACTGGCTTCAGCTTACCTATAGCATGTCTTGTTTTTGCCTTATGCATTGGCACCTTCTCTTTAAAGAAATATAATTTTTTATCGACGCTACTTCTAATGCCTGCAGAACCTATGATATGCAGTGGCAATCGCGTTGCACGTAGCTTTTGGGATATGACTTCCAGTGGTCGGCAGGTGTATACTTTGGTTCTCTTCGATTTTAATTTTGTTTTTATTCAAACGGTATCGTTCTTTTTTTGTTTTTCATGGTAAACTCGGTTGGTTCTTAAACCAATAAACTAAGTTAAATGTTTACAAAAATACGTTACAATTTACGGTATTTTATTATGAGCTTATATGAAGTTTAAAAAGAAAGGAATTTTGTATATTTTATTGTAAAATTAAAGACAAGCCTAAATTAAAACAAAGATTTTATTAAACTATCTTCAACCTGTATGCAGATTTCATATTTAAGTCATAAGTTTATACATTTTTATTTACCAACTGATAAGGTCAAGTAATATATCTCTAGGTTAGAGGCTATTCAGACGAATCCATTACATTGTAAAGGTAGGTGGACCTCCATCCCACGGTGGTCGCCGAACTTCCGGGTCGCGAGGTTATCACATAACCAATAGCCGTTGAAAGACAATGATCGACCCGGGACCTAGTTGGCAAAATTCACTTGGTACAACCACGACTATAGGATTCTCGCAAATGTATAAATAATTTAATTATTTTAATACATAGTTTTTTACTTTGCGAAAGATCATAAAACAATTAACCACCTGTTATTATCATTAGCATCACTGACTCTAAAGGTTGCCTATACTTAACATAGTAACCGGTAAAATTGTATTTGAACTCTTCTTTTGAATATTAATGTTTGACGGTTAACTTTATCTCAATACTTGGTTACTATTTTTTTAGTATTTTTAAAGACTTTTTACGATATCATGCCATCCCACGATACGAAAACCTAACATCATTTTCTTTGTTTAGATGTAAATATTACTACCTTATCTAATGTTTTAATGACCTTAAAGAAAGTTAATTAAGAGTCCATTAACAAAGTTAATTAAGTGTATCCAGTTTGTATCCAGTGTATCCTCATTAGGTTATCTATAATTGTATCCTAAATATGTTTATATTTTTTTCTAATAATGTAATGTTATTTCTTAGTGTTCGTCAACTTAAATTTATTTTTATCTGCAATTTTTTTTAATTTATAACCTCCATTTTGTTTTAACCATAATTCAATACTACTTTACTAATTTAACCTAATACGTATCTAGCAGTTAAAAAATTAAAACTGTAAGCTTAATACATTAACAAACTATATAGGATTGTTTCTATTATTAATTTGTTTCTATTTTTATTGTTTGATGTGTTACATATTTCAATTGAGGCAATTCACATAAATATAAATAGGTAAACAAATTAAGAAAATATATAATGAATACAGTGCTATTCATTTGCAGAGTAATGAAAAAAAAAACATGTAATATAAACCAAACTCCCTATGTCTTCATTCAAACTTTAGAGGAAGTTTGGCTTAAATTCCACGAATGTGATCCCAGCAGTAGAAAATTACATTAAAACAAATTCAAATTTAATATTTGAATAATAATTGGCAAGTTTACTGAAATGTGTTTAAGAAGTTAAAATACGGGAAAGTTTCGTTCATTAAAATCCCCTATATTCAAAATTGTAAATTATTATAATCGAATTGTATTTTTATACTATAAATGAGTTTGGATGGAAGGGAAAAAGTGTTATTTATTCATACTTGCTTGATTTATGTTATTGCAGTAAATCAATTCTGTGCTGCAAAATTATTGTTAACGTTTTTATTACAGATGTTTCATTAATATTCCACATGTTCACTCATTTTTCCCATTTTAAAAACAATACCATATATGTGTGACTTTTTGTAAAACGCATACTACACTACTTACATTTTGGTATCCACGAAATTCATAAGGATAGAATATGTATAAAGTTTCGTATCCTTATTGGACAATTTGATCAATTTATTTCCATTACTATTTTCTAACAAAAATAAATCGTTGGTAATTACAAAACAAGCTTCATTGATATTTAAATATGAGTAATTATGACTTAAAATGAATAACATCTTTTTGGAATATTATTAAGTATTAAGAGATATTAAATCACGTATAATAAGATAGATTGTAGAGGATAGATAATCTGTAACTATTATCATTCAAATACTCAACAAAACTTATGCAAGATTTTGTCAAAGCAATAAAATGTATTTATTTATTAATACATATATTTATAGTTAAGGAGAATAGTTTGTCTCGTATTCATATTCTAAAGATATTTCATATTATTCTAAAATTCTCCAAACTCCTTTTGTTGTTTCCTCAAGGTGTCAATGTGATTATGATATGCGAGACCGGTTTCGGGTCAGTCACATCCCATCTTCAGTTATTGGAATGTCGACAACCGCGCAAGTGGGCTACAATATTAATAGAAGATAAGCGTGATTAAAGATTGTTTGTGACTGACTCGAAACCGATCTCGCATATTATCAACACATTGGCACCTTTATGCTACAACCAAATTATTTTCGTGAGTTTTAAAGCAATATTATAGGTGTCAAGGCTTCAGCAAAATAAAAAATAAATAAAATAGTATAGTATTTGACACATTTTCCTCTCGGTGGTAAAAATTTAACATTTTAATCAAAATGTTTAATTTTTAAAAATATTAGTTCATATAATCTAGTAATTTAGAAATTGAAAATTTTGTACAGTAAGTAATAATCACCGCTAATAAGGACATAACCCTTTTAAAAGTATGTGCAATTGTAAATTGGATAAAAGAAAATAAAGAAAGTTAGTTATAATAAAGGAAATATTGGTTAATTTCACAATTTATCTCCCCAAGATAAGTGTGTTGATAACAAATCAATTTTTTCAATGTAAAATATGAAACTATTAACAATGATTTTACAAAATCGGTTTCTCTTTTCTTAAAAACTTGTTTCCTACTAAGTAATCCTAAGTAATAAATTTGATTTTATTAAGATGATGATTGATGGTTATTAGTTTAATTTAAATATGATTCACAATATTTACAAATATACTTGATATGAAAATTACACTAAGCAACAGCTATTTTGGCAACGTAGTTTTACTTGGCAGATTTTTGTGGTATTGGCATGTTATTTTCTGCCTTTGAGTCTCATGTGCTTTAAATAATCAGTATATAATTACGCGAGCAGCATTATTTGATTTGCAGGCTTAAGGCATAATAGCATCGCTCCAATTAACCGTAAATCAAACACAGGATTACCAATGGTAATTTACTTTATGGTTATTGAGTTAGATTGTTTATTATGTGCTATTTGTCAGTATTTAGGTTTAATAATCAAGAGAAAACGTATATTAAAGATGATATATGGATTTATTATATCCATATAAATTGAGAAAATAATTCAACTATTTTTACAACTCAGTTTTAGATTATTTCCGTTCCTAAGATAATATTTTTAACGTAGATTAAGCACATTTTTATGACAGAACTATTCAAAAGGATTCCGAATTTTAATAACTATCTGATAAATGACTATAAGAATAATATTTAGTGCTCGATCAAAAAATAATGCAAATTATTAAAATTACTGTTGTCGGGGGATTCTATGTCCTCAATAAAGGGGTAACTTTAAATAAATTGTATACATTTAAGCTTTAACTTTGTAAAAGTTGTAAGTTTTTCATGAACATGTTATAACCATAACATAGACCTGAATAATCTTGATTTGATCATATACCTTAAAATTATAATTTCACTAATTGGGTATTTTCACCTTACCGAATGCCATAGGAATCACTTATCAGCAGGTAATGACAATTTATAATTAATAAGGCATAAGCATGCTAAATAAAAAACATTACCATAGTATAAACTATACTGATAACCCACCTCTCAGGGTTTGGTCAGGGTTAGGTCATGAACGGTTTAACCTTTTCAGTATATTCGTGCATGATCCTCACTGGCGGCTAACAGAATTGGTTATTTTGAAGCGGCTGGTGTTGCAGCGGCCCAAGCGAACATTTGGGGGCCGGAGGAGGTGTATGTCAAGAAGGGGTCGACGATCAGTCTCACATGCTCCGTCAACATCCACTCCACGCCGCCGGGCTCCGTGCTGTGGTACCAGGGGGCGTCCGTGGTAGACTTCGACTCGCCGAGGGGCGGTATCTCGCTAGAGACGGAGAAGACGGAGGCAGGGACCACCAGCAAACTGCTGGTGACCAAGGCCGCGCTGACTGACTCCGGCAACTACACTTGTGTGCCGTCCAACGCCAACCCGGCCAGCGTCTATGTGCACGTTCTCAACGGTTAGTGTGGTTTAGTTTTGTAGAGACGCATGACTGATTGCAAGATGTAATGAGACAAAATACACAGAGATATATAGATTGTGTTCTTCTGGGTTTTACTGTGTTGTCGAAACTATTTCTATCGACGTTTTGCAGACTTGGCGGTCCTCCATTTTCAGGGCAACTACCCTGAAGATTACGGATTACAATTACTCTGAAACGTCGCGTCGATATAGCTTCGACAGCATGGTTAACTCAGAAAAAATCAACATTAAATCTGAAGAAAGCAGCCAAACACTGGACGCAAACACTCTTCTTATGTTACTAGTTCGATTAAATTAACTCATCCATATTATTGTATTGTGGCTGAAAAAAAACACTAAATATTCTTACATGGCTAAATAAAAAATACAAAATAAAATAAAATAAATATCCTTAACTAAAGCACTGACTCGTACTTTGGACAACAAAAATGTATTTTATTTACCTAAACCAATTTAATAAAACTTACCATTAAATTTTGTTGCACATGCCACTGTGTATATATAGCCAGTTTTGCAATACGTGTTAAATTACAACGAGGATTGTTATGCTATTATGTACAAACTGAATAATTATACAGTTAAAATTGCAGAAGGATACCTTATAGTTGAACAAAACACACTAAGTGTCCTTGGTGTTTAGTGTTTTCTATGATGAATGTATACAAATTTCTTTTACTGAGCTTTTTTTAGATAAGCAATTGTAAGAAATCTTATATATAAATGGGTCCTTCAAATAGTGGAAGGTACAAGGAATAAATAAAAGGTGTACCTGCAAATAACATGTGAATATGGAATAAATTTGGTATATGGTAACACTTATAGAGATCAAATAATGTCAGATCTTTAAAAAATCGCTTTATTTTCTTTTCTCTGTCTGTGATGATGAGGAAATTATACAGTGGCTACTTTAATGATGTTTTATCTGTTAGCAAATTAATGACACATCGTTACATTTATTTCGAAACCTTTACAGTTTCTTTCTGTAGCCGACTTACGTAGTACCTATCGTATACATTAAAACAACTAATATTATACTACCTATTGCAATTATTGTGTCATAAAAATAGGTTCACTAATTGATAAACTGTTGTATGGAAATATCTGCTTAGCTACGAAAAACAAAATCTCACCATTTTGAAACAGTGTCATTATTGGTAAAGTTGTTAGCAGTTACCAAGCCCAGCGTTTTAGCTTTGCATCTTTAAATTCTGGAATAAAACTGGGTTTTAATTACTAAACTTATTAAGATTTTTGCTAGTTTTTAGGTCTATTAAATTGATCAGTTATCAGTTTTATAATCTTCACGCAATAAATTTCAATTCTAATTTTGTTACACGTCAAACCTTTCCATCTTTAAAATTGTTAAAGCTTTCAATTTACTTAACGTAAATAAATTAGTTATAAACATATTAAGATTTTTTTTTATGAAGAACATTTTTTCTAAAAATCATAATACTATCTTACTGATCGCCTTAAAGAGGGACCTAATCGAGGTGAAGTTTAGACTGTTTTTTAGATAGATCTAAAACTGAGCATATTATATGAAACCTAAAAAGGCGTTGTTAGATAATAATAATGATTTCCATTCGCTTTTGCATAACTTGTTTACAATTGTAATAATATAAAACATGTACTGACTAAATCACACCGTTTGCCCACAGGGGAGCATCCAGCCGCGATGCAACACGGAGGCTCGAGTCACGTGATTTGTTCAACAGCAGCGGTCCTAGTACCCTTCCTTGCTGCACTCCTGAGGTGATCCTTCAGTCCTGTAGAGTAAGGGTGGCTCTCAAGTTCAACGGAGTGTTACTTGTGTACTGAGTAGGACTGTCGGGAGATAGCGACGCATGCACACTGGTACTTTGGGAGGCCTAACTGAAGAATTGTGAGAATACCACAGTGGTTGTGCATTTCATGATACGTGTTTTTAAAGTACTTTTTCCATTTGTTTAATTTAAATCAAATAAATATATTGCAAATTAAATATTTCCTTTTTAGGATTTTTTATTTTTATACATATTATATAATTAGATTCACAGTCACGGCTACAGTATTTTATGAAGGAAATTTTTATTACATTAAGATAAACTTAAACAACTTTTATTTGGTGATAAAAATATACCATTGGTGTTTTATTTATTACTTAAACATTTGTTCACCTTTGTTATCTTTAATAATTAAATATTTAATATAATAAAGTTTGTATTCCTCGAATGCAATATTAAATTAATTTACAACTGAAATTTTATTCAACATTTATTAGGTTAGATTTATTTATAAACTAAATTGAAATAGGAATGATAATATTTTTGTACTTTTCAACTTTAATTTTTTTTTGTAACATTTGAGTGAACTTTAATTTAAGTCAATATTGTTTTCCGCATTGCAAAAGTTAAATTAGTTTTTATTATTTATTTGTACAGTGTTATTGATGAAACTGATATCAAAAATTATTAAAGTAAAATTTGTCAAGGATCTCATGAAACTGTCAAAACTGGAAAGGATACATTTATGACTGATGATGTAAAAATAATTTAAAATGTATAGAGTAATTAATTACAAATAAAGTAATTGTAGGTATTTTACAACTAGATTATCATCAGGCTTTTAAAGCCTAGTGTACATAGTGTATATATTCCTTGCAATACATGTGATAATATGTTTACTATTGTTTTAATGTAAATTTGAGTTATTACTCATTGTAATGTTATGTAATAACTACTTCATGTACAAATTTATCTTAATATTTATTCCAAGATTATAAATAGTTATAGAAATTCTCAGAGATAAAGTATAACTGGTTTGGAAATTTTGTTTTATTTGTCCCTATTGTTCTTATCTAGATTGTCTATTACTCTGAAATCTTAAAATTTATTATATTCATTCAAACTCGGTCTGTTTAAAACAAAATAAAAACATTTTTGTCGTCTAAACTGTAAAGTCAGCCTAGGAAAAATTCCCACATTAAATCATTATGCGTCATTTTCCCTTTTTGGTTATGTTAAATGGACCTTATAACGGTAAATATATAAATATATATGTAACACTCTTTTAGTAAAATATTTTTGGAAAAATTCAATCCAAACTCTATAGTTAACTTTAAATGACGCACTATCTTATCTACTGAGTTCAAACCCGTTTATTATATGGATTAAATATCAAAATAAGTGTTATTTTATACTATCTAAAATATACACATAATCCAGTAACAAATTAATATTTTATTTTTTCCTCAGAAATAATTTGTATTCGTAATCTTACAGTTATAACTCTTTTATCATCTATTTTACAGTCGAAGCCAAACTCTACAAAGATGTATAAAACTTACTAAATATGTACAGTTAATAAATTCTGCTCTGGTCAAGAGCTATAAAATTATATGGACATTGTTAAGTTACAAAGTAAGCTAAACTTTTTTATCTTTAAATTTTTATTTTTTTATTTAACTCCCGATGCAATAATGACAAGTAGTCTGATACTAACGAAATATACACCACCAAACAGATCGATAATTTACTAAGCTTTTTAGCACTCAGTAGCACCGCCAAATTTCGTGCTTTATGTCGATACTTACTACATAATTTATGAATGCCACAAATATCTCGGCTGCCAATAGTTTAAAGCCACATAAATCACGGACGGACACTCGCACAATGGGGGCAATACATTATCGAACACGGCCTGTGTGTGATTGGCGACGTAGTTCATCATACAGCAGACAGATTGCTCCTACTCGCTCTACTATATGAGTGAAAAGCTGGCTTTAGTTTTTAGAGGTTGAGTTATATAAGTAGACAATCTAAAAAAAGAATCCTTACGCTTAAGTTTAATTCAACTGTTTTTACTTTGATTTATTTATGTCATTTATGAAATTGAGAAGTATTATGTGGATGGGAATTATTCTGTAGAGAAAATAAATCTAAATCCCTACTAAAAATGTTAAGGAAAAACAAGAGATGTAAATTCTATGTATTTATATTTACCTTAATGGTAGAAGATGGGGTTCTCTAGTACAGAATTGTATTTATTTGACTGAATGAAATAAAAAAATGACCAGGAAATAGATAAAACATATTATGAAATAATTTAATTACTATCGCTTGCCAGACCATTTATATATACATATATATATATATATATCTTAATGTATACGTAATAAGTATAACTAAAATACGTCTTACAACACTTAAATTCATAACATATATTCACTTACGATGTACTAACTTACAAGAAGGTAAATGTACATAACATTTTTGCAAGATGCTTTTGACCGGCCACACTGATCACTAGGCCCAATGAGAGAGTGTCTCATTGAATGTCATTACATAAATTATTCCTTTAAATTATACCTATTCTTGTTTGTTAAAGAAATAATGTACATGCAAACTTAGATTATTTAGCCCACGTTTATCAATCATAAGTACAATTCCAGGTAAAGCGGAATTCACTCAGAAAATATACTGTTTTATTTGGGCTGTATCAAAAAATACATAACCATAAGATATAATTTATTTTCTGTTTACCTATCTCTTCTAGTGTTCAAAACTACACTACGTTTCGAGAGGTAAGGAATTTCCCGTTATCAGGTGGACTAATTACACCTGAATGTCAAAAAAGTTACCTAGCTAAAAGCCCACATCTATTTGTTTGTTTGATTTTTAATTAAGGGGGGAAACGTGGGCTAGTTAGGTAGGTAAATATTCGCTATTTATGCGTAAGTAGAAACCATTTGTTAACAGGAGGAGTTTCCTTACCTCCGGAGACGTATTATAGATTTGAACACTAGAAGCGATGGGTAAAGAGCAAATAAATCAATACTAATTCAGTTTCATCGCTGTTGTGAGTTTCAAAATAACATTTAACTTAAAATATCTAGTGGTTAACTATTTTTATACAAGAATAATTGTTTCGGAATAAATTGTTTTCAGATATTGTCAAATAAGTACGTATAGTATCAAGAGATACTTGATTCAATCTTGCTGCTATGCTCTGGATAGTTTCTTAAACAAAGTAAGGATGAATTGAACTTATTGTTCCTTAAAACATAGATTAAAAACTTTTGATCAGCAAAATTTATGGCATTCTTGGACCATACAGAATACTTGTGTAAGGGAAGGAGGGATCAAATAACAAAACCAGCTATAGTGTATCATTATATAAAACCTTGTCCATGTTTATCTTGATATCAGGCCGATGAGTAGGATTTTCTTTAAAAGCTACAAGATAACTGATCGAGTATTATGTTTACTACAAATGATACGCGTCTACCAATGCAGATACTAGTCATAATTGCCAATCAATAGCTTGGAATTATCGGTCAAATAGGAAGACCGTAGGCAAGATACAGAAGACAGACGTGTATGGATATGAAGGGAGGAAGATGAGGGAGAAGATAAAGAGGTGAGGAGGTGAGGAAGTGAGGAGATGAAGGGAGGAAGATGAGGGAGAAGATAAAGAGGTGAGGAGGTGAGGAAGTGAGGAGATGAAGGGAGGAAGATGAGGGAGAAGATAAAGAGGTGAGGAGATGAGGAAGTGAGGAGATGAAGGGAGGAAGATGAGGGAGAAGATAAAGAGGTGAGGAGATGAGGAAGTGAGGAGATGAAGAGGTGTGGAGGTGAAATATTGTAATAAGCAATCTTCAAACTAGTTAAGATGTGTAATTATCGAAGATTATTCAACATTTGGTTCATAATTTGAATAAATAACAAATAGTGTACATGTTCGGTTAGTATTTTATGTGCACGATCACTTAAAATCACCATTAAAAGTTATTTAGAGATTTCCTGTCTGGAAGTTAATTATCATGTTGCAAACAATAATTTGTTACCAAAGTAACTTCGTTAGAATAAGGAGAGGCATTGAAGGTGTAAGAAACTAAATATTGTAACACGAACAATTGTATTTCAAGTCTCTTGTGTTTAACTTACAGTGAACTCCATTAAAGTTTGAGGGTCTCCTAAAAGAGCGTAAAAGCTATTTACCTTTGTGTGAAAATATGTTGGAAATATTAAAGTTTGTTCCCTTTGAATTAAATTTCCTTTATTTCTACTTTCCAGGTTGTTATTTTATTAAGTGAAAGTTTAAAGTTATAAAATATTGTTTAATTTCATTATTTACCACGAGAAACGTCAGTCAAAATAAAAGATTTAAAATTCGATAGTTAAAAAAATTAATAGTTAAAAAACATATAGCATTTGCTACGCTTGTAAATACATTTTTTAAATTCAACGATATTTTGTCCTCATTCAATGTGCCTTTTACCTAATCTCAGCTTGCTGGATTGATCTTTCATATATATTAAAGGGAAATAGGTTACCTAATTCACATTTATGTATAGTAAATTTATTTATCATAAATACTGACAATTTTAAAATTATATTAACTCTATGATAATTTATATTCTTAAATATTACGTGTTTTTCTTGGTTATATTACATTACATGGACCCAATAATGGTATAATTTTAGTGAACTAGTGTTAGTTGTGTGTTGACGACTTGAGGATTACAACTTAACAGATAAAGTATTTTAACGCATAGTCGTGATCAGTGAGAGTATTGTCAACATCCCGGATATTAGCCACTTTGGATTTATTACTCGCTGTCATTGGCCAGATAAGCCCTACACATTGGCGGCCGGATTGTGGACATTTCCTCTGTCAACATCAATTGAGTAATCTAATTTGTTAGTTGTATGGATATTTATTTTCCTTTGACCATGAAATAATGACTAATTTTATGTTTTTTTTTTAAGAAATGTGGTGATCTATTAATCATTATCATATGAAAAAGACATTTAAGTTGATTATATATATATATATTGGTCAATATAATTTTGATGTTATTTCATACTACCACAGTGAAGGTACATATTCAAATAATGTTAAACCCTCATATGAACTCCTAATTTCGGTTAATTTTGGTCTCCATATAAACTTACGCTTCCGATTTATTTTTACTAGGATATTTTAATAAATTGTCCTGTATATACACTAAAGTACTGTACAACACTGGAACTTAGATCACTAAAATTTTCTTTATATAAAGTAGCACATACAGTTTTATTAACATATAACTATTAAGTGGACTCATGTTTTTTCTTATGCATGTATTTTCGCTGCAGTATATTTTATACTTTTGATTGTGCATAATAAAACTCAGTGACTTTCCTTCCTATAAACCTTTTTAAAAATACACAAGTAATTCATTCAATGGGTTAATATTCGTTGATGACTAAAGATCTAAGTTGGTAGTATGTGGTAAGTTTGATTTAAAACATAAATGGGTTAATACAGCTGCAGCAATAGTTTTCAAATTTACAAAATTGACCAATAAGAGATAGTATCCGAAATATGAAAAGAACCGTTCATTGAAGCCCTACCATATTGGTTTTCAGAGTTCCAATGTTTTGAATATTTCGTTCATTTATAACCTGTTTTAACCAATTAGTGTCTGTTATTTACGTAGTTTATGCAGATAGCCATTAAATACATATACTTTTACGTTGTGTGGATATATTTTTGTTTAGCAAGCGTAACAGTTGAAATGAGTTGAACTGATTTATTTATAACTGAATCTTACAGAGACTATTATTGCGCACGGTCTCTACCTATTCTTAGACAATGTGCGATATCCTTTTGCAGGAATAATGCACGTACTCTTAGGATAATCATCTTGACAAAAAAAGCTAAGCTTACTATGTTAACGAGCTTTTAAGTTGTATTCATTTAAGTTTAGGTACCGGGAGAACAACCTAATAGGTTTATATTTACGGTACCATTTAAATTGTTTAGAGTCAAAGAGGGAAGACGGCAATATTCGATATATTGAACTTATATATTTAAGTAGTTGTTTATTCTTATTCTCTTTGATAAATTGTATAGCTTTCAATAATTAAACAGTATTCATAAGTTTAATTTTAAGCAAGACAAATACTAATTATCTTTATCAACTGTGCCGTGAGCTACTTATCAGGTAATTGTAAATGTCCATTTAGGTCATAGATGTACTGTGATAGAGTTAGTGATGGTAACGGCAAACATTAAGATAACATCCTTTGCCAGTCCAGTACTTATCCCTTTTGTGTTTAAGTAACTATCTGTCCCATTCTACAACTAAATTGCCTACAGGTAAAACTTAAAAATATAAATTGTAAAACCGATAGAGGAACAACCTGCAAATCGAACTTGTGTTAGGTCCATTGAAACAATCCCTACCATCATTAAAATATATGTTTAGGAAAGTGTATTTACTGTGGAACAAGGTATGCATTACTGACCGCAGTTGTAGTTTATTGCAAAATGGAATTTTTACAATGCTACCTCCTGTTAGACTTTAAAAGTTATTACATTTTATCATTGGATTTTTTTATAATGACTTTTAAAAATAAGAAAATGATCATTTCACTATTCGTGTGACAAAATAATTACTTGGAAACAGTTTCATAGTAAATATTGTGCATAAGTGATATTTATGTTTTAATATGCATAAAAACATCTGTATTTGATATACCTTTTATGGTTATAATCATAAAAAATACCTAAGGAACCTTCTGTTATATGTTTATATTACAACTACTCAATTAGGGTCATGAATTAAACTTAATACTCCACCACTGTATTAACAGTTTGATAATATTATATTACACTTGTTGGTTTCTTTGAAATTATTCAAATGAACAAAACAATGAAATTTTTAACAACGGATAAAAATAGTGCAACAAGTGTAGTGTTTTGTTTAAATACATTATTGAGACAATTTCTTGCAAGTAATATGTTATGGTTTTCGCAATTATTAATAAATAATTAGCTATTGTTGAGTTTAGCTATTGAATTTAATTATACAAAGCATATTAATTTATACATCTTTGTTGGATTATATATTTTGTTGTCTATTATTTACTAACGGACATTCAATTTTACAGTTGATTACAGTAATATTAAATTAAAATGGTAGACAGTTAAATTATTTAATACGTTTAGGAAGTTATTTATATGTATTCAATCAATAACAATTCAATTTTACTATTAAAAGATTCTATTTAACTTCGTTCATTGTAATATTAGTTGTGTTAAGACTCAAAAAATATCTCTTCACAAAAACCGGCAAATATGGCCCTTGTCAAATCAGCAGTACACTAAAAGCCAGATTTGTCGACGCACAGGATATTGCTTGTAGGATTTATGAAGTTCGCTGTTATTGGTCAGAAAATCCATACATATGGCTCCCTTTCATGTTTTCTATTCTCTTGCTAAAAGTGACTAGCAGATATTCTGTTTGTTACAAATATAATCTTTATTTACAAATACGCCATCTATTTTTTTTTTAATTATTCTCACATATTTATTCTTATAAATCAGAGGTAATTGGAAGGTAAGATAGGCATTAGACAAAAGTTTTTAAAATAATGTAATAATTAGTATTAAAATATTGTATAAGAGAGAAAACCCACGGTATAACAGTATATGGTTATATTTTCTGGTTATTAACTAACGTGACTTAATAAAGTGATTTGCATGAAAAATTAAAGACTAACAATCAAATAAAATTATTTATACTATTAAAGGGTTCACTCATTAGCAATAGTTGTACAAAATGTGTTTAACATGAAAATTATCAAATACACTTTTTTATATACAAAAATAACAAGATAACAGGATATAATTATGACCTATCAGCAGGATATTAGTTGATACCGTAGTACAAGAAACTTTGTGATCAAAAAGGCCTTCAGATCTCGCTTAAGCAGATGGAGCTTTGGTAGAACCCTCAAACCAAGCGGCGGGGCACTGACAAGCTGAATGCAGTTGCTTATTAAAAAAGGCAGTATTGTGGTGTGGAAGTGGATAATTGAATCTATGGCGTAAACTGTCATTTTTAGTTGTTTTTTTTTGTTTTAAAATAGTTGACTTACTTTTAAAAAACCATGAGATATTCTAAAACGTATATATGCCTGCATGGAAAAGTTAATATATTGTTTTTTTTTATATCTACAGGATCCCTTAAATTTCATTTCAAAAACTGATCTGACTGCTTTCTTTTGAATACGGAAAAGGTGTAGTGATTTCGAACCTTAAAATCCCCAAGCAACAACACGGTATGTCAAATAAGGATAAATACATCTAAAAGCCTAATGGCTTAATAACTTCACAACACCACGCTTATGAGTTTCATTATGACAATTGTATCCAAAGCAGTTGTAACGTACTAATATGTGATGTCTGGCTTATGCCTGCAATGTAATGTAAATAAAATTTGTTGTTTTAAATACTTCTTACTGACGAGGACTGACGATTCCAGTGACACCGGGAGAATTCATTAAGACTGAGATACATTTATGCAAGTTGTGGAGAACTGAAAAAAACATTTTTATATCATCACCTGACCTAACACATTCACCGTCTGCTACAAATAAACATTGAATATTTTGAAGCCAACAGGGTGAACCCTGAGGAAATTTTGGATATTTTATGAATTCGTATAAATGTAAGAATCGTAACGAACATCTTTAAATACATTTGTATATATTAAGGAGTTTTAACGTTAAAATCTTATCATTTTTCACGTAGACATACATGTAGTTAAAAAAAGGGTGTATATAAATAGAAAACTAAGAATGTAAGCCAGATCACTCGTTCTGATTGCTGACCAAATAATTTTCATTCAGCTTTTTCATTGGTCATCCGTAGTCATAAAAACAATATAATTTAACTTTTATTTCCACGTTAATATTTTATAATAATAGTAAACAAATACCTTGTAGTTTAAACTTTGCTTATACCATTTTTGTTATTGGATTGTCCATTCTAGGCATGGAATTTTATTCAGTATTGTAATAGATAAGGAAGCAGTTTGCCGTTCCCTAAAAAAATTATAAAAGTATAAGCATCATCATTAAAATAGATATGCTAAAATATACTCATGAGCGAAACTGACTTTGTTTGTTACAGAAATTCTACTTATGCTATTTGCTTATGTTACTAATAAATAAAACATCTGTTGATATTGTTCTCGTCATTTTGAGAGAAAACAGTTAAATCATTATAACCTACCATTAAATTTTTGTTGCGTGTAATCATCATTAGTCTTTCTGATGTATCCTAAACTACATTTTGCTATTGTACATACAACAATTTTCTGATAAGAGCTGATGAGTGAAGCCGCTATCTACTCAGATCACCTGCCTAATTGCTTTTCCTCGAACCAGACGCTGTGAAATAGCGAAGAATGTTTTAATATAATCCATATATTGGAATTACCTTTTGAATGAGGATATTTTGCTTTTCGAATATAAACCAAATATTCAATTATTTATTTTAGGCATAACATGTTCTACTATACGTCAGAAATAATTAATTTCTAACCTTGATATCGAAGTTGTATAAATTACCGTAAATCTTTAAAATAAGTAAATTAAATATAAGTTTACTTTAAATTTTCTGATTCAGAATTATTAAAAAGACTATATAAGTATGAATAAAATTTTTATAAATTTTGAATCAGCAACTCATATAATCGTTTAGTAAAGTGAACAGTTTATGCTAAAGTTGTTATTTGTCTAAGGTATTAAAGTCATAACAACAAATTTTATCTAGAACATTTTTGTTGCGTTTTATCATTTATGGTTTTAACTTAGAGTTTAAAATACATTCTAAAAGCCATCTAAGATATGAGACGTACAATTTTCAAAAAATGTGTTCTGTAAAAAATATACTTACTTACTTCCTGCGTGCCATTGGTACCCAGATGGCCCTTAAAGTCACCTACACACTGCCTCCAACATTCTCTGTCCTGGGTGATCTTCATTTCTGCCCAGCCTCCTCAATTCTCGCTGTATCTAGTCTTTACATCTCATCGTTGGTCTACCTCATGGTATTCGGCCTTGTGGGTCGTATTTAAGTATTTTGTACGGTAGTGTCATATTCTCTTCTTATGACATGACCAACTCGCAAGAGACCTCTCCTTTTTATTTCAGCTGTTACACCCGTTAAGTAAAATATATAGAAACAAATTATACGTGCACTTTTGTATAAAGTTGTTAGTTATTAGTGAGCAAACATTAGTTTTTTGACATGTATATTAATAATTTAAGATAACTACACTCTCTAAACAGAGTAGAGGTAAGCGAGAGATGCAATGTTGTATTTGAGTGGGCCAAGGTAAATGGACGCGGAGCAATATTCCCACATTTAGCGGCTTAATGCTGATGGAGTGCGACCCATTACGCTGATTTATTGGATGGTTTGACTCTCGATATTAAGCTGTGATTTACAGAACAGTGGTACTAGTAATCCACAAAACACTCTCGCTCTGTTATTTACTAATTGGGGTTACAAGTAGTATATGTATTAAACTGTGCTACGTATTTAGATAAATCCTTTATGTATACAGCTCACACGGAAAAGCCATTAAATTAAACAATTTAAACCATAACGGAATGATTATTTTAGTTTAATTATTTCCCGAATTTCCCTATTTAGTTTGGTAATTTTTATCGTTATTAGTTTAACTTATTTAACTATATTTATAGTTTATAGTTCTTGTTTTATTCAGAGATATAGATTACATAATTATTATTTAATATCATAGCTTTCAGGACTTAAGTGTTTATAACAAACAAGTTATTGTACGTATTGTAAAGACAATATAGTACATAATTCCACGTGTAAATAAGTATGTCATTAAAGGGAAGTAAATTTTGTTTAAATATTATATAAAGTGATTACAAATACAAAATTTTTAAAAGTTGAGTACTAGCAGGTTTAATGCGATTATGAATCATACTGACACCTTTAAAATGTTTTTTACATCATTATTATATATAAACAGTGTTATTTAGTGACTAAACAACAATTTTGTCACACTTATGAATGTATTAGATATTTAATAACAAATATAAAATATTGATCGCATTTAAATTATAAAAAATGTTGTTATAAACATTTATATATATGTAAGAATAAAAGTTTGTTAAACGTTACACTGTAATTAAAACTATTTAAAAATTATATTCCAATAAGAACCGGGTCAGTTTTAAATATGGTTAGGTTAGTACTAATCAACTGCAAAGAAATTTTCTTCAAAGTAAATAAACAAAAATTAAACTTTAAAAATGAATTATTTTTATTAAATAGTTTTCCTTTGTGTACTCAACCAATTAAAGGGAAAACGAGTTCGCACGCAGCACGCTGACGTGAGGGAAGTGAATTTCCACTTTAAAAACTATAAAAACTCAAAATCAGTTAAAAACATACATTTATTCCAACGTTTATTCAAATCTGAAAACATTGTTTTTTTTGGCTGTTCTGATGCTCCTGGTTCTATTTACCTTCAATGCTGGGAATACAATTTTGCGCATTATAAGGCTAGGGGGAGTTCCAGTCAGGCTTTAAAGTAGGCGTGAGTTTGTTGGGGATGGTAAAAGTACACCAACAAATGAATAACAGGCTTTTCTAATGTAAAATCCCCATAAGACAACGTACTGTGTTTGGTAGATACACATTTTCTTTAATAACTCGGTAAATATTTATGCTAGAATGACGAGAGAGGGCTTAAAACTTTCGCCTCTTTAATTCCCATCTTTTTACATGCATTCATTTTACATACGGGACTTTTCTGACCCTTTTTGGGCCCAAAAACTCAAAATTTGAAAGATTAATCCCCAAAAAAAGGGGTTTAGAGTTTTCCGATTGTTTTGCCCAACGAACTTGTCCAATTGATTACAGAAAGGAACGTCCCTACCAAATTTGAAGTAAATCGGACAAAAAATGCGACCGCTAGAGTGCAAACACACACACACACATATATATATATATATATATATATATATATATATACATATATATATATATATATATATATATATATATAGATCTGTTTCATAAGATCAAGTTGATCAAGAGTGTAGATATTAACACGGTGAGTTGATCCGTTAACTCATGTGGCTCTGACACACCTCAAGTTGATCAAGATCAACTTTCTGATTGATAATATCTGCGACGTGAACTATAAATTTAAATGTCCATATATAAACCTTCACTCTATATCTTTAGAAAATAGTCTTAAGTTGTACAGACTACTTTTAGACAATAAGTTACACATGTCCTTGTAATTTATCAGATACGCTATATATTAATTATACGTTTGAGAAAGAGGAAATCTCCCAATCTATAGCAATTAATTTATTACAAATGAAATTGCAATGTGCTATTTTCTCCCCCTTAAGTAAACAGAGTAAGTTAAAGTATATGGAGGAAGTATTGTTTTCCTAAACATTTTCAAATTTCAGTTATTGGTGGAAATATTTGTTATAATTTCAATTTCAATTTATTTATTTCAATGATACAAAACAGATAATGCTCCCGAAGAAGTGGTTTTTGTGGTTATGTCTGTCTATATAAATGTATATATTCACTGAAAACTTACACATGTATGTGGCTCTCTGACTGATATAAACGTATTACTTGTGGTACACTATAAGTTTGGAACAACTACGCATGCATGTGGCTCCTATTCTATATAAACGTATCTTATGTTGGTTTATATATTAACAGAATACTTTTTTATTAATGATAATATCGCAAGTCATGCTCTTACGCTACCTAAACAAATATTCTATCGATAATATCGTTCCACTTGTGGGAAACCGTATTTTTTCGTCCTGAAAATTAAAGGTAGTACTAATATAATTTATTACTGGTATTTGTACACATGCAATTCGGGATTAATGTCTGTAGTTAAATAACTTCTAAATCGAATAATTATGTAAGCAAATTAATTTTGGCACTGCGCTATGCCGGTGACAGTCGATGTTTTGACCCGATACAGTACAGTATGAAGTCTGAAGCCAAGAGGGCTTGTCGAGTAGTGATGTGTCGAGACGAGTTCTTTTATGACTAGAGTGACTCGACTCGTTTACCACCACCGACTCGAGTTTTGAGTTGAGTCAGACTCGACTCGTCCTGCAACTACCATGTGGAGTAGGTGGGAGTTGGAGAGTTGAGTAAGTGTGGTGATCCACCTACTCCCTGCATAGAGTAATAAATTACTTGTTCGACGTTACTTGGCGTTTCAAGGATGTATTTATGTCTTTACTCATATTGTTATATGTGAAAAAATCGTAAACTAACGAGTAAACTACTTTGCTTGATTAGGTGGCAAATATATAAATGGAGTAGACCAAGATTAAAACAAATATTAGCTTTAGTAAATAAAAGTATTTTAATTTACATTAGATTACAAATACAAATAACTTTTATAAAGTAAGCCATTTACTTCTTGCGCTGGGTACCGAACCATCCATTTAGGAATAAAATGTCATCTAGTTTCTTTGGATTCAATCTATTTCTCCGATCATTCGTCATAAGTCCTGCTTTTTGTAGATTATGCGTTCGGAAGGCTCGGATGTTACGGGAATACAAAGGTATTTGTGAGCCATTTTGGTCAAACTTGGATATATAATCTTCCTTTCGTCCCAAATAGCTAGAGAGTTCTTTTTCCTCTCCAAATATGGCATGTTTAGATACTGGTTGTCAGCTACCAGTGCTGAGAAAGTTGACGTTTGAGCATTGGCTACCTATAAAAATACACATTAAAATTACAACCAAGTTAACAAATTATGATTTATTACTTCTAGGGCCGGTTTTAAGCATAGTATACATAGGCGCATTCCTAGGGGCCCGCACCACACGAAACCAAATATAAAAGCCTCATTCAAGCAAAACAGTCTGCAATCTATAGTAAGACCCGCACCACTGATTTAGCCTAGAGGCCTAAAGACCATAAATACGGCATGATTACTTCGATAAAGCTTGTAATTAATGTAGGAAATCATACTAATATTATAAATGCGAAAGTATGGTTGTTTGTGCGTAACTCTGAAGTTCCATCACGTGAAGACTACTAGACCGATTGAGCTTAAATTTTGCAGAGAGGTACTTGATAGTCCTGAGTAACATATAGGCTTATTAAAATTGTAAAGATCCTATAGGGCTATGCCCCACGGGGGTTCAAAGTTCCCATTTATTCCTTATGGATATTCATTTTTGTTTGAGTTGATGAAAATACAAACAGCTGATCTTGATTCGTAGTAGTTCCACAGGCTAACCACAGAATGAAGCACACAAAACTATCATTGTTTTTATAAATAATTCGGGGCAAAGCCTGCGGGTAACAGCTAGTATATCAATAAAAGAAGTAATATGAAATATTAACTAGCTTACATTTGCTCCTTTTGTATCCAAGCACACTCACAGGTCATATTCATCATTTGGTATTTCTTCAGCCCTGTTTATTATTGGTCGAGGTCCAGGTGTGACTGGTGCAGAGCCCTGCTTGTCTTTGGACTGCTATTTCATAAAGGCTGAAAACTTGTCAACCACCTACAGTAAAAATGATCATACTTACTTATTTGATTTTATATAATTGTAAGTTTGATCCTTTTTTGGATGAATGCGATCAGAAGAGCGTTTATAAACCGTTAGAAGAAAATTTAGATTTTAATATAAAATTTGTATTTTAGAAGGAGATTGGACAAATCAGTTGATGTTATTATATTGGCACATTTTAAACATATCTTTTAATCATATTAAACTTTACTTATAAAAAATCTAAAATTAATGTTACCAGGGCCGGATTTAAGCATAGGCTAGGCGTGCCCACACGTTTAGGGGCCCGCACCACACAAAAACCACATATATATTTATTCACTTATATTCACCTTAAAATACGCCCTAGTTGCGTCGGCGTCTTAGACTATAATTTAATGATTTAATGACATAGGCCTAGTCAAAATGGTCAGCAGCCTGAGTGGAGGGCGGTAAGGGGCACCACAGGTTGAAGCTAGGCCTAATTCCGGCTCTGACTTTAAGAGTTGTAAAATATCTCTATAGTTGTAAAAGCGTACTACTTACCCACTGTTGTGCAATTTCTGCGTTTGAATCTAAACCAAACCCATTCTTTTTGAACCGGGGATAAAGAAATGTTTCCTTCGCAGCGGTTCTATTTTTGTCTTATACACATTGAGGCACTTGAAAACGACGGGGGTGAGCAACTATTTCAAGTGTAGTCCAGCTTCTGTTTTCAGAATTTTATTTCGTAAAACAATTTGAAGCCCTCTAACCAAAGGAATCACGCTGACAATGTTGGATAGAGCTCCTCACTTAAAACCACCGTAATTTTTCCATATGGTCCTACAAGAGATGCACAGTCATCTAAGAGAACCTACTGATAGGATTCTAGGTTCGAAACGTTCGTATGTATTTGATTCAATTAAATAGCAAAACTTCTTTGTTTATTACTTCAGCATACTTTATATTTACTTCTGGTTGAGTTACCAACTTGAATAAATCTTTAGAGTCTCTGACGATTGATTGATGTTTTCTCTTTGACCAAACTTGCCCTAGAATGAATTTAACATTAATTTGGCTACTGATCTAAGTCCTCCGTTTTTAGCAATTTTATCTATATCCATTTGAATAACCTTACGCTCAAAAAAATCAGAAACATACTTTTCTTTATCCTCCTCTGTCTTACACCAGCTAGGATAGCCTGAGGCTTCCTGCTTTACTTTCAAAATTTATTTATAAAATCTGTAAACAAGTATCCGTTTTCATATGTGGCGACTTCGTACTCCCACAACTTGTACATGTCCAAAATCACATAGCCCTTTTCTACAGCTTGTCTAATCTCATCCATTTTCCAGGTCCCAACTAACGCTCTGTCCTCACTCACATGAAAACATTCCCCTTGGTTTAAAGTTTCTTCACAAGTTCTACACAATACAAACATCAATTTATTATTCATTGTAGCGGGGAGTACGGGATGATACAAGTTGTAAGGAGCTAGAATCTTATATTTCAACAATCCCTCTACTTCAAGACCTTTCTCTCGACACTCGTTTCCTACGTAAATGATAGGGTGTCCAACGGGGTACATACAATATTTATTTACAAACGGATAAAGGGAGCAAACATCAACATACTGTATCGTTTCTCCCTCTTCACATTTATGATATGTTTTAGTATTGCCTGTCCTAAATCCAAATAAACGGTATCAGGAAACTGACACATACTTTCTCCCTTTTAGCCCAACTGAAATGAATAAATTACTTTTTATTTACTAAATATAGAATACAACGCACGGTCGAATGTACAGAAAATCGTGTAAACAAGTCAATTAAAAAAAATCCACCCAAATCCCTGCTTTGGAAGCCCTACAGAATCCATTGATACACTCATGGTTTTAAGAGGGGAAATGCCCCCTATTCCCCCCCAGGGTTATTAAGGGGCACATATTTCGAATTTCCTTTTGTTTTTCAATGCTAACCTTGACAAGCATATCAAGTTTGAACGAAATTGATCAGAAAATAAGAAAGAAATAGTAATTTTTATATTCCCCATAAGAATAACATTGGACAACGTATGCGTTTACCGCAAAATTAAAATTTCAATTTTCTCCGCAACCAGCAATCGTAGAATAGTAATTAAAAACACAAAATTATTTATTTTTTTTAGCTCTTTTTAATGGGGAATATTAATATTTTTTATATTTATGTTTTTCTATGAGAAATCAAAAAAACTGAATTTTTGATGTTTTTAGTCCAGTAGTTTCTGAACCCGAATTTTTACAGAAATGCAGGTGGTGTCATTTTGTTGGAGTACCAAAGTTCTACAAACGACCAAAGTTTAATCAAAATCGTTAGAGCCGTTTTTGAGAAATTTGGATTTTTCATGTTTTTTGGCGGTTTTTGGGGGATATTTACCCTTAAAAATAAAAAAAATGAAAACAACACCTGGAGATATCGTGGATTAGTACCTACATACCAAATTTCATCAAAATCGGCCTATTTGTTAGGGCTCTAGCTCTGTACACATCCACACAGACACTAACACAGCAAACAAACACACACACACACACACACACACACACACACACACACACACACACACACACACACACACACACACACACACACACACACACACACACACACACACACACACACACACACACACAAACACACACACAGACAGACAGACATCACGTAAAAACCACTTTTTTGGGTTCAGGGAGCACCAAAACGAATATTTCCACTAACAACTCAAATTCGAAAAATTTGACAAAAACAATACTTTCCCATATGCTATGTATAGGGGGAGAGAGTAAAAAGGAATCTCTAGGATTGAGTTGAAGTGTGTTTAGAATGGATAGTTGGTTCAAGTGATTTAGTTTATTATCTTTCTTCAATTTATTAAATTCACATTTCCACATCTCTACAACCTCATATAGCTATTCAATGTGGAAATTTTGGACTTGGTTCTCTCGTTCCGGGGATGGAAACTGTCTGAAGGATCCTCCTGCAAAGGTTCTTCTCTGCTGTATGGATAACATTTGGGACACCCGTGTCAATAAAACCCGTGAAACTCATAAATTCTCTCACTGTCAAACCCATAAACTTTCATTTCATCAAATTTTACTTCTTTACCTCGGCACACGTGCTCAATCTTCAATCCACGTTTCTCCTCGTCCCATGTCAACTATTGTAAAGCAACGAATGACTGATTGTCTGTCAGTCTGTACCCGTTTTAGGAATCAAACCTATTTTGTTTGGTTTTAGAAAGTTACGGCGAAAAGCTAAGTTACATGCACTGGCAATTGTTATAGCTTCGAGGAACGGGTCTACGTTACATTGTTCAAGAAGCAAGGCTCTAAATTTTAAACACGCTTGAGCTAAAATCTCCAAGTCTGAAATACAATACTCCAAGATTTCTTTTTTTAAAATCAAACACATAATCTTCAGCGTCTCGTTCATCGTACTATTTCTCAAAGTCCTTGAAGGATTTTTCAAACATTTACTCTGGGGAATAATACTTTTTCAGGCATCGGGCCTACATAATTTTGATTTGCCAGAGTGTTAAAAAGATGCAGGAAATAACCTTTCTTTTTCTCGGGAGGCAGGTCAAAGGCTTTAGAGGGAGTGCAGCGAGGGCCATTGGGAAGTAGCTAAGTGAGTCAACAAATCTTACGTTGGCTACTTCGATCAAAATAGCTTTAGTTCCCCGAGGAGTTATTTTTGGTGTAAATTTAGTTTCTTCCATGGTGTACTGTAGAATAAATTGGAAATCAAAACCTTGCCCTAGTGGACAATCACACATACATCTTTAAATTTTTTTCGAACTTCCATTACATAGTCCATGAATTGCTTTACTGGTTCTTTTTCAAAGACTCTTTGCCTCTCAGAACAATTTTGACACTCACCCCCGTTAATACATTTAAAACAGTACTGTTGTGGAACGCACAAGTTAACTTTATGAACTTTTTTATCAGGATCTGAGGGAAGAGACTCATTCTGCCTCGTTTCAAAGTCAAAAAATATGAAAAGAAAATCTCGGTCTTTCGGAGTTCTACTATCTACCCTCATGAAACACTGATGTGCGGGGTCTTTGAACGCATCACAGGGTTTACAATAAACTTCTCCGCATACATGAGCTGTCTTATGTTTTGTTTGAAAAATCATTTTCTTACGATCGCGGCAGAGTTTTTTAGATTTACATACTTTCCCATGATGGGCTATTAAACACCGCTCATTTTTGAAGAAGCGGTTGCAAAGACGGCATGTGATGCCTTTTACCCTCGTAACGTCAATTCTAAACGTGTCGTAGAGGTAAAAGAATCAGAGTTACTTTGAATGATGCCTCCAAAAATATCCCAAAGAACATCACCACTAACTTCAGAGACAGGTCTCAAAGCTACGTACCCCGGTTC
This sequence comes from Allygus modestus, assembly GCA_963675035.1. Classification (NCBI taxonomy): domain Eukaryota; kingdom Metazoa; phylum Arthropoda; class Insecta; order Hemiptera; family Cicadellidae; genus Allygus; species Allygus modestus. The sequence goes on along the minus strand of OY776115.1, from coordinate 138,084,391 downwards.
AGCACTTTTTAAACTTATAGACTGTAATTTAAATCCGAGATAGTTGGTAGGTACAGTGTCGGATTTAGCTTTTTCAACAATTTGATTAAAACCTCTACGAATCCAATCAAACTCAGAGATACCTCTTGGCGGTTTAGTGAATTTGAAAACAGTTTCCAACCCGTACAACCTGAAGTGTTTAACATAGGTTTCAGAGGTACCAATTACATTTACTGGGTTTTGAGAGCTCTTTTTAATGTTGGAAACTTCCATCCTTTAACAGAGAATTAAATGCTGAAAACTGAGAAAACAATCTGAACTTTAATATACAACACTCTAAAGCTTAAAAACATCAAATACATCAACCAGAGCCAAGCTCACTGATATAATTAAATTAAAATCGAGAGCGCAGAATCAACAAGACAATAATAATTTGTGCAAGAGAACACTTAACGATTACGCAGAAGCAGCGTAAAACACGCCTGATCAGTGTGACGACTGAAGCAGATTGAGGTAATAGAGCCTATGTTTAGAGGTAAATAGTATGTAGGCGAGCACTGTACGTATGAATAACTAAACACAAGTCAAAAAATAATAACACACAAACTACACAAGTCAAAGCAGAACTAAAGGTTCAGTTATGATGAAAGTTAAGGTAATAGAGGTAGCAAACAATACTCTAGTTGAGAACTGCTCTAACCATGTGAGTCTACTGTATTAAAGAACAAGAATAGAAAGTGAAAATTTCGATGTTAGTCAGGTCTACCCAGGTCACTAAGCACGCAAAATTATTACAATACAGGAGAATTAAAATTACTACAATACAAAAACTCTAAAATAAATATAATCAAATGTAAGGTTATATTTGCACAAGTGAAACATCAACAACCGGAGTAGCGCAGGGACCTCTGACCAGTGCGAACGCAAGGGGCAGAGTGAACTTAACGCTTGCGAATAAAGAGCGCTAAAAATATCTACCAATCAGAACACAGAACGCGAATTACAACCAATAGGATGCATTTTTATCCCGACCTATTACAGAGCTGTATTTTAAATGGTCACGACTCTTCAACTATAGTAGACTGCGAGACAAGAAGCTGGAGTTAGATTTGCAGAAGGGATTGAAGGATGTAGAAGGATGCGAGGTTTAGATGATTAACAACAGAAGGACGTGAGGGTTAGATATGTACAAGGAAATGTAGGACAAATAATTACCACAGAAGGCTAGATGGTTAACAACAGAAGGACACTAGGGTTAAATAGTTAACCACAGAAGGTAGATGATTGAACATAAAGGGATGTAAGAGATAGATATTTTCCACAGAGGGTAGCAGAAGAGCCGCAAAGGGTAGTAATTACTCCCCAATTCCATTCTCCATAAGAGTCTTTGTTATTCTATTCCCCCCATAAGAGCCTATGTTATTCTATTCTCCATAAGAGTCCATGCTATTTTATCCTCCATTAGAGCTCGTGTTGGGGCCAAGGTGGCCGCCCTTACTACTATGAATCGTAGAAATTTATCCAAAAAAACCAGGTGAAGCCATTTAGTTAGAGATTATAGATCTTATAAAAACTTATAAATCACAAAATTCTAATCAAAATCATTATAGCCTCTTTGAGAAATTGTTTTTTTATAATTTTTTTGTGGTTTAAAAACATTTTAAAACACCTTTTAATATAAAACAATGACAACACCTGGAGATGTTGTGCATTAGTTTCTACATTGCAAATTGTATTTAATTCAGGGCTTTGGTGTGGTTCCTGGGTTTGTTTGGTCAGACTGGCATAACTTCAAAAAACAATTTTTCGGGTTTACGGAACACCAAAACAAATAATTCTACAACTAACTGAAATTTGAAAATGTTGATGAGAGCAATACTCTTTTTGCATATACTATGTACATGGTGAGGAAGCCAATATAGATAGAGAGTTCAGGAAAATTCCATTCAAAGACCTTCGAGCATGGCTCAGTTATTTATCGTAGGCCCCGGCTAATTCCCATTTCAATCTATTTCTCAGCTTTCCAAACATCATGTGTAGGAAATTTGTCGATAAGAATATATCAAACCTCAAAGGAACAAGCGATGGCTTTTATTTAGCTACAGAGCGACAAGTCCATGCAATTTTTAAAGAATGTATATACAAACTAATGATCGGTTTATCAGTCAGAGAGCCACATACAAGTGTAAGTTTTCATTGAATATATAAACCAACAAAAGCTAAGTTGATATAGATTAGAGAGCCACATGCATATGCGATTGTTCCAAAACTATAGTGTACCACAAGTAATAAGTTTATATCAGTCTGAGAGCCACATACATGTGTAACCTTTCAGTGAATATATAAACCAACAAAAGGTAAGTTAATTTAGATTAGAGAGCCACATGCATGTGTAATTGTTCCAAACTTATAATGTACCAAAAGTAATACGTTTATATACAACAGAGACCAACAAGTAGATTGTAATTTTCGGGGATCAACTCAATCTTAATATATATATATATATATATATATATATATATATATATATATATATATATATATATATATATATATATATATATACATATATATATATATACATACAATTTTGAACGACCCCCCAAAACGTGTTCAGGGGGTCACGTTAGGAACTTCTATGGTGGTCCCGGGCTTAAATTTCACCGTGCGGGTCATGCTAATAGTTCACTTTCCAAAGGAAATTCACTAATAATCAAACAACTTTTATTATGCTAGAAATGCTGAACCAAACAAATCAGATTAGTTCTATCAAGGATGTAATGACTTCCGAATCACATTAAACCTAAAACCGAGCGTCAGCGAGGAAAGAGGATATTCCCTTTGGGTAGAGTGGCCCGACGAAAAATGAATTACTTTATTCAGATCTTGAAAATGCTAAAATTGTCTAAATTATTCATACATTAAATTACTTTACGATTTATCTACGTTTGCGATGTATTGTGAAATGTAGTAGTCAATGTTTACAGTAAAATGGCTCAAAGCTAACAGTTTAAGGTTATCGTTGTATAATGTTCACCATATTTCAAAATAAATTCAGGTTAACTCCACACTTGTCATATATCCAGCAGAGTAAACAGTAAATGTTTTAATAATATTGTTGTATTGTTGGATATAATATTGGGCTTCGCTCATCAAACTTTTTTTGTTCTTGTACTTGTCAAAACTTGCATAAAACTCGGTCACATTACAAACACGAGAAAAACAAAAACAATCGTTCTATAAGACAATAAGACGTTTCGCAGGACCGATATAACTTCCTGCTTATGCAGGAATTATTTGACTTTTTTTCTCCCACACGCGGGCTGAACGCCTAACCACGTCTGACGAATCGACTGTTCTTGGAGGGTTAGTGGGAGTGGTGGTTCTGTTTGGATCAGATAACCCATCTATGTACCGGGCCATATCTTTTAGTTGCTAAACTTCTTGTCTTAGAATATTAAAGTAAACAGGACTAATCCATCGGTTGATATCAATCGCCCACCCCTGCTAACCCTCCAGGAACAGCCGTTGTTCATCAGTTCATCAGTTGAGGTTAGGCGTTCAGCCCGCGTGGGGCAAAAAATAAAGTCGAAGTATCCCTGAAAAAGCGGATCGTTACATCGGTTCCGCGAAACTTCGAATTGTCTTCTGGAACAATTTTTTTGGTATTTATTCGTATTCGTGATGTGTCAGTGTTTTATATAAATTTTTAAGAGTTCCAGAACAACAAAAATTAGGCGAGTGAAGCCCAATATTATATCCAACAAAGGAACACACCTCACCCACAAACATGCCATTCAGAAATTGAATCGTTTATTTATTTATTTATCAATTATAATCTTATCACTTGTATATGAACATTGAGAAACTACGACTGCACTTATGACATTATATCCTAAAACCACAAAAACTAATGTAGAGTTCATTCAATCGTATGTTGGAAGCTACGTATACAATATTTTCTTGATTAGATTTAGGAGGGGTATTTAAATTATGTTTCCGTTAAATCTACAAAACAAATCTTAGCATAACATAGCCTAAAGAACATAAATAAAATGTTTTACTCGCTTTAAATAAGATGTTAAAGATCGCGTAAAAACACATGCAGGCAATATGATTTTTTGCTTAATGCCCTAAATTAAGATTCCTTCTATTCCTTCTGTAAATAGTCATGCACTCAGCATGACTCTGTATAATTATAATTGATGTAAGATTAAATGTCTTACAAATAAAAAAAACTTCCCCTGTTCGATATTTATTAAAGAGCAACAACTATTAAAGCTAGAAGCTTGAAATTTTCACGGTAATGACATTTTGTACCACGAAATGAACGTGCACCAAGTAATGATTTTCTCCTCAGATGCTAGGCTTCAACCCAAAGGGTTTTCTCATGTCAATATTTAGAGGGAAGAATTTTAATTATATAAAGTCAACGGCCAAATAAAACACTTAACGTAAATTTTCAATATTGTATTTATTGCATCAGGTTCTTAGCCTAAAGGAATCATGTTCAAAAGGGGTTCTTTATTTGAGATGGTTAGACGGATTTGCAACAAATTCCGTACTTTAAGTATACAAAAGTAAATTTAATTTTAAATATGTTTAAATTATATTTTACCTGAGCGAAGCCACAATGGGGCTGCAAGTCTTGAATATATTTAATTTTACGATTGTTTAAATACATTCTTCCATAAATTAACTTAATAATCATAAAACAACATTTACATTAAATTACATTGTAACTAAACTAAACTGTCTTAAAAGCTGGGGAATATTCTGCATCTGCAGTATAACATGAACCTTAGACCTAAGTGGAGTTAAGTCGTCCCCCAGAGAGAAGATATTGTATATTGTACACTAGGGTGCAACAACGCCTATGTAACTTGGATATTCCTGAACTAAATGTCTAATGAAGACAGAAATAAGTGATCAAATATCTATATGTATGTGAGTAAATGTGTATAGCCTTTAAACAAATATTGTTGTATCTAAGGAACGCTATATCAAAACTGGCAAGACCATTAGTTCAACCCATATAATTTGAAAGGGTATACAAGAAAAAGTTAATACTTGCATTAAGCTTCAAGAATCTTATTTGAGTACCATAATTTGTTTTGGATCATACCTTCTGACTTTACGTCGATTTTATTAAACGCGGCAAGTCCACCGAAAGCACAGAGTAACGTGGGCCTTGTTATATTGACTAGACAATATATTTTAAATATTGCGCGACATGACTGACTACTTATGTCACACAATTTGAGGTAAGCAAAGTTGTACAGTATAAATAGTGCTATGAATGCTTATTGAGGATGTGCGGAGTAAGTATGTCTTGCATTTGAGTTCATGCTGCAAGATGAAGCTTCAATGCGCCATCCCAGCTAGGGACTTATTACAATGATTTTCCTTTCTAAGGACCGATATAATACTATTCCGGCAACACTCACTTTAGACCATGATCAAATATTCAAACAAATCATTACATACGTGAATGTTATCCAGTCCCAAATTAGGTAAATGTGTTTAATAAATTATTTTTCGCAGTAGAATATTTAGGTACTTCCTAGGATATGAAAAAAGGTAGTATTGCTCGAAGCGATATATGGTCCGTTTGGATGCACTCGTTTCAAGTTTTATTGCAAAAACCCTTTCGCCATTCTCAACTGCTACTGCTACTTAGCAATACGTACTGGATCATGTGACATTATCCTGATTGATTACATTGGTATAATGTACGTTCGATGTTATGGACTTGTGGATCCCCTTGACATGCTGAAATTATCAATGTAGTTAAACAATAACCTTCCACCTCATTATTGCTAGTTTTTATTAAAGCTAATAATTTATGACAAGCATTCTAAAACTAATATAATTACTGCGAAAAATTACTCGAAACGAAGTGGATGTTGTTAAAGGCAAATAGTTCAATTGAAATAATTAACGTAGTTAATTACGTCGAGATTATAACATTGTGTTGGTTAAAAGTTGTTAAAGATTATATTTTTAAAGCAAATTAAAGTATAAAAATTGTATTTTTATCAATACGTAAAGTACTGTGTTTTAGCGCTTAATTTTTTGGTTAAAATAAAAACCAGTAAGCTGATAAGGGTAAATGTATAGCGTTACCGGGTACTCCTTCACAGGTACTCATTTAACATCTTTGCCCTAATTAGCGGGTTTATGGTTATCAAAAGGCGTTACACTCACTCTCTTTCCCTCCGTCACGTACTTTTTTATTTGTACAATTAATTAATGTTTAATCGTAATATGTATGCTTATTTGCTTGATAGCAATACCAACTCGATTAGATATATTCAGTGAATATCGGATGAATAGCCTAAATTTTTCTAAGCCAATTGTGAAAATTATTTCAGGCTAGACTAAAAAACAGTTACTTAAAACATTATCTTCAAGAAGGGAATAATTAAAAAGAAAATTCGTGTAATTTAATTAATTATAATAAGTAAACAGTTACTCACTCTTTTTTCAAAGAAAATATATAAGGAAAGCTACCAGTACTTCGTTTGAAAAACCTATACAAATCTAGCCTTGAGTTATGTGCCGGGAAAAGAAACATCAATCAACATTTAACGATTATAAATCTTAATAAAACCTTTTTTGGCAGTAAACAATATGTGAAAATCATTTTATAATAAAAAGCTTTCGTTTCGTAAGGAAATGTCAATGCAGGTAGACTCAATTAGGTTTAAGACATTAAAACCAACGATTGCATCCTATACTGTAAATGGTTGTATCACACAAATATTATAGTATCAAATAAACAACAACCTGCACAGTTTCTTCTGTTCTGTATCAGTGGGTTAGTATCTTGTCAGCTTTAAATAATTTGGTTTTAATTCATGACTAATACATCATATATTACACTCGCACACACAGTATAAATAAAGAGACTATTTCTCACAATTAATAAAACTCATTATCTCGTTGTTTCTTTTTGTAAATGTGAATGTATCCTATTGTGTTTTTTTTTAATTCATTTGACAAAGCCGTCTGGCTAATCAAGCTGATGATGAAGCAATTGCATTGAAACATGCTCTGATCAAAATGTATTAAATTTATACTGACTGTCAGTAGGTAGATAATCTAGCTAATATCATTGCCTGGGGCTAAAACGATTGCGTGTGATACAATACAGGTTTAAATTAAATACATCTATTATTGAGACTTAATTCATTAAAGTTGTTTACAATTCAAGTTATAGACGATTATTCCTAAGCGTAGGTGAAGGAAATTACAGTTTATGATTACATACAATACCCCCGTCGCAGCAAACCTGCGAACTCAGCGAATTTCCAATGCATAATATATGTCTTAATACCATATAAAGCCACATACCAAGTTTCATAAAAATATATTAACATATAAGCGATATATACAATTTTAATAATTCTCCATAAGAGTAACATTGGTGATGAGTACATAGGTTTGCTGAAACAAGGAACACAAACAATTGTTTTTTATGCAAATATAAGTATTATTTAACAAGGTGAAGCCACATACCAAGTTTCATCAATATTCAATCATAAGTAAGCACTATATAACATTTTAATTATTCTCCATAAGAATAACATGGGAGCCGAGTAAGCAGGCTTTCTGCAACAAGGAACTAAAAAAATGGGGTTTTTATGCAAATATCAATATAACTCAACAAGGTGAAGCCACATACCAAGTTTTATTAATTTATGTTCATAATTAAGGGAGTCATTACATTTTACTTATTCTCCAAGAGAACAACATGGGGCTGAGTACGCAGGTTCGCTGCTACGGGGATTATCAACAAAAAATCAATTTTTTGTGCAAATATCAATATACCAGTACTACGTGACCCCACGTGCCAAGTTTCATCAATATACATTCATTAATAATGGAAATATCAAATTTTATTTATTCTCCATAAGGATAACATTGGACAACGTACTGTGTTTAGCACTTTTAATATCTCTGCAATGGTTGGACGTAGAATCCCAATTTAAACACCAAAATGATTGTTTTGTGGAGGTGAGTTGATTGGTAAAAGCAAATGTGAAGTTTACATTAAAATTAACTTAGGAAAAGCCAAAAACCTTTTTCCCATAAGATTAACATAGGAGATTTTATGAGCAGGTTTTTTGGATTTTCTCCGCAACCACTTAACCGAGCTTAATAATTCAAAATACTATATTATTTGTTTTTTTAAGCACTATAACATGGTCTAAACCGAAATTAAGTGTTTTAAAAATTTTAGGGTAAAAAATGCAAAAAACTGATTTTTGGAAAATTTAAAACCCCCATAAACCCCCCTTCCCATGATCCGATTTTTCTGGTTTCGAACTTAAAGTCATAAATGTCACTTTACACATTTGAGCCAAATTTCATCGAAATTGGACGTTTTTTACTCAAGTTATCGCATTCACGGACACACACACATATATATATATATATATATATATATATATATATATATATATACATTTGAACGAATAGTGTTTTAGTCATCTGGGGACCTAAAAAAAAAGTTGTCATGGTCTTGGGCTTAAATCTTACCATGAGACCTACGGTAATAGCTTCTTCCCTATAGGGGAAATTCGCTAAAAACCAAATTACGTTTCTATTCGTAATCTTTAAAAAACAAATTTTGAACAAAGAATAACGACCAAATTTGCATAGTACATCTTCAAAGTACTTGATTGTAAAGGTTCTGAATATTGGCCAACTTAGATTTATTACACTTAGTTCAGGTTAGATAAGCCCAACATATTGCTCGCTGGGTCGTAAAACTCCCTATCTCCACATTTATCAAGAAGATTCATCTGTTATTTCCAACATTAGAAATAATGGTGAAGTTATCATTTAATATTTGATCAAGTCATAAATTCAATCAGTTCCTAAAGTTATGGGTTTGTAAATTTCAAAACCTGAGATTGTTTAATCTAAAATTACTAGGTTCGTTATTGTGATATATTTGTAATTGCATTTGTATACATGTAATTGAAAAATAAGGTCTATTTTGGAATCATATGATTGGTAAGCGACAGATTAAACGTGGAGTTTGAGTGGGCCAAGGTAAATGGACGTGAACGATATTCCCACATTTAGCGGCTTAATGCTGATGGAGTGTGACCCATTAGGTTGATGTATTGAACGGGTTGACTCTAAGCATTCAACTTTGATTTTCAATACATTGCGTTTTCTAGTGGTACATACAATATTCTTGCTCTGTAATATTCTAATTAGAATTTATATTTTCATAAGCTAAGTTTAAAACCTTGTCGAATGATGATACATATACTCTCATGTAGCAAATCCTTCAAATTATATGACTGAAACGTATAAAAAACTGTCGGCAGCAAATGTCAGTAGCTATAGGTAAGTATTCGTTTTTTAGTCTGTAGATATTGTTATATTGAGGATGATAAATAATTTACTTCGTTCTCGACCTTCGTCAGCCTAACCGAACATTATTAAGGCATTAATATACTAAAATATGTCACCAAAATGTTAAATAAAATACAATGAAAACCAACCATGGAATTCCTTATAAAATGTAAATATGTGACTTGTCATCAATTATCCAGTGTTTTATTTTCACGTTTCGCAGCAACTATGCTGCATCATGAGCAGAAGAGGTTAAGCTATTTAGGTAAAAGCCTTTGTTTAACATAAACCTCTTAAGCTAAGAGGTTAAGAGGTTTGCTAAAGGTTGATCCGCGATTATTCTGTCACGAAGTTAATAATGTTCAAAACGTATTTTGGACCCACACATACAAAACAGGAGAAAAAGGACTAAAATGTAAATTTTTACATCAACTATGATATGGTCGAACATAACCTCAACGGTCACCGTGAGGTCGTGGTTGACAGCCACTGGACGACTCAATATCTGACTGATTGCCTCTTGTATTATCTTAACACTGTATTTACATTATTGTTCTGCATTCAATAGTCGTAAGTTCTGAAGGTGACAAACTAACCTTGGAATTTAATATAAGCTGAAGTCCTTTTATCGTTGAGCTGTAAATATCAAACTCTTCAAAAAATTATAAAACAAGAGGGTGATCTAGTCTTAGGGGATCAACATATATTAATACATGAACGTCTATACATTTTCAAACAACTTGAATTTTTTAATAATGAATAGATGTGCGTTTAATGAAATTATGAGTTATTGACTTGGGTATAAAAATTTAACTTATTCTTCAACATATAATTGATTTATTTTATATTAATAAAATATTACATGGATTTTTCTGTTAACAATCAAAGTGATTCATAATACTGATATCTACTGTTAACGGTAATTACAATAATTTAGTTTTGACTATATAAACAACCAGGCCGATGGTAATATTTTATTTTCGCTCAATTTGTTACGAAGTCAGTTTAACATTGTGGTAAATGACAAACATTCTATAACGATTTTAATGATCCTGACTTTTTAGAACATCCTAAGGAAGACACGTTTTAATAACAATTGTATTAACATTTAGGCATACATTTTAGTAACTTAATTGTTTGATTATTTCGATTGGCTGGCATTGATAGGTTGAGGCCTTGAGAAATATGTTTCTATCGAAATTTCTAGTGGGCAGGGTGGGCGACCCTTTGACCCCAGGTAAGTAGTCTTTAGGCAGGGCGGAAAAGATACGATGAAACGTTTTCCTGGGAAACAACAGTATTTTGTGACACACCCTTAACCATTCATTGTTTCTACTAACGGCTAAGAACTTAAATCGGAGATAATACGAGTCAGTTTTCTGTTATTGATTATTAATATTATATATTTTACTGTTACCTGTGTTACTAATTATGTTTTTGTATTTTATGGATATGGAGAACAATTCATTGTCTGATTTGGCAGAATGTTGGAACGATTGATTTGGCATTTCACTTACGATACTTAAAATTATGTGAGTTTGAGGCTTTTTTTAGGTGTAAGCCTTTAAGTAAACTGGAATTTATTCACTTTTATATTAAATATGACATTATTTTAACGTTATTATAGGTTGATTGCACAAATAAAAATCTGCTATTTTGTAAATCCTATAAAGTTTATAAAACCAACCTTCTATACGTATTGAAACTATATTAAATTAAAATGTTTTTAATTGAAAAGTTTGCTTAGGGCTAGGAAGGCGAGAGTAGGGTAATGTATCGGATATAATGGCTTCTCCTTATCTAATAGCCGGTAATTAGGTCGATATACCTGATACTACGCTGGCCTTAAACAACTGTTAATTTGTAACGGTCTATTAAATTTACTAAACAAATTATGTAATTGCAATTATAAATCTATTATAAATTTATGGATGAATAATGGGCACGTCCTGACCATTTGTATGTATGTTATTAAACACATTTGTCTTTTATGGGTTAATTTTTAATATATTACACAGCAAGTATTTTCTATATTTAGTTTGAAGAATAAATAATATATAGATTGAATTATCAATACGCAATACAATAAAAAACATATGATACTAAATGCAGTATTAGAAACACTGCATCTTATATCTATAAAAGGCAAATCCCTGGCTGGCTGACTGAATGACTCACTCATCACTAATTCTCCACCTCCTCATGTAGGTGAAATTTTGTACACTGATTCCTTAGGCATAAAATAGGAAAACCAAATGGTTTTCATCCTGATCTGAACTTAGGGCTCCGCCAGAGATACCGACAAAGTTCCCATGTATTTCTTATGGACATTATTTTTTGTTTGAGCTAATGAAAATACAAACAGCTGATCTTGATTCGTAGTAGTTCCACGGGCTAACCACAGAATGCAGCACACACAACTGTCATAGTTTTTATAAATTATTTGCGGAGAGAAGGCTGCGGGAACAGCTAGTTTATTATAAAACCAACACAAATAACTATTATGTCATAGTGTTATCCAAATCTTAAATACAAAATTGGATCCCAATATTACATAGCAAACATTTCTCTATGTTAGAGCGCTGCCATGTCACGCACCCTAGTCTGATAGCACATGCCCAAATGGCGCGCAAAATTTAGTTCAAGTTACTCCAACATTTCTCAATTACATCATTGATTAGTAGTGAGATAACACCTAGACCTTTCAAATAAAATCGTGTAATTCGCTACTCCAGAACGTATCTTTTTAGATTAAAATATTATTACGGAATCACATACGACTTTTATTACATCCCGTAAATAACGTCCTATTGTAATCAAGAATATACTGCCACCACATGTATTTTATAGAGCTTTATAAGTTATAAAATTCCATCTCGTTGACGTATGAACGAGTTTGGTATACTAATACTATAAATTAATTAATGAATTAATTAAAGTTTAACACTTCTATATTCTGCCAAAGATTCTGAAAAATTGCTTTAAAAATGTTTACCTACATCTACAAAATACCGCTTTCAGGTCCCGGGACTTTTTTCAAATGGGTATGCTGAGTTCCACTATTTAAATACTAAAAGATCAACGTCCTGCTATATAAATTTGTCACACAGAGTGGGTCATTATTTGGTTTCCCATTGCCAAGCTCCAGTTATATCAACTTAATTCAGGTTTCTCTACGTTTTAGAATGTAATAGATGGTGGTCCCAGTTGATGACCAGAGAAGACAGAATAAAATAGAGGGGACACTGGGAGCTCGCTGGTGAGGCCGGGTCGGCTGGCTGACCGCTCAAGATGGAGACTACCCGTCGCGTGACCTTGGCCTGTGCCGCGTGTCCGGCGTGCGCTATTCTCGAACAGTCTTGTTCACAGACTGCCGTGAAGTTGTGGATGTAGAGGTGTGTTTTATATACCCTAACAGAAGAAATCAGAGCATTTATTCTACAAGCCAGTGTCCTCACCTGCTAGTTTGCGTGTTAGTGTTACACTGTAATAGTAGTGAATAAGTTATCGAATAACTGAATAATTAATATGATATATTTTCAATAGACTAGTATTTAAGTTAGTTTTAACTGTATTATCCGAAAAGTGAACACCAAATAGAACCTAATTTATTACTGCAAGCTACCTTATTATATTTTCAATATTCGTTTGGGCCGAAACTGTTATTGAATTTAATTATATTCTGTAATACGAGATATTTTCCCTTGGTTGCTTGCTTGTTTGATTGCATAAACCAGTCCTTAACCACATAGTTGTCGTTACTGACGGTTTTATATTTTAATTTTCATAAACTGTAGGTTTATAAAATTGGTATATAATATTAATATTTAAAACATTACTGAAGAAATTAAATTGTATCTATTCTTTTCAAGTTACAAGCGTATAATTTAAAAACTTATAGTCTTCCCGGAGCGAAGCTCGGCCCTTCCGGTATTAGTTATATAAGCGAGTGAGATTATTAAATTCTTATTAGTTTGGTTAAAAAGTTTGTTTGTATACAAATTAATTTGTATCAGCTAAATGTGTCAAAAAATTCCTTATTTTCTTTTTTTTTAGATTTCCACGTGACTTAAGGCTCAAGGAGCTTACCATGCCGTCTTGTGCTGCATTTGGGTAGAACAACGGAACCAATGAAAGAGGGATAACTTTCAGTAAGTAAGTACGGTATATTATATATAAATTTAAAAGCCGAATACCACTTACTCACTCAGTCACTGATCACTGTATCTCAAAAAATACAAAATGTATGGATATGAAATTTTGAATTGTGGTTATTTTATTTATATGGTTATTACCGGGTTAGTCCGTATAGTTTTCGATGAAGGGAGTAGCCAACGTTTCGGATATATGACAATATCCATCTTCAGTGTGACTTGAATTAGTCAGGGATGAGAGAATAGGGGATAGGGGACATAATTCTATTGTGCCCTCTCTGGAATTAGTGCGCAGCCACTGAGTGAGTCCCAGTACTTTTAGTAAGTCTGCGTACTAATCCACGTCGCCCTGAATAGGATATTGTAATATACCTGACACGTCGGCCTCCAATTTTTTCGACATCTACACGGGCTAACCCAGATATAACGTACAAGAGCGTATCTTCGGACCGTGTAAGCGTACACGATTTTATATATCCTGGTTATTTTTTTCTATTCCATTAGAATTCATGAGCCAAAATTTATACTTAAGATGCGGTTGGGGTTATTTTATCAATTTTATTTTTATATGACCACACATTATTTGAGATTGAGAATCACCAATTGACATTTGAAAATAATTGTAAAACAATCACTGTAATTTGATATTCTTTTGTTCCTAAAAGTGCAAGGCACAAAAAAATGTTTACGTTTAATTAATGTTTATGTTTCAGGTTTCCAAAGAATGGAGAATGGCGGGAAAATGGACTATTACGGTGAAGAGAGACAATTGGTTCGCAGGAAAATTCAGCACTATATTTCACTAAAATTCAGCTCTGCACACTTCAGAGAAGAAGACTTCGACCGGACATCGTTATGTCGTGTAAGGTTGCGAGAAGAAGCTTTTCCTTGCATCTTTCCTGCAATACCGGGTAAGGATTTAAAAGATAGATGACCTACAGAAAGTAAATTAGATGCATTTCCTTCTACAAGTAAAACTGACATGTCTCCAGGAGTGTATCAGTCTCCCAGGAAAGCTTTTCGCAATGAATTAAAAATCACCAAAACAAAACTTTTATAGTTAAAAAGAAAAATTAAACTTACAACAGAAAAAACGAAGACTCCTCAAAAAGGTTGCAAACTAAGGAAATATTTTAGAAAAGCTTCGAGAAAAACCGAACATATCTGAGGAGGACTGCGCAATCCTCTAGTCTATCTCTAAGACATCTGAATGTCTGTTGAAAATATCAATAAGAAAATTAAAAAGTCCTAGAAATAATAAAGTTTTTGAAGACAGTCTAAGGACGTTTTCTATAACATTACATTTCTTATCACTCAAGGCATATAACTTTCTTCGAAAACCTTTAACACAGCACCACCTAACCCCAAAACATTACATCGATGGTACAGTAGCGTAGATGCTGAGCCCGGATTCTTAAAGGAGGTTTCTAGAGCTCTAAAGCTATTTCCTCAAGGGGAGTTATTTTGATTGATATTCTGTTACGATGGCAACCAAAGCATTGGTCTTTCATATTGTTTTCTTGGAAAATCCCTGTTGGATTTTCTTTGTTGCCAAAACAACTGGAGAGTAGCTTTGTGGTCTAATTAAACAATGTATCACACACTTATGTATGACTCAGGCATAACCGTAACATCCTTAACCTGTGATGGGGCATCATGCAACACTGCATCTGCGAATATGTTAGGGTGTTCTTTAGATTCAGAATAACCTGTTACGTCTTTTCCAAACCCAGTGATGATTGAACCAATTTGTTTTCCTTGGACCCTTGCTACATGCTGAAACTTGTTATGGATACCTTAGGAGATCTGGGAAGCCTTAAATATCACAATGATAAGCTTATTGAGTGGCGCTGTGTAGATGAACTACATACTCTCAAGATTCAGGAAGGACTCCACCTAGGCAACAGACGGACAAACAGTCATATCAACTACAACAAACAGAAAATTAAAGTCAAACTTGCAGCCCAAGTTTGTAGCCTATCTGTTGCTGATACTCTACGATTTTTAAAGGAAAAGTAACATCCAGGCTTTCACGAATGTAATCCTACAATTGAGTTTTTAGAAACATTTAATCGACTCTTTGATATTTTAAACTCTCGGAGTTGAAATGCCAAGTACTCTAAAAAGGCTTTATCGCCATCGAACTTTGACATATCTAAAGACTTCCTGCTAAAGGTAAAACCCTACATTTTTGGCCTAAAGAATAAACATGGCTCACTTATTCTAAAAAGTCAAAGAAAAACTGGGTTTTTGGGGTTTTTGATTTGTATAGAGAGCACTTTAGCCATATACGATAGATATGTAGGACATGGTTGTTTGAGCTACTTTCTTGTTTAAAAATAAGGCAAGACCGCATTGAAAGTCTAGTTGGCTACATTACAGCACGAGGAGGAAACAACAACAACCCATCCTGTAAGTAATTTTCAAGTTCTATTAAAAGGATCCCATAAAGAGTTGGAAGAAAATTACCAGGATAACTGTCTAGTGTTGGACAAATGCTTAATATTTAACCTCAATGCTAACAAAGCGCCTAAGTAAGAAATAAATTCTTCCCTTCCCGACTTCCCGATTGGAGAGTTCTTGAAGAGGATGAAATAATTCAAGGTTTGGCTAGTGACCAAGAAATGGACGACTTCATAGCAACTCAAGTTTCAGCAGATGTTTTGTCAACACTCACTTGTAACATTGTCGAATACATAGCCGTTTATACAGTGCGTAGTTTGGAATCTAAAATAATGTGTAAACAATGTGTGAAACTGCTCATGTGCAACAAAGACACAACTGGTATTGTGGCAAGTAGCTTAGTATCATGTAAAAATAAGGGTGGGCTAATTCAACCATCCAAATCAGTTACGCAAATTTGTGATGTTGTTTTCAGAAGGGTTTTTAAAATGCACGGTACTTGGGCAAACTCAGCACTGAAAAAGATAACTTAAGAAGTTCTCGGGCTTTCTGAGGAAAAAAAACATTTTTAGTGAATCAGATGCAGATCATTTGAATATTGGGGAACCTGAACTTAGCCATTTTGTGTTGTTAATAAAATCAGTATCAAAAAAGTTTCTAAATCTACGGCTTAAGTACTACACTAAAAGTTCAATGATAAAATACATTTTTCAAAAGTGAGAGCCTATCTTACAAAGACGATTACATTATGGGCCAATAAAAACGTTGTGCATTGTGATAAAGTCATTTCTCTCTGGGTGTTGAAATGGTTTTAATGCATTCAATTACACCGCATAATGAACTATGTGCGTTTATAATTATTGTACAAACACGATTTGTTGAGCTAAAAATCAAAAGCTAATAAAAAAATATACGGTCGTTTAAAGGAGATGAAATTTTAAAAACATTTCTTTAACAGTTACTAAATTAAATTCTTTCTTCATTTAAGAAAGGCTAAAGTAAACCTAAATGTACAGGATTTTAAATAGGGTAATATTTTTAAACACATTTTTAACAGTTATCAAACCTATTTGCAAAAATAATAGTATAAGAATATAGATTTATCATAATTTAGTTTTAGAATGGACATGTCATCAACCATGTTTTAAAATGGTGTTATATGATACGTTTTAAATAAATAAATAATTAAATAAAATAACTCTATATAACTTATACAGTTTACTAACAAAATCACTCTTCGCAATAATATTAGGCTAAACTGCACGACGAGCCAGCCACAGCGCGGCATTTAAAGTCAGTTAAAACACTTTAAATAATCGACGATTACTGACTAAGTAGGAACGGTAGAAGAAAATGGCTCTCAGATATGAAAAATTCAACACTTTGGAAATATATCTTAGCAGATAACTTTTTCTCTGACCGAATAAAAATAATTTTCCTCGCATGTCGAAAATTTCATGTTTGTTTCTTTTGGAATTAAATTTATGTTTCAGAAAAACATGTTTCCCATTCAACAGTGTTAAGTTTAGTAAATTTAAAGCACACTGTTGCCTTCAGCAAGGTTTTTTTCTTCCAAATGTGAAGTTTCATAATATTTCAACTATTTTTAGAGTTATAAATGGCGTGATATGTTAAGCGGTGTCGATCTCTCGCGAGTCAAGAGTAGCGGTCATGCCGAGTTTTGGCGGCTAATGGCTGCATCTACCGGCCTCACTGCCCCCGTGCATCCAGTATAGGGAAAGCTGCTCTATTCTATTCTGTCCTCTCCGTTGATGGCATGGATACCTTGTCAGTGACCTTAGAAAGACAGAGCAAACCCTGAGGCCTCAATAACCAGCCGTCGCAGTAGTCACGGTCCGTCCCAGCTACTCAACCCCTACTGTGTCAATTCCCAATGTATAACTCAAGTCTCGAAGCTCTACCTCAGTTTTCAAATCCATTTCTAACATGAACAGTGGTTTTTTGGTAAGTCATCCATCGTGCTTCCAGTAAACATATATTTCGTAAAGTTTAAAAGTATTAAATAACATCCAAAATTGTAATAAATTAAGTCTCAATTAAGTTTAAATAAATTTTCTGATAATAGATTGATATAAAAAGACTTAAATAGTTTTACATATGATTAGTAAAGTTGTATTTTTCAAGCAGCAGTTAATACATAATTTTATTTATTCCATAATCTCATTGGGATTTATAATTTAATGTTTTTACCGTTCTTATAATAAAATTGTACTTAGATCTATAGTAAATACTTTTAATTTGTTGCTATAATAACGAAGTATTATTATGTAGATATTGATATTGCATGAATGCAAGACTACACTTACTTAGTCTTACAAAGAGACATATTAATAATAAATTACCTACAATTTCCTGTTATATTTACATTTAGAGTGCACTGGTTTCCATATCTCTTTTAAATATTATTCGATTTATATCTTAAGTTACTACTTATTTTATGAAATGTACTTGGATATCTGGACTATGACAGTTATTGTTGAATAATTCATAACGTAATATTCGTTATTATAGAATATTTATTCATATAAATCAAAAGTTGCTTTACATAAAACATAACATTGCTTCTATATTTCGGGGACGAAAAGTGGAAGTTCATTTTATTCAGGCAAGTGTAGTTCACATTGTTATATGGAATAAAAGCCCGATCCATGTATTCAAGTTCTAAATATAAGAACAAAGAGGTAGTGTAAAATAACCACATACACTAGTCTCATGAGCGGTTAAGTACGGTTAAGTTAGACTGATAAGATTAAGACATCGTAGATTCTAGGGTTTAAGTAAACTATGGCCAAAGAGTCTGGCAACGAGTGGATATTTTGTTTATGAATAGATATACAACGATGAAACTTAAGTATCAAATACTTACATAAGTAACCGGACGAGTTCATACATTTGACGGACATATTCTTCTGTGATGGAAATTTCAGTTGGTGACGTCTTGAAAACAAGCTTAAGCTGAGGTATGAGTTATTTGTAAAGCCTTGATACGACCTCAACCGATTGACCAAGTCTGACATGGCAGCCGATCAAGCAAACATTTAAACACGAGTACTATCTATACAAATTCCCAGTGGAGGTCGGGTTTGTGGAATTGTATATGCAAACTCTATTGATGTGTATTATGATCTCTCTCTACCACAAAACCAACACCGTTATCTATCGATGATTCCTAATGAGAGGCTAGCACAAGTAGTTTTAGAGGCACAAGTAGTTTTGTACATTATTACTAGGTGTACGCTCTTTCCTCGCGTATAAGGATAATTGAAACACATGATCAAACTTAAATCGAGTCTCATAAAAAATTCAATATCTGATTTGAGTAACATCATCAGAATACGTTATCATTTAACTGCCGCCAGAATTTGGATTTGATGTCTATACAGTATAGCTATAGTTTTAGTCACTGCTCTAAGAATCATTGTCGCGGTAGCTGAGGGGTATCGCACTGGCTCTTGGAGCGTAATGTCGCAGGTTCGGATCCCGCCGCCGACCTAACATTTTATCCGTAGAAAAACATACCGGTACATACATTTATCACTTGTTTTTATCAAAGTAAATGTTGTATAAATACGTAAATTTATTTATTTTTAAAATAAATTGAAGATTTCAGGCATGGTTTGTTGTTAGGATTGACATGGGTGCGTTATCTTAGAACAAACATAGCATTTTGGGCTAAGCAGTGACTTTAGCAGTGTGGTTAATTTAACATTTAAGAGAACAGAGAGTTTCCTATACGAACTAATGTTAACAATTTCTATAGGCCAAGTCAAAATATCCTTAAGGATTAACAATAACTCGTTAGGCCAAGTTATTTAGATGAAAAAAAAGAGATTTCAATATATTGTTTCAATAGCATAGGCTATCATGAAATTAAATGCTATAAATATGGGTTGGCCCAAGTCCGTACATGAAACTTCTAAAATGACAAGTAGCCTTAGTGTATATGCCCATTTTATAGTCATAGGTCCAAGTTTATGATGAAAACAGCTCAGTATAATCCAAACCTAGGATATGTCAAATCATTTCAGATAACCTGTATAAAAGGATTAGTTTGGTTAGAATAGTGTAAAGCTTTTGTTTTGGTTCGCTACAACATTCCTGGTAATGTTTAAAGTATTTTACAACAATTGTATTTTACAAAATGATATTTCAATAACCTAGGCTATCATGAAATTAAATTCTATAAACATGGGTTGGTCCAAGACCGTACATGAAACTTCTAAAATGGCAAGTAGCCTAAGTGTATAGGCCTACATTTTATAGCCATAGTTCAAAGTTTATGATGAAAACAGCTCAGTGTAATCCAAACCTAGGATATGTCAAATCATTTCAGATAACCTGTATAAAAGGCTTAGTTTGGTTAGAATAGTTTAAAGCTTTTGTTTTGGTTCGCTACAACATTCCTGGTAATATTTAAAGTATTTTACAACAGTTGTAGTTTACAAAATGATATTTCAACATATTGTTTCAATAGCCTAGGCTATCATGAAATTAAATTCTATAAACATGGGTTGGTCCAATACCGTACATGAAACCTCTAAAATGGCAAGTAGCCTAAGTGTATAGACCTACATTTTATAACCTTAGGTCCAAGTTTATGATGAAAACAGCTCAGTATAATCAAAACCTAGGATTTGTCAAATCATTTCAGATAACCTGTATAAAAGGCTTAGTTTGGTTTGAATAGTTTAAAGCTTTTATTTTGGTTCGCTACAACATTCCTGTTAATGTGTTTAAAGTATTTTACAACATTGTATTGCCAGTTTAATGTCGGCTTACTCTTACCAACCCAACCTCTTACCTCTTACACTTATCCAACCCTAGGCTATGTCAAATCATTCAAGATAACTTTCCGAAAAAGGCTGTTTGGTTAGAATAATCATAGCTTTTATTGTGGTTACCTACTACATTAATGCTAATGTATGTTAGGTAATGTAGACAATTTTTATTATTAATTTAGTGAAAATATAACCTAGCAAATAATTGTCCTACAAAATAAATTTTAAGGTTGTTTGCTTACTGTGACTAACTTCATCAACGCTTTCTAGACAAATTGAGGCTTTGTACACTTTTTACACATGACAATCACAATTTTACTAATTGTCTAAGAAAATGTAATAAAACAAACTTTTTTATAAGTTAATATCTTAGTATCTACAGTCATCAAAAAGTTATTTTGAGTTTTTCGATCCGCTACACGCGTCGTCTGTCGTCTGCCACTGTTACAATACAATTGTCGCCTCTGACTGACTTACGATATTTACACAGAGTAGGCGTACTAAGGGAATATTAACTATATAAATATTATTTTTTTTAAACGTACACTTAATAATTTTTAAAATAATAAATATGCTCACAACTTAAAAATATACTTCGATTTATCTCTCTTGTGTGTTTTTTGTTGGTAAAAAAACTTTTGTTATCCAGTATAACAAAGTATACTTTAGTAAACTAACTATTGTTACTCTGTTGTTGAAACATAGACGTCGGCTAAATTTTAACGATTCAAGTACCACTAAAATGGCTTCCAATGTTATTCTTATTGAGAAAAAAATAAATTTTGTTTTAAGATAATTTGATTAATACTGAACGAAATTATCTAAATAACGAACTTGACCGAGATTTCGACCTGTTAAGTTTTTCTGGAAAATTTTAAGTTTAACTGTGGAGGCATTCTCGAGTTATTGAGGTCACAGACACGCCAGTTGAGTTGATTCTCTTACCAGTCTAAGCAGTAAAGTTGTGTATAAGGATACTTTCACTTCGTTCAATTATCCAATAAATGTATTACAGTGCTCAGAATAGAGTAGACGTCCATGAAATATACAAACTGGATAGGCCTATAATAATAACGTAAAATTGTGCAGATACAAATTTGGTTATGCTGTGATTTTCAACTCGATCGACCATTTGTGGTCGGGTTTGTGGCAACGTGTTTCTGTAAACAATACCTTAAGAGTTATACATAGATCAACTTAGTTTACTATTTATGTTTTGAAAACTCCCTTCTTATAGCCTGTCCCAAAATACGCCAAAACAATCAATAATAATGATGGGATGTTTTGATTTCTTATTATTTAATATTCACAACTTAAATTAGTTATTAAAATAAATTTTATTGTAATTTACTGAATACTAGTATTGTATGCTTTTTCATAATAAATAAATAAACAAATTAGACCCTAGCAAAAATAGTAATAATCATTTTTGTATATTTACCGTTTTGTATGTCATTTTAGAATAAGTGTAAATATGTTTTGTAGTGTTGTGAGATGTAGTTAATTGCTTATTGAAAGGAAGACTTTAAACCTCATGTATAGCTCAAGCTACGTTTACTATTTATATTTTTAAAAAGCCCATGTTCTCCGCCCTAAAATACGCCAAAACAAACATAATACGGTGCATTGATTTGTTATTACTTAATATTTACTTTTTAAATTGGTTATTAAAATAAATGTTATTGTTATTTACTGGATACTAGTATTTTCTAATTTTTCATGTTAAATAAATAAACATGTAGGTCCCTGGTAAAAATAGTATTACTCATTGTTGTGTATGTATATATATATATATATATATATATATATATATATATGTATACACAGTTTTTTATGTATTTTCAGTATAAGTGTATACATATTTTATAGAGTTGTGTGATGTAGTTTAATTGTTTCTGTTTAAAAATAATTAACATTTACGTACAGTTTTACTAAAACAAAAATGCTGGGTATTCAAATGTTACCATTAATTACACTGTAGTCGAACAAATTACCAATCAAGGGAACGATCGCGATTCGTCACCGCCAGACTGCGGATGTAGGCCATTACACGCGTTCTGCCAGCTGACTGAAACATTCTCCTCAGATCTGTAACAGTTCATTCACTGCCATGCATTTACACAAACAAAATATTGATCAAATATTTATTTCGAGACAAAGCAGCATATATGCATAATAACTCCTTTGTGCTGCTGTACCGCTGTGAAATCTGTACTGTATGGTGTATATTGACAGATTAAACACACTTTTAGCGAATCTCTCCTTTAGGGAAGAAGCCATTACAGTAGTCGGCATGGGAAGACCTTGGCTCCGGACTATGACAGCCATTCGTTCAAATCTGTAAACGTAATATCTCTGATCGATACGATTTGTAAAGATTAGACCATACAATAACATACAATTACCTCATAAGTTCAAACTATTATACATTCTCACTACTACTGGCGTTAACTACTACAAGCTGTTCAAAAGGTAGTGTATATATTACCTTATTTGTATGATCCCATACTCATCTTTTATTATTAGTAAAATCCCTCTTCACCTCTTCCATTGCTGTAAACTGTGTACATGTATGTAATGATAACGCAGCATTTAATGTAAATGGATAAAACTAATGTATTTTTGCCTTATTAGCTTATACTAATGATACTACATTGAGTATTGAGAGAGGAAACCAACGTGGATTGAACTTATAATTTATGCTTTCAGTTGAAATTAAACAATGTTATATAGTTGAAAACAATAAAAACGAGGAAAAGGCACAAATATATGCGAGTTGAATGAGGTCAAACTAAATTGAGAGCTGGATGAAGTAATCCTGTGCCATTTTACAAACCAAACATGAAAGAGGCGGACACAAAACTGCATACAAATTAATTAAGCTTTAACTTTACTTCTAAAGCTAACAAGCTCAGTTTTTTGTCGCCACGAGTACGCAAAAAAACCTCAGAACGAAACAATAATTTAAAATCTCCACTGCACATTTGATTGCATTAATATTCATTACATTATCTCGTTGATACATTAAGCTTAAGGTTAAGCTTTAAAGCCTACAATTTGTTTTACGATAATATTAGTCTCGAATTATTAAAAAACACGAACCCATAATAAGGCTAATGAAAAAATAACAAATATTGTTATTTGTTAAATATTGTTGTTGTAGTAATAGGATGGATAAATTCATAACCACTTCAAATTGGGAATATCATAAATAAAAATAAAATTAATGAGCATTTTATTTCAACAAATTATTACCGAGATAACTGGGATGTATTGTAGTATATTAAAATGGTTAAACACGGGAAAACACTTAAATACCGTTTTATTCGGAGGGCCAGTGGTACACAAATTATACATTTTTGTGCATTAGACTGTGTATTACGGTAACACGAAATAAATTAAAACAATCTAACTAATCATTATGGAAAATGGTTGTGGAAACCTAACCGGAGAACTATAAATTATAAGTCAAATATGTATATAAATTAAACTAAACTAAAAATATTCAATTATTATTTGTTTACCTATTTATTTTTTATAGCAATTCGAAAATTGTTAATAGAATACCTTAATCTTGTAGGCAACCCACAGTTCTCTTTGCAAATTAAATATATGCTCGGGATTCGTCCCACAGGTCTACAAATGTTTTATGTAATTTGTGTGGGTATTTCTTGTATTTAAAATGCATTATTGGTAATAGTATTGAGTTAAAGAAATTATCGCGGAGATATTATTGAACCGTCTTAAGTCTTCAAAGTGGCACTCGTTTTAATATTTTAAAGTCTAATAGCAAACAAAAATTTTATAAAATTTTACAAAATACAAAAATATACACGTGTTCATTACAAATCTAATGATACTTTATTCAACTCATAAGCGAGATGATGTACTTTTTAAGGTAACTTGCAGAAGCCGGGGCCAACAAGCGGTGCAACTGGACTTTGCGTTGACAGATTATGTTGAATTAAGTATCATTATATTTGTAATGAAAAAGTATATATTTTTGGATTTTCTAAATATATTTAAAAAAGGTTTTTTGTTATTTGGCTTTAATATTTTTAAACAAGCAACATTTTTAAAATATTTAAGACAGATTAGTAATAATTGTTTTAATTAGTTCCTTTAAATATTTAACTAATGCAAAGATTAGTTTCTGTAGCTTAAATAGTTTTTGAGATTTTAATTTGTTTGTAAAATATACAAAATGGCAGTTAGCGGCTAAACGGAAACTTTTAGACCTATGTTTATACTACCAGCCCCCGAAGTTTGTAATGACACTTTCTGAACACTCTGAATATACTTTATAACTCTAACAGTGTAAATAATAATTACACAGATTATGATAGTGATGGCACATATCATTGAAGGTAGCGAACTTTGCTAAACAGAAACACGTAATAGAACGAACATGACAAATATTTTGACAGTGACAACTTTACTTGACACAAACACGTTACACATTTAAGTAAAAGGTGATTACAAAGCTGTTGAATTGTAATCGCTTTATGTTACAAAAATGTTTTACTGAATGATTACACAAAGCGTGAATAATGTGGGATTTAAAAGAAGTTTTTTAAAATCGTATTGACTACGATAGCTTGATACCTAGTAACATTGTGTAATTCATTGTCTTGTGCGACATGCGAATTAAATAGAAAATAGTACAACACTAATAGAGTCATTTATGATAGATGAAAGGCTTTACAAGAGGGTTAATGTTCGTAGAAAAAAGCTTAAGTCTTAATGGAAGGTTGAACTTTACTGAAAAAAATGATTTAAGAACGGAAACCAAATTAAAGAAAGTGCAAAAGGTGTTGTCTTTTTATTTAATACTACGCGAAGTCATCGATCCGTATAGCTTCTTATACCAATGTTAATCAAAACATGCCATGGTTTTTGTATCGGTCATTATTTAATATTTCCATTTTCAAATCAGTATAATATGTTTTGAAAAATACTCGTCCTGACATTGAAGCATGTTAACAGTTGCATTGGCGATGCTAAAGGCGGAACTTAAGTTACCTAAAATAATATAAAACAACATAATAAAACAATTTAAATAACACCCACTATCCCTCAACTCTATAGATGGTCTGGTATTAATAATGAATAGTTTATCTCAACCGACTGTATAAATAAAATTACTGCAAAAATATAAAAGAAATATAAAACTGCCTGATATTTAGATAAAACTGCAGAACTTTTCCCGATAAACCCTTATCAAACAAACGAGTGAACCCGATTGCACAATGTTTTCACCAGATGGTTCAACGTAAACGCAGCGATGTGTTTACTTGAGTTGTTAGGTTACTTTGTTTTTCAGCATAACTCAAAATAAACAACCAAATAAATATTTTAGAGAAATGTTAGAGAGGTTAAGCTTTTATGCTTAAAAGAATTATATGATGTATTTATGGAACTATATAAAACTAGTTTACCTAAGCTATATAAGCTGGATAGTGAGTTTTCAATGGAAAACATTGACTATAATTTATGAGTTTTTTCAAACATTCTTGAGGCCGTTAGATTTGTGGTCAGTTTTGTACTAGGCGAGGGTATATTTAACTTATTGGCACATATTTTATTTACTTATACTGAGATAAGTATAATATGTTTTGAAAAATACACGTACTGACATTGAAGCATGTCAACAGTTGCATTGCCGATGCTAAAGGTGAAACTTAAGCACCTAAAATAATAGGTGTATAAAATAAATAGGAATATATAAACCTATTTATTTACTAATGTTTATGAAATTAATAGAGTAAAAGTACGGAATATTAAATTATTAATTATACGATTATAAAGTCAATATATTGAAGCTTCACTTTTTTAATAGATACAGTTTTCTATATTATATTAGCAACAGAAATTCATAGGCTTATATATACATAGTCATCATAGAAATAGCACAATCATTATTATTCATTCTATTAACTGTCAAAAACAGCGGATATGATTGAATAATTTAAGCAGTAAAAATAAAGAGTTTAAATATTGCATTTAGCGGTTTAACGTAAATAGACCGTGATTACTACGATGATTTATGGTAATATTTTTAACATTTAATATGATTAAGAGATATGAGATTTAATTATGCTCTAAATCAATAATTATAATCAGAACAGTTATGAATTCGTTTTAGCGAAATTCCTCTATAGGGAAGAAGCTATTACTGTAGGCATGGTAAGATTTAAGCCTAAAACCATGATAACTTTTTATTTCGAGGTCCCCAGATGCCAAAAACACCATTCGTTTAAATGTTTATCCATGTATGTGTCCGTAAGAACGATAACTCTCGTAAAAAAGGTCTGATCTTAATTAGATTTGGCACAAATGTGTAAAGTACCATCTATTTGAACGAGTTCGAAAACCAGACGAATCACACCATCAGAAGGGGGGTTTTGTTTTAGTCAAATTTTAATCTTTACCATTGGATTGAGCCTAAAAAACAAACAATTTGGTATTTTGATCATTTTCTACGTCAATTAGTCATTAAGATATTGAAACTGCAAAACATAGTATATTGTCTAATTCTATTCTTACGGAGAAAAATAAAAAAAATATATCTTGCTTATTTATGAACATAAACTGACAAAACTTGGTATATGGTTTAATCTGGTTGTGGTTTATTGTTGTTTGCACACAAACAAATTTGTCGCCTGTGGTTCCCGAAACAAAAAACCTAGGTATTCGAATTCACTTAGAGAAGCTCTATTGATATTTGTATAAAACCCCATTATTTTGTGTTCCCTGTGGCAACAAACCTGCTTAACGTCTCCCATGTTATTCTTATGGAGACTAATCAAAATGGTATACAGTATATCACTTATTTTTAACATTGAATATTGATTAAACTTCGTATTTGGCTTCACCTAGTTTAATTATATTTATATTTTCATAAACCACAATTGTTTGTGTTGCTTGTTTCAGCAAACCTACGTACTCGTCACCAATGCGTATTCTTATGGAGAATAATTAAAACTTTATATAACACTTATTTGTGTTTATATTTTAATGAAAGACATACATTATTCATTGGAAATTCACTGAGTACACAGGTTTGCTGCGACGGGGGTATTTTATGTTAATGTGTGAAATAATACCAGTGTAAACTGAGGAAAATAAAAGTGTTATACAAGGATACTATACTAAATTCATAAACTAATTTTAATAGCGTAATGACTTTACTTTAATTGTAAATAATATATTCACTTTGCCTACCAAAAACAAAGAATATTCAAAAGAAAAACCACCCCATATTGTGATTAGAATCTATTAATCTGTACTCCATTACTCGTACAACCTATAAGCAGGATATTCATGATTTAGCAAAGGAGATTTACTCTAATTGTAATTAATAAATGCATATTATACTAAGTGCTAAAACAGTTGATCATATAGACCATAAATATATATTAATAAAATATGTGTTCAATTATATTAGGCCAACGTAATAACTATTCCAAAGAAATATCTCATCCTAACTTCATTCCCTGTACAGTTAACCACACCTCCGTCTGTCCCAGTTAGTCGGCACTGCAGTGATCTCCTGTACAGTTCACCACACCTCGGTCTGTCCCAGTTAGTCGGCACTGCAGTGCTCTCCTGTACAGTTCACCACACCTCCGTCTGTCCCAGTTAGTCACCACAGCTGTGCTCTCCTGTGTAGTTCACAGCACACCCGTCTGTCCCAGTTAGTCGGCACTGCAGTGCTCTCCTGTACAGTTCACCGCACCTCCGTCTGTCCCAGTTAGTCGGCACTGCAGTGCTCTCCTGTACAGTTCATCACATCTCCGTCTGTCCCAGTTAGTCGGCACTGCAGTGCTCTCCTGTACATTTCACCATACCTCCGTCTGTCCCAGTTTGTCGGCACTGCAGTGCTCTTCTGTACAGTTCACCACACCTCCGTCTGTCCCAGTTAGTCGGCACTGCAGTGCTCTCCTGTACAGTTCACAACACCTCAGTCTGTCCCAGTTAGTCGGCACTGCAGTGCTCTCCTGTACAGTTCACTGCACCTCCGTATGTTCCAGTTAGTCGGCACTGCAGTGCTCTCATGTACAGTTCACCACACCTCCGTCTGTCCCAGTTTGTCGGCACTGCAGTGCTCTCCTGTACAATTCACCACACCTCCGTCTGTCCCAGTTAGTCGGAACTGCAGTGCTCTCCTGTACAGTTCACCACACCTCTGTCAGTCCCAGTTAGTTGGCACTGCAGTGCTCTCCTGTACAGTTCACCACACCTCCGTCTGTCCCAGTTAGTCGGCACTGCAGTGCTCTCCTGTACAGTTCACTGCACCTCCGTATGTCCCAGTTAGTCGGCACTGCAGTGCTCTTCTGCACAGTTCACAACACCTCCGTCTGTCCCAGTTAGTCGGCACTGCAGTGCTCTCCTGTACAGTTCACCACACCTCCGTCTGTCCCAGTTAGTCGGCACTGCAGTGCTCTCCTGTACAGTTCACCGCACCTCCGTCTGTCCCTGTTAGTCGGCACTGCAGTGCTCTCCTGTACAGTTCATCACACCTCCGTCTGTCCCAGTTAGTCGGCACTGCAGTGCTCTCTTGTACAGTTCTCCACACCTCCGTCTGTCCCAGTTAGTCGGCACTGCAGTGATCTCCTGTACAGTTCACCACACCTCCGTCTGTCCCAGTTAGTCGGCACTGCAGTGCTCTCTTGTACAGTTCACCACAACTCCGTCTGTACCAGTTAGTCGGCACTGCAGTGCTCTCCTGTATAGTTCACCACATCTCCGTCTGTCCCAGTTAGTCGGCACTGCAGTGCTCTCTTGTTCAGTTTACCGCACCTCCGTCTGTCCCAGTTAGTCGGCACTGTAGTGCTCACCTATACAGTTCACCACACCTCCGTCTGTCCCAGTTAGTTGGCACTGCAGTGCTCTCTTGTAAAGTTCATCACACCTCCGTCTGTCGCAGTTAGTCGCCACAGCTGTCCTCTCCTGTACAGTTCACCGCACCTCCGTCATTCCCAGTTAGTCGCCACAGCTGTGCTCTCCTGTGTAGTTCACCGCACCTCCGTCTTTCCCAGTTAGTCCCCATAGCTGTGCTCTCCTGTATAGTTCACCGCACCTCCGGCTTAACCAGTTATTCGCCACAGCTGTGCTCTCCTGTACAATTCACTGCACCTCCGTCTTTCCCAGTTAGTTGCCACAGCTGTGCTCTCCTTTACAGTTCACCGCACCTCCGTCTGTCCCAGTTAGTCACCACAGCTGTGCTCTCCTGTACAGTTCACCGCACCTCCGTCTTTCCCAGTTATTAGCCACAGCTGTGCTTTCCTGTACAGTTCACCGCACTTCCGTCTTTCCCAGTTAGTTGCCACAGCTGTGCTCTCCTGTGTAGTTCACCGCACCCCCGTCTGTCCCAGTTAGTGGGCACTGCAGTGCTCTCCTGTACAGTTCACCGTACCTCCGTCTGTCCCAGTTAGTCACCACGGCTGTGCTCTCCTGTACAGTTCACCGCACCTCCGTCCGTCCCAGTTAGTCGCCACAGCTGTGCTCTCCTGTACAGTTCACCGCATCCCCGTCTGTCCCATTTAGACGCCACAGCTGTGTTCTCCTGTACAGTTCACCGCACCTCCGTCTGTCCCAGTTAATCGCCACAGCTGTGCTCTCCTGTGTAGTTCACCGCACCCCCGTCTGTCCCAGTTAGTCGGCACTGCAGTGCTCTCCTGTACAATTCACCGCACCTCCGTCTGTCCCAGTTAGTCGCCACAGCTGTGCTCTCCTGTACAGTTCACCGCACCTCCGTCTGTCCCAGTTAGTCGCCACAGCTGTGCTCTCCTGTGTAGTTCACCGTACCCCCGTCTGTCCCAGTTAGGGGGCACTGCAGTGCTCTCCTGTACAGTTCACCGTACCTCCGTCTTTCCCAGTTAGTCGCCACAGCTGTGCTCTCCTGTACAGTTCACCACACCTCCGTCTGTCCCAGTTAGTTGGCACTGCAGTGCTCTCCTGTAAAGTTCACCGCACCTCCGTCTGTCCCAGTTAATCGCCACAGCTGTGCTCTCCTGTGTAGTTCTCCACACCTCCGTCTGTCCAAGTTAGTCGGCACTGCAGTGATCTCCTGTACAATTCACCACACCTCCGTCTGTCCCAGTTAGTCGGCACTGCAGTGCTCTCCTGTACAGTTCACCACACCTCCGTCTGTTCCAGTTAGTCGGCACTGCAGTGCTCTCCTGTACAGTTCACCACACCTCCGTCTGTCCCAGTTAGTCGGCACTGCAGTGCTATCCTGTACAGTTCACCACATCTCCGTCCGTCCCAGTTAGTCGGCACTGCAGTGCTCTCTTGTACAGTTCACCACACCTCCGTCTGTCCCAGTTAGTCGCCACTGCAGTGCTCTCCTGTACAGTTCACCACACCTCCGTCCGGCCCAGTTAGTTGGCACTGCAGTGCTCTCCTGCTCAGTTCACTACACCTCCGTGTGTCCCAGTTAGTTGGCACTGCAGTGCTCTCTTGTACAGTTCATCAAACCTCCGTCTGTCCCAGTTAGTCGGCACTGCAGTGCTCTCCTGTACAGTTCACCACACCTCCGTCTATCCCAGTTAGTCGGCACTGCAGTGCTCTCTTGTTCAGTTCACCACACCTCCGTCTGTCCCAGTTAGTCGGCACTGCAGTGCTCTCCTGTACAGTTCACCACACCTCCGTCCGTCCCAGTTAGTCGGCACTGCAGTGCTCTCCCATACAGTTCACCACACCTCCGTCTGTCCCAGTTAGTTGGCACAGCAGTGCTCTCTTGTACAGTTCATCACACCTCCGTCTGTCCCAGTTATTCGCCACAGCTGTGCTCTCCTGTACAATTCACTGCACCTCCGTCTTTCCCAGTTAGTTGCCACAGCTGTGCTCTCCTTTACAGTTCACCGCAACTCCGTCTGTCCCAGTTAGTCGCCACAGCTGTGCTCTCCTGTACAGTTCACCGCACCTCCGTCTTTCCCAGTTATTCGCCACAGCTGTGCTCTCCTGTACAGTTCACCGCACCTCCTTCTTTCCCAGTTAGTTTCCACAGCTGTGCTCTCCTGTGTAGTTCACTGCACCCCCGTCTGTCCCAGTTAGTGGGCACTGCAGTGCTCTCCTTTACAGTTCACCCCACCTCCGTCCGTCCCAGTTAGTTGCCACAGCTGTGCTCTCCTGTACAGTTCACCGCACCTCCGTCTTTCCCAGTTATTCGCCACAGCTGTGCTCTCCTGTACAGTTCACCGCACCTCCGTCTTTCCCAGTTAGTTGCCACAGCTGTGCTCTCCTGTGTAGTTCACTGCACCCCCGTCTGTCCCAGTTAGTGGGCACTGCAGTGCTCTCCTGTACATTTCACCATACCTCCGTCTGTCCCAGTTTGTCGGCACTGCAGTGCTCTTCTGTACAGTTCACCACACCTCCGTCTGTCCCAGTTAGTCGGCACTGCAGTGCTCTCCTGTACAGTTCACAACACCTCAGTCTGTCCCAGTTAGTCGGCACTGCAGTGCTCTCCTGTACAGTTCACTGCACCTCCGTATGTTCCAGTTAGTCGGCACTGCAGTGCTCTCATGTACAGTTCACCACACCTACGTCTGTCCCAGTTTGTCGGCACTGCAGTGCTCTCCTGTACAATTCACCACACCTCCGTCTGTCCCAGTTAGTCGGAACTGCAGTGCTCTCCTGTACAGTTCACCACACCTCTGTCCGTCCCAGTTAGTTGGCACTGCAGTGCTCTCCTGTACAGTTCACCACACCTCCGTCTGTCCCAGTTAGTCGGCACTGCAGTGCTCTCCTGTACAGTTCACTGCACCTCCGTATGTCCCAGTTAGTCGGCACTGCAGTGCTCTTCTGCACAGTTCACAACACCTCCGTCTGTCCCAGTTAGTCGGCACTGCAGTGCTCTCCTGTACAGTTCACCACACCTCCGTCTGTCCCAGTTAGTCGGCACTGCAGTGCTCTCCTGTACAGTTCACCGCACCTCCGTCTGTCCCTGTTAGTCGGCACTGCAGTGCTCTCCTGTACAGTTCATCACACCTCCGTCTGTCCCAGTTAGTCGGCACTGCAGTGCTCTCTTGTACAGTTCTCCACACCTCCGTCTGTCCCAGTTAGTCGGCACTGCAGTGATCTCCTGTACAGTTCACCACACCTCCGTCTGTCCCAGTTAGTCGGCACTGCAGTGCTCTCTTGTAAAGTTCACCACAACTCCGTCTGTACCAGTTAGTCGGCACTGCAGTGCTCTCCTGGATAGTTTACCACATCTCCGTCTGTCCCAGTTAGTCGGCACTGCAGTGCTCTCTTGTTCAGTTTACCGCACCTCCGTCTGTCCAAGTTAGTCGGCACTGTAGTGCCTACCTATACAGTTCACCACACCTCCGTCTGTCCCAGTTAGTTGACACTGCAGTGCTCTCTTGTAAAGTTCATCACACCTCCGTCTGTCGCAGTTAGTCGCCACAGCTGTCCTCTCCTGTACAGTTCACCGCACCTCCGTCATTCCCAGTTAGTCGCCACAGCTGTGCTCTCCTGTGTAGTTCACCGCACCTCCGTCTTTCCCAGTTAGTCCCCATAGCTGTGCTCTCCTGTATAGTTCACCGCACCTCCGGCTTAACCAGTTATTCGCCACAGCTGTGCTCTCCTGTACAATTCACTGCACCTACGTCTTTCCCAGTTAGTTGCCACAGCTGTGCTCTCCTTTACAGTTCACCGCACCTCCGTCTGTCCCAGTTAGTCACCACAGCTGTGCTCTCCTGTACAGTTCACCGCACCTCCGTCTTTCCCAGTTATTAGCCACAGCTGTGCTTTCCTGTACAGTTCACCGCACTTCCGTCTTTCCCAGTTAGTTGCCACAGCTGTGCTCTCCTGTGTAGTTCACCGCACCCCCGTCTGTCCCAGTTAGTGGGCACTGCAGTGCTCTCCTGTACAGTTCACCGTACCTCCGTCTGTCCCAGTTAGTCACCACGGCTGTGCTCTCCTGTACAGTTCACCGCACCTCCGTCCGTCCCAGTTAGTCGCCACAGCTGTGCTCTCCTGTACAGTTCACCGCATCCCCGTCTGTCCCATTTAGACGCCACAGCTGTGTTCTCCTGTACAGTTCACCGCACCTCCGTCTGTCCCAGTTAATCGCCACAGCTGTGCTCTCCTGTGTAGTTCACCGCACCCCCGTCTGTCCCAGTTATTCGGCACTGCAGTGCTCTCCTGTACAATTCACCGCACCTCCGTCTGTCCCAGTTAGTCGCCACAGCTGTGCTCTCCTGTACAGTTCACCGCACCTCCGTCTGTCCCAGTTAGTCGCCACAGCTGTGCTCTCCTGTGTAGTTCACCGTACCCCCGTCTGTCCCAGTTAGGGGGCACTGCAGTGCTCTCCTGTACAGTTCACCGTACCTCCGTCTTTCCCAGTTAGTCGCCACAGCTGTGCTCTCCTGTACAGTTCACCACACCTCCGTCTGTCCCAGTTAGTTGGCACTGCAGTGCTCTCCTGTAAAGTTCACCGCACCTCCGTCTGTCCCAGTTAATCGCCACAGCTGTGCTCTCCTGTGTAGTTCTCCACACCTCCGTCTGTCCAAGTTAGTCGGCACTGCAGTGATCTCCTGTACAATTCACCACACCTCCGTCTGTCCCAGTTAGTCGGCACTGCCGTGCTCTCCTGTACAGTTCACCACACCTCCGTCTGTTCCAGTTAGTCGGCACTGCAGTGCTCTCCTGTACAGTTCACCACACCTCCGTCTGTCCCAGTTAGTCGGCACTGCAGTGCTATCCTCTACAGTTCACCACATCTCCGTCCGTCCCAGTTAGTCGGCACTGCAGTGCTCTCTTGTACAGTTCACCACACCTCCGTCTGTCCCAGTTAGTCGCCACTGCAGTGCTCTCCTGTACAGTTCACCACACCTCCGTCCGGCCCAGTTAGTCGGCACTGCAGTGCTCTCCTGCTCAGTTCACTACACCTCCGTGTGTCCCAGTTAGTTGGCACTGCAGTGCTCTCTTGTACAGTTCATCACACCTCCGTCTGTCCCAGTTAGTCGGCACTGCAGTGCTCTCCTGTACAGTTCACCACACCTCCGTCTATCCCAGTTAGTCGGCACTGCAGTGCTCTCTTGTTCAGTTCACCACACCTCCGTCTGTCCCAGTTAGTCGGCACTGCAGTGCTCTCCTGTACAGTTCACCACACCTCCGTCCGTCCCAGTTAGTCGGCACTGCAGTGCTCTCCCATACAGTTCACCACACCTCCGTCTGTCCCAGTTAGTTGGCACAGCAGTGCTCTCTTGTACAGTTCATCACACCTCCGTCTGTCCCAGTTAGTCGCCACAGCTGTGCTCTCCTGTGTAGTTCACCGCACCTCCGTCTTTCCCAGTTAGTTCCCATAGCTGTGCTCTCCTGTACAGTTCACCGCACCTCCGGCTTTCCCAGTTATTCGCCACAGCTGTGCTCTCCTGTACAATTCACTGCACCTCCGTCTTTCCCAGTTAGTTGCCACAGCTGTGCTCTTCTTTACAGTTCACCGCAACTCCGTCTGTCCCAGTTAGTCGCCACAGCTGTGCTCTCCTGTACAGTTCACCGCACCTCCGTCTTTCCCAGTTATTCGCCACAGCTGTGCTCTCCTGTACAGTTCACCGCACCTCCTTCTTTCCCAGTTAGTTTCCACAGCTGTGCTCTCCTGTGTAGTTCACTGCACCCCCGTCTGTCCCAGTTAGTGGGCACTGCAGTGCTCTCCTTTACAGTTCACCCCACCTCCGTCCGTCCCAGTTAGTTGCCACAGCTGTGCTCTCCTGTACAGTTCACCGCACCTCCGTCTTTCCCAGTTATTCGCCACAGCTGTGCTCTCCTGTACAGTTCACCGCACCTCCGTCTTTCCCAGTTAGTTGCCACAGCTGTGCTCTTCTGTGTAGTTCACTGCACCCCCGTCTGTCCCAGTTAGTGGGCACTGCAGTGCTCTCCTGTACAGTTCACCGTACCTCCGTCTGTCCCAGTTAGTCGCCACAGCTGTGCTCTCCTGTACAGTTCACCGCACCTCCGTCTGTCCCAGTTAGTCGCCACAGCTGTGCTCTCCTGTACAGTTCACCGCACCCCCGTCTGTCCCAGTTAGTCGCCACAGCTGTGTTCTCCTGTACCGTTCACCACACCTCTGTCCGTCCCAGTTAGTCGCCACATCTGTGCTCTCCTGTGTAGTTCACCGCACCCCCGTCTGTCCCAGTTAGTCGGCACTGCAGTGCTCTCCTGTACAGTTCACCGCACTTCCGTCTGTCCCAGTTAGTCGCCACAGCTGTGCTCTCCTGTACAGTTTACCGCACCTCCGTCTGTCCCAGTTAGTCGCCACAGCTGTGCTCTCCTGTACAGTTCACCGCACCTCCGTCTGTCCCAGTTAGTCGCCACAGCTGTGCTCTCCTGTACAGTTAACCGCACCCCCGTCTGTCCCAGTTAGTCGCCACAGCTGTGCTCTCCTGTACAGTTCACAGCACCAAATATTACCTTCCAATATAGAGTATTCATGCTAAATACTTTTGTTGGAGCTGGTTATTTAAAGCTACGTAAACAAATTTTAAAGCTCAAAACTAATTATTTTTTCCAATTACTATATTTGACTTCATCAGGTAAATGCAGCTCCAGTAAATCTCAACAGACTTTTCATATCTTGGTAAGTAGTCAAAATTAAAACAAGTTTCCAAAATCGCATTATATACAAATTTAAAAACGTTGTGGCTAGCAATTTTTTTTTTTTTTTTTTTTTTTTTTTTACGTAGGAGGAACGCTTAATGCGCGAACCCAAAGGAACAGTGTGGGACTCCCTCTTACGAGGTATACCCACTAAACCTCCTACGGAGCCGCGGGGGAAAAACCAGGCCGGAACCCTTATCGGACAACTTCGGCACTGGCCCGCGTGTCTTGCACCCAGACGGGTCACGTCACCGTTTCGGGAAACTTAGAGGTCACCTAATCATCCTTCGTCTCGCTTTCCCCGAAGAACAGATTGCACGAAGAGCGCAACCGCTCTCCAGGAGTCTTCATTTCGAAGCATCGCCCCCACCACGACGTCCGGGGACAGATCGCCGACAGCAGAGACGAGCCTCCTCCTGTCTTCAGCGAAACGACTGCACCGGAAGAAAGTATGATGAGCATCATCCACCTCCCCCGGGCAGTAACTACACTGAGGTGACCTCACCTTCCCCATGCGGAAAAGGTATTCCCTGAAGTACCCGTGGCCCGTCAGGAATTGACACAAGAAAAAGTCAATTTCCCCAAATGCACGGCTCAACCACGGGCTTATGTCTCTGATGAGACGAAACGCCCATCGCCCTTCCAGTCCACCGTTCCAACGCTCTTGCCAAACTCGCAGAGTTTCGAGTCTGGCTTCCACAGCAGCTTGGTCTCTTCCGAGATCAGGAGCACGGCGAAAGATGTTCTGCCTCTCAGCGGCGAGCAGATCAAGGGGAAACACTCCAGCCACAACCATTACAGCCAGTCCAGACACAGTGCGATACGCACAGGCAACCCTAAGAGCCGCCCTGCGCTGAACGGAGAGAATTCTCTTGCTGTGTTTTTTGACTCTCATGGCACCCGCCCACACTTCTGCGCCGTACAGGAGAGTGGCGTTGACGGTGGACATGAGAAGTCGCCTCTTGCTGGACCTCGGGCCTCCAACATTCCCCATCAATCTGCTGAGCGACAGAACAACCTTCGTCGCCTTGTTGCAAACCGCCTGGATGTGCTCCCACCATGTGAGGCGGCGGTCAAGCACCACTCCCAGATACTTCGCCGCAGTCTTCGTCTGGACCTCCACGTCACCAACAGTCATAGGGATTACTGTTTGGATCCTCCGTCGCGTGAGCATGACGATCTCGGTCTTGGCGACCGCTAGCTCAAGTCCATGACCGCTCATCCATCTGTTGACCCGAAACATCACCTGGTTGAGGCGAAGCTGGGCCAACTCCGGATTCCGAGCCGTGATGACTGCGGCTACATCATCTGCGTAGCCCACGAGATAGGCTTGTGGTGGCATCTCGAGGCGAAGCACTCCGTCATATGCCACGTTCCAAAGGTCAGGGCCAAGGATCGACCCTTGCGCCGCGCCGGCGGTGACCACTTTGGAACGGACCCCTGCTTCTGTGCTATATAGCAGCCTGCGCTCCTTCAGGTAGTCCTGTACCACGACCAAGAGATAGTCGGGTACCCTGAAGTCCCGCTGCAACGCCTCGAGCATGTCCACCCAACGGGCCGAGTTAAAAGCGTTTTTAACGTCCAGGGTGACCAGCAGCACGATCGGCCTGGCCTGATGGCAGGCCGTGTCAGCCCGCTGGACGGCGCCCAGGACTTCAGCCACGGCATTCAAGGTTGAGTGGCCCTTCCGAAAGCCGTGCTGCCGGGGGGACAAGTCCCCAGCGGCTTCGACGGCCAACCTCAACCTGGGTTTCAGCAACCTCTCAAAGAGTTTACCCGCCGTGTCCAACATACAGAGTGGTCTGTATGCCGACGGGGACTCCGGGTCACCTTTGCCTTTGCTGATGAGCACCAGTCTAGCTGTCTTCCAGCGTGACGGAAACACACCCGCCGCCAAACACGCGTTGAACATGCGCAGCAGCAGATGTGGGTGACTTCCCACCACAACCTTCAGAGCCTCAACCGGAATGCCATCAGGGCCTGGAGCTCTGTTGTTGTGCATGGCAGATGACGCTTCCACGAGCTCCTGTTCCGTGAACAAAGGAACATCAGGCACCGGCCCCGTTACTCTTTCCTCTCGCCTCACAGGGTGACTTGGGAAGAGAGCATCGACGATGGCCGTGATCGTGCCTGTAGGCATAGAGGCACTGCTGGCCCCCATTCCCCCGAGCTTTCTCGTGACGAGCTTGTACCCTTTTCCCCATGGATCGGAGTCCACGTCCCGGCACAGCTCCTTCCAGCAGCGAGCCTTGCTCAGGCGAATTGCACTGGCAAGAGCTTTTTTCGCAGTCTTGTGCTCTGCCGACCTGGCCAAAGCCTCCGGTCGGTTTCGAGTTCTCTGCGCTCTTCTGCGAAGCATCAGTGCCGTTCTCCTGAGCTCCGCAATTTCGTCCGTCCACCAGTACACGTGGCGACGACCCCGGACAGGTTTTTTCCGAGGCATCGACGAGTCGCATGCACGCTCGATCAGCTGCATTGTGGAACCCACGAGAGCTTCGACCCGATCTCGATCAGCGGAGTCAAAGCGCTCCGTCAAACCGGCCTCGGGGCTACGACTGAGCCGCTCGACGAATTTTCCCCTGTCCAGTTTGGCCTGATTCCAGCCAATTGGGTTTCGGGTACTGCATCGACGAGACAACTCGTTTTCTTCCAGATTGAAGGAGATGAATTCGTGGTCACTGGCCGTGTACACGTCCATCACCCCCCACCCCGCTACCAGAGGAAACAACCCTGCCGATACCAGCGTGACATCTGGTATGGAGTCACCAAAACCAGGTCTTCGGTATGTCGGCATGTCCCCTCTGTTTGCCACTTCCAGGTCGAGCCTCGAAGCCATCTCCAAGATTCGTCTCCCCCGGGCGTTAGTGACTGGCATGCCCCACTCAACGGCACGCGCGTTGAAGTCCCCAGCAACTATTACGCCCCCCGAGACACCCTGAAGACTGTCTTCCAGCGCCTCCAGCCTCTCCCGGTACTCCTTGGCGGAATAGTTGGGAGAGAGGTAGACACTATATACGTTGACTCGCCGAAGTCTCACCCAGACGTAACCGTCACCGGATCCGTGACCCAACACCTGAATCCCCCGACTGTCCGAAATCCAGAGAGCCGCGGTGCCAAGCCGGTCATAAAACCAAGATGGACTGGTTTTGATCCGGTAGGGCTCGCTGACGATCACGTGTGGCTAGCAATTACTTTACCATAACATAAAAAATGTCATAGGGTGCTGCATTGTTATTATTTCCTTTATTCTTGAGCCATATTGATTTCGTATCTTTAGTTTTCCTTATTCCCTTAGTTTAGTTTATTTGTTTTTATTTGGGATTTTATATACGTGTATTACATAGTATTTAATTGAAATGGTTGGTCTTTCACACAATATTAGTAACACAAATTATAACAATACGTAAGAGTGTTGTGTGGCTTACCAGTACCTCTGTCCTGTATATCACAGCTTAATATCGAGAGTCAAACCATCCAATAAATCAACGTAATGGGTAGCACTCTGTCAACATTAAGCCGCTAAATATGGGAATATTGCTCCGCGTTCAATTACCTTGGCCTACTCAAATACTATAATTCATTTCACTCTTATACAACTTGAGTAATTCGCGAATTTTCAGTAATAAAATTAGTCATTAATAATTTAAAATTTAAAATTCTATATAATACATTAGTACATAAGTAGTTTTACCAGTTTTTAGTATACACCAACGTTGATTTCGTTTCACTGATCTTAAGTTCAGTAAAAACGTTATGGTAAATAAATTAAATAAATATAGTCTTTATTATAGCACACTATTCAACATAAGTCAATAAGTATTTGTAAGTCATAAGTATTATTTGGCCATTTGATAAAATATGTACAATAGGCTATGTCAGTTCAAATATAAGGGAAATACACCATAAATTAAAACAAAAATAATCTTTGTGCAGGAAAACAAGCAAAATCAAAGTTAATGTGCACACCCGAAACCATAAATAATTGGCATACTTGTGTTAGGATACACTGGTTATTCTACAATATTCATTTATTAAAACAAAATAACATGTCTCGTGTCATGCAACAGTTTGATTCAATAATATATACACTGGTGTGCAAAGATTAGTGCTACCGTAACATAAATAGCTCCTGCGTTTGGGTTTAAGGCGAATGAATTGGTCTATTTGAGGTGTAAAAGTATGAATTGGTATGACGTATATCCACACATTACTACCTACTTTTAATATGACATTGTAGAACAGCTTTATTTCAGAATGAAGCAAATTATTAGAATATTTTTATAATAATAATTATTATTATTATAATTATTAATATTATTAACGTATTATTGGAATCATCCCACAGATTTAGCCACATATCTAGATTCAGCATGGACAGTGAGTTCAGTCACACCTCCACATTTGCCCTTGAGGTGTGCGAGAGGAACTGGGAAAAGATTCTCCATATTTGAAAAGAGGCAGAGGAATATTCTACAATGAGAGAGCTTACTAAGGAATGACTATGGGCGTGAAATATCCATAGAAAATTAGGTGAAGGACGGTATTCCAGGCCTCGTTAAGCTGTTTGACCAACTGAAGAACCTACGCAAGAAAGACCAGGACTATTTCCATTAGGCGAGAAGCTCGAGTAAAAGGCAAGAGCATGCCGAATAAGGTACCGGTCACGGATACAAGGATTCCTTTAAAGTGTGTGACCTTACGGCTGGTGTTCAAGGCAAGCAGGAGTGGAGCCCGGTGAGAGCTCCAACGACCAGCCCAAGGAAGCCAAAAAGAAGGAGAATAAAACAGTAGAAAGGCGTGGCGGAGGCTCCCCCGTTGATATCGGTCATAGAACCCAGCCCGGGTTCTGTGGCGGCGAAGCCAATAACAGAATCTGGCCCATCGGCTGTCCTCGTGAGGTTGGCAGATGGCCAAACCTACGTCGGTGTTCTTGGAAAGATATGTAAGGATATTGACATGGGAATCTTTGCCACAAAGGTAGTCCGTGCAAGACCGACTCAAAAGTGGAATGTTCTCCTCCAGCTGGGGAATGAAGACTGGGAAGCTTCCGTCGTGGTTATGGGACCCGCTGTGAGGCAGACGGGAATTGCATTGCCTTCCACAAAAGGTTATCGAGGTGGGGGACTTGGATTCCCTCCCTGAGATGTTTAAGGTTGTGGAGGCCTTAGTCAACGTTTTCAGTGTCACAGTGA
Organism: Allygus modestus; assembly: GCA_963675035.1. NCBI lineage: Eukaryota > Metazoa > Arthropoda > Insecta > Hemiptera > Cicadellidae > Allygus > Allygus modestus. Next base: position 138,042,883 of record OY776115.1, on the reverse strand, counting down.
TACCCAAAAGGTCGTTGTGAGCCCACCACATAAACAACTTGTAGATGACGATGCGGCTGCCAAGCTTCTAAAGCTCGGTCATATTTGGGTGGGGTTTGTCAGCTGCACATTGAGATTGAGGACCTACTGTGCTTAGAGTGCTCGGGCTAAGGAGTGCACTGGGGCGGATCGGTCGACTCTCTGCTATAAATGTGGAGAGTCTGGACTTAAAAAAATGCCTGCAGAAAAGGTCTTTAATACTTTCCCTTCATCCAGCAATAAAAGCCGACTATATCGCTGGGTCCGGGGCATACCGCGTATTATAGGCTTTCCTGAAAAATGCAAAGTAGGACGAAAGGCAGCTACTCCCAGAAAAATGGGGACAAAAAATACCAGTAAGAGAAAATCCTGGTATGGGGGTGGGTTTTGTAGTTGCGACTTCGGTGAGGTCCATAATTACTTGATGGGAAATTATGGTATGTTCGGTTTAAACAAAACCTAAGTTATACATTTGTTATTGAATGGTCTTTTGGTTTACACTTATTATTAGTTTAATTATTTATTAGTTTACTAATAGTTGTTTATTGAATCAACTTTTTTTACAAATTGAGCTGGTTTTGCTCATTGTTAAATCAGAACATCAGCCCTCATAAATTAATAATTACACATCATGCATTGTAAAGAATAACACGAGTATAAAATTATAAACTACATCCTTAAACATTGGTTAAATAGCAATAAACTTGTAGGCCTTGCATTTAACATTTAAACAGTTCATTAAATATGCAAAAACCGAATATTTCTTATTATCGACAGATAATTTGTTTCTATTTTAATTTAAACATATATAAAAGGTATTTCTATTGGGATAAACTAAATTATTTTATTAATTTACTAATTAATCATTTGTATGTGCAACTAAGTACTGTACAACCAATCACAGAACCAACTTAGAACAATTTGGTTAACCAGCAGAACATTTGTGATCGCCTACACCCGCAATCTGCCTGCCATTGAAGTGTTACATTAACTCAATCTATGTAAATTCAGTATTTTATAAATGCTCAATTATTTTTTCTGACTTTCGCTGTAAGGATTTTATGTTATTAAATATGCGGACTTTCTCCATCTCTGATTAGTAAGAAAAAATTTCAAGGGATTTTGGGGTCTGAAATGTGATCCCGCCTTCTAATGGGGAAAATAGCTAGAAAATAACAAAATACTTTATTCGTAGTAATCACTGATGGAACATTAGCAATAGTTCCTTAAATAACATAAACTCACCATCGCCAACAATGTATTTTAAACAAATAAAATAAAGTTATGTTCTGACATTCTTCTTTACCTGTATTTATTTGTGTTGATCGATAGTAAAACATTTTTATCCTCATTCTTATTTTCTGCTTCTTAATAAACCATGTTCTGAAAAAAGGAGAATCGCAGATATAGCCTCGTTGCCTACGCACTCTTTATTAAAAAATTAAAAAATACTGAATCTACTGGTGATAGCTTTCAAATAATTATACTTCTCTAACGCAATATTGTTTTTGAATTACTAGTATAAGTGAGTAAGAGACATAACAATCTATGTAATTTATTTTAGAACCGAGCCTGTCCCTTTCATGAGGGGGTTTTTAATGTGGTTTTACCTGAATTTCCGTGGAAATTGTATGCAAAGTTTGATTCAATGCATTTTGCATATATTGAGCTTGATTTAACTAACTGGGTTGCACTTCAAATTAGTTATTATAAATGTTTTTTTATAAACTTTGTCATTCATTAAAGAAGACATATTAACCGTTATGAGATCAAGGCCAGTGAATAAAGCAACTATTGCACTGGATTACTGTTCACTAATAAAGGACCCTTTTATTCACTGAAAAAGTTATTGTCTAACAAAATGGGTATTTTCGCACTCTTTTGTTTAACATACATTACAGTAAAACTTTGAGATGAAATATAATTTTTTATGAATCTAAAGTTTTAATGTGTTATAGAATCAAAGATAAAACATTTAAGAAATATAAAATGTCATGTGAGTACTTTAGTAAACAGGTTGTACGTTTTTATGTAGGAAGTATGACAAACAGATGTATCAACCGCTTTCGCAAATATCAGGGGTAGCTAATATAAGAGCAGAGGACAGCTTCGCGTACAGTTTGTCTGACCAGTGCCAGGATAAACTTCATAAATCCAACTAACAATATCCGATGTGTCGACAAATGTGGACTTTAGTGTTCTGCTGATTTGACAAGGGCCATGTTTTCCACTGTTTCAGAGATAAACATTATAATACCCTCACATTGTGTGCATTAGGTGTATTTAAGAAAAATTAATATGACTCTATAACTCTACTATCTATATAATAAACATTTACCATATAGTCATTATAAAAGGAAAGGTATAATAATTGTGTTGTTAATATTGTTATATATTTTTGAGAAGAAATATATTATGGTAGAACACTAGAATAAACCTTGTAGGTTGTTCGGTAAAATTTAAATGGCGGTTTGAAAACCTAATTGAAACACACATAGTAGTTGTCTGCAAAGATGGGTTTAGTGTAGTTTACAAAGAAAATAACTTTCCGGGTTGAACTTGAAACAATTATTAAATACAACAAGTTTCTATAATTGCGTAGTCATACTTTAATAATAATTATTAAGTTATATTTATTTGTGTCATTTTAATAGTTTTCCACGATTATTAAGGACAAATTATTTTTATTTAAATTATAATTACAAATTTACAACAACCGTCCAGCATTATTGTAAAACGAACTAAGTGTTTCACTACACGTAAAACAAATCTGAATTACGTGTTTACGGTGCATATTTTCTTTATGGTGTCTTTAACACAGTTTAGCTCATAACGCAAGACGATTTTCCACAGTGAGAATACTTTGGTTTATTATCGTTTATGTAGTATAGCTTTTAGGAATTATGTTAATTTTATGAAAATTACATAAATTTGTATTTATATCCAATAGCCTATAAATAGACAGATTTATCAACGCCTTATAAGAATCAAGTATTGCCTTAGCATCCAAATTTATATAATGTACACATTAGTTTATTTTCAAACTAATGATTGCCTTTCCTGTTTCTCAAGTGACCCCAGGAGACCTAGCTAAAATCACTTAAGCTTGGTCTATTTTATAACTTGATTAAGTGCCCAAGGTGGAGAGGCACCTAATTCGATCGCCATAACTCGACCGTTCCCGTGAACCTGAATTTTCGAACCACCATTAGGTTTAAGTAACCTCCTGCAAAAGTAATGAATTTGACGATTGCGGGAATAGTTTTAGAGGCCAAAAAAGATGGATATGTATTATATAGTATTGTGACATACTATCCTAATTAATAGATAATTTACTTTGGTTTTACTTAGTTGTTTCTTAATGTTTAATGTCATAAATTATATATAGAAAAAAATTAATAAGGTTGGTAAGCGAGTTAAAAATGTTTAAGCTATTGTATAATTCAACGTGAATAGAATATCTCGCAACACTCGACCCAGCATAATAATAGCTTCTCAAGAGTTAGGTAAAGACACCCCCGTTACTGCAAACCTGTATTATTATAAATCATAGCAATTATATAAAGAAAAATTAAAACTATTTTAAAGATAAAGTGTTTTTACTACAACTATGTTGGCAAGTAACAAATTAAATGACAATTTAATCTAATAAACTCGAAATAATTCTACTAACTCTTTAATAGGATAGTATCTTTGGTTTATGCCACATAAGCTTAACTATCTACAGCCTTTTATGTCTCCAGTTCCTTAATTAATTAAGTTTAAAGAGGAAAAGCCATACAGAAAATAAGAGTTGTATTTTTTACATCAATTTTAGTTCCAATATTTTTTTAAACAAAAATAATAACATTAAAATTAATTTAACTAATGAAATTAATGAATTAATGAAATTGATGAATTGTTTTAAATTAAAATCGCATACTGAACTTGGTATGTTCAATGGTGGTCCGAGATGTATAAAAGATAGGCGGGCGCATAATCAGCATTTCCATAATGATAACATATTTTAATTATACATTCCTTTATAAACTATTAGATCAGTTAAAGAGTACACCGGTACCTGAATTAATTGTTAATCAATTGATTATGTCATAAACCACACGATATTCATTATGATAATAGGAACAATACTAACTGAAATTAAACCATTAACAAACCGGATAATGTAACTATAATGTATGTGTGCCAGTGGTATTATGTAAAATGCTTTGCTATAAGATGAACTGTTGAATTATATTGTAGTGGTAGTTCACTTTTCCAAGGTAATTGTATTTAATCCGTATGATATGCCCTTACGTTAGCTATTAATAAATATGTAAACTTTCATATTAAAAATATTATATGAATATAACAATAAGCAAACTGATCAAGTTGGGCCTAGATTAATCACTTTCTTCCAACAGGTTTTTCTGAGAAACGCTTTACTAATTAGTAGCTTTAATTAATATAAATTGCCTACAAAAATAATTAAATGAAAAATATTTCTTTTGAATTGTTATTACGTGCTCTAAAAGAGTTAAACACATAGTTTCTATGATTTTTGATATAATCATCTGTTTTGGCACTTAGTTTAATATACATTTATAAATTACAAGTGGGGTAAATCTCCTGTGCTATCATGAATATCCTGCTTATAGGTTGTACGAGTAATTTAGTACATATTTATAGGTTATAATAATAATATGGGGTGGTTTTATTTTAGATATTCTTAGTTTTTGATAGGCAAAGTAAATATATTATTTATAATGTAGGTAATATAAACCTTTGAACTAACTGGTACAAAGTTGTCAGTAGTACAGGCGGACTAACAGGGACAGACTGAGGTGTGGTGATTTGTACAAGAGAGCACTGCAGTGCCGACTAACTGGGACAGACAGAGGTGCGGTGATCTGTACAAGAGAGCACTGCAGTGCCGACTAACTGGGACAGACGGAGGTGTGGTGAACTGTGCAGGAGAGCACTGCAGTGCCAACTAACTGGAACAGACGGAGGTGTAGTGAACTGTACAAGAGAGCACTGCAGTGCCGACTAACTGGGATAGACGGAGGTGTGGTGAACTGTCCAGGAGAGCACTGCAGTTCCAACTAACTGGGACAGACGCAGGTGTGGTGAACTGTACAAGAGAGCACAGCAGTGCCGACTAACTGGGACAGACGGAGGTGCGGTGAACTGTACAAGAGAGCACTGCAGTGCCGACTAACTAAGACAGACAGAGGTGTGGTGAACTGTACAAGAGAGCACTGCAGTGCCGACTAACTGGGACAGACGGAGGTGTGGTGAACTGTACAAGAGAGCACTGCAGTGCCGACTGACTGGGACAGACGGAGGTGCGGTGAACTGTACAAGAGAGCATTGCAGTGCCGACTAACTGGGACAGACAGAGGTGTGGTGAACTGTACAAGAGAGCACTGCAGTGCCGACTAACTGGGACAGACGGAGGTGTGGTGAACTATACAAGAGAGCACTGCAGTGCCGACTAACTGGGACAGACAGAGGTGCGGTGAACTGTACAGGAGAGTACTGCAGTGCCAACTAACTGGGACAGACGGAGGTGTGGTGAACTGTACAGGAGAGCACTGCAGTGCCATCTAACTTAGACAAACGGAGGTGTGGTGATTTGTACAGGAGAGCACTGCAGTGCCGACTAACTGGGACAGACAGAGGTGTGGTGAACTGTACAGGGAGCACTGCTGTGCCAACTAACTGGGACAGACGGAGGTGCGGTGAACTGTACAGGAGAGCACTGCAGTGCCAACTAACTGGGACAGACGGAGGTATGGTGATTTGTACAGGAGAGCACTGCAGTGCCGACTAACTGGGACAGACGGAGGTGTGGTGAACTGTACAGGGAGCACTGCTGTGCCAACTAACTGGGACAGACGGAGGTGCGGTGAACTGTACAGGAGACCACTGCAGTTCCAACTAACTGGGACAGACGGAGGTGTGCTGAACTGTACAGGGAGCACTGCTGTGCCAACTAACTGGGACAGACGGAGGTGTGGTGAATATATGCATGGAATAAATGATATAATCATCTGTTTTGGCACTTAGTTTGATAAGCATTTATTAATTTCAAGTGGGTAAATCTCCTTTGGTATCATAAATATGCTGTTTATAGGTTGCACGAGTAATGTAGTACAGATTTATAGTAATAAAAATATGGGTTGGTTTTATTTTGGATATGCTTTGTTGTTGATAGGCAAAGTAAATATATTATTTATAATGTAGGTAAATGCATAACACTATGAAAACACTATAGTTTATGCATTTGGTATAGTATCCTTTTTAATACCTTTATTTTCCTCAGTTTACAATGGTATTATTTCACAAATTACATAAAAAAATGAGAAACAAAATTAATTCATAACTGTCCTGATTATCGTTAATGATTTATAGCATTTTTAAATCTCATATCTCTTAATCATATTCATTGATTACTATGTACTGTGTTTACGAGTGTTAGTGTATGTTGACAACGAATAAAATGGCAATTAAATTACATCCATTTACTTTCCAAGATAGGATATGCATTAAAAAGTACTGTATTTGTTGAGTATATACATGGCTGAAAGATCCTTACAGGCACTTAAATACTTTTATCGACATTTATTGCTGTAGTGATATTTGTATACATCTTTCCTGGTGTCTTCTTAAGACAAACTGTTCAAAAAAAAAGAAAAATAAGGTAGTTTTTCTGTCTTCTAAGATATGAATTGGTACTTTGGCGATTGCTGCCATGCCTTAAGATTTATAGCCTAGAAAATAGCTTGAATGTTCAGTGGAATTTTCTGAAGTCGACTGTTTGTACTTTAAGCCGAACATAATAAAACAAACTATTGAATAAGTAAAAACATGTTATATAAAAGTGAGATATCAAATATTGGTTATGTAAAGCGGTAAATCACATAGAAATCCAACGTTTGTAAAACCATTTAACTTAAGTAGTGCAAGTTTAAAAACAAATTGTGTGGGTCTGAATACAACTTTTGTCAAACATCCCATAAATTGAAAAGTGGATTGAATATTATTATTTACAGAAATAAATGTTGACAAACAATACTAATATAAAAAGTAAAATATAAATTTCAAACAGTCAGCACAGTTAGTAAGTAAACTAATATTTAATACAAACAAGTTGTACATTGCAGGAAACAACACGTTTATATTTTAAATAACCGAAATAGTTGATAGTCAAAAGTCCTAACGGTATTAGGACGGTTACAATAGTACAACAAAACATGAAATATTCACTTTAATGCTTTTAACAAGATTATTTCAAACATATAACCGGTTAATGTGTAAGGGTTATAATTTCCCTTTATAAATTACCTTCATAGGTTCTCCTTTAACAGCTTAGCCCTAATTAGCAGCTTTGTTATTATCAAAGACGTATCATCCGCCGCTTCCCCCTCCGTCGCGTTGCGTGGTTGGGTGCAATACTTGGCAGGAGTAAAATCTTACTTTCACTTTTGTTAAGTTTGTGTGATCTCAGGGTAATTATTCTCTATACCAATGAAAAATATAAATTTTGTCAACTCTTGAAAGAACATACTTACAATCTTACTTATTATTAGAAATTGTAATTACATTAACCTACGTTTATTTATAATAAAGTCGTATTTATTTGTGTAATACTCAAAATCGTGAATGTTTAATTTATATTTTATGATGAGTTAACCAAGATTTTAAGCAAGAAAAATAAATTGAATATTGCCAGAAGTAACTAGAAAATAGATAATTATCCACACGATTAAAAATAGGCCAGATCGGCTTCGTTTGACACATTGTGAATATACTTTATTTACAAGTCTTACAAGTCTAGGGACTTATAACCTTAACCTAACTTAAATTGCACAAAACGTTCAGAGAAGGAAGAAGAATATTGCAAATGAACTTTTTCCTTATGAATAAAGAAAGAAGAAAACCAACTAATTTCAGACATATTCTGTTTGATTACAAATTTGTGTAAATTCACGAACTCTTTTAACACATCTTAACTTGAAGTATAATATTTGAATCGAAACATGGAAATTCCCAAAGTACTTCCCAAAATAGTTATATGTTATTAATTTATTTTATATGCTTTTTATTCAATCCAATGTATTTTATCAGTTTAACCCTTATCACATACTCCCACCTTCTCGTTTGACGATAATAATAAATGGGTAAGTAGACTGTATCTTAGTCTATAATTCGGTAAGAAAAAACAAGGTAACTTTCTGTCTTTTCGCAAGTTTCTGGAGCTATCGTACGACCTAGAAGGCTGAAACATAGAACACTCATCAAATTTTGATGGGGAAGATCCCCGCGGAGTATGAATTATACTTCCCCTTATATTTACTTAAATATGACCTTAAAGTACAACAAAATTTCACATATTTAAAATTATAACTAATGATCAGCTGCAATTATTTATTGTATTTATGCAATCAAATCAGATGTAAAATTTATATATTAGTAATGATTAATTTTCAGTAAACAGTAGTTAAAATAAATCTTACACAGTAGGTTAGAGGTTGTAGCCTTTACAAGCCACTAACTTTATTTATATTTACTATCTCTTATATAGAAGTATTAGGTAGAAGTTTAGAAGTTCAGAGAGTTAGAAGTGTTGTTCACTTTTTAACATCCCATGATAGTAAAATGTGATACGGTTTTTATATTACTAATTCCTCTTAACAAGTTAGACAACATGCTTAGGCAGTAGGACTGGAAGTGAATATGATGTAATGGCTTCCTCTTATCAATCAACCATATATTTAGTCTATTGACCTAATATTGCGTTGGCTTTAAGGCCAACAAATTCATAACTCAACAAAATTGACCTTTTTACGAAATAATTCACGAGTAAAACAGTTATTTTTCTCATTAAAGGATCTTAGACTGCTACTGCTATGGTATTGCAATATTATTTCAGCGTATAAAACTAATACATTTAATTTCTCAATAAAAATAATTGAGTATAACTGTATAAACAAAGACTGAAGTATATTGTAATTTCGGGCTGGTTGGTAGAGGCTATTCAGTGTAATGACGTTCTGCGCGTTTAATCCAATAAATATACGTGTTTATAAAATTATTTAAACATAGTTTTATTTTCAGGCAGTAAGACTTAAGCCTGTTTAATTTATAAACTGACACAATATGAATAGTTAAGTTATAAATTGTATTTGTATTTACTTGCTACACATTTTAATTCTTTAATTTTACTATAAACCAGTTTACTTTATCATTGTATAAGCTTTAAAAAGCAAGCATGTCAGCATAGAATAATCTACAAACCGGGATTGTCAACGTTCGGGATATTGACCATCTTGTATTTATTACACTCTGTTGCTGGTCAGATAAGTCCAACATATTGGTCACCGGATAGCAAAATACCTCTCTCTACATTTATCTAATAGTTGAATGTATTTTTTTTATTTAATAGTTGAAATAATACCACTATGATTGTGATTTGTTTGGCAATTCATACTAATATTACAATTTTGTGGTTTACTAAAGTTGCTATACGTAGTTTAATATTATTTATTAGTTATTTTAGCTTTTAATTTAAATACTGAAACTAATCTTTTGAAACATGTTCATTATAATACTAGTATTATTAAGGGTTAATTTATCTCACGAATAGGATGTATGAATATATTTTTTTAAATTAATTCAGACGACATTTACAAATACTTACAGCTATTAAAGACCCAAAGATATACACACAATACATATATTAACTACATATAATCTCCAATGATTTTTATTTTGTTGCATTCCCGTTGTGTTCCTCGTCAAATTTATAGTTGTATATGGTTTTATTCTTATTTGTATTTCATGCAAATCTAAATTAAATATTTGTTGGTCATTTTCATTTTATTGTACCGTGCAGTTATCTTATTATTATGTAAGTTATCCTTATTTATACTTAATTTAAACACGATACTCTGTCTTGGTAATGGGCATAGGAATTGATTACACAAAACAATTTAATTTCCTATGTATATATATATATATATATATATATATATATATATATATATATATATATATATATATATGTATTTTTATATTTCCTTTATATTTGAGACAATTTTTAACCTCTTATTCATTGCAACACCTCTCCAATGTGTCAAGTCATGATTAAAAAAAGTATTAAGTAATATTTATACTGTTACAATTTCGAATCATTATTTAACAATAGCCTTAGCCTTAAATAAATTCCAAATGTAATTTAAATATATATTTTATTTTTTTTTTATTGGAAAATATGTTTGGTTTTCGTTAAAATAGAATACCTTGGCCTACCGTAAACTAGTATTTTATGGTACAGTTATCAAACAGATACTACCATAACACTGTTTTTAATAACTATATAGTCCATAAATGGCTGTATCGTAAAACTGTTAACGTCACTTTTAGTATAGGGCCACTTGAGGCAATTGAACGAACATTTAGTAAAAAATGTCGTAACATTGATAATAATGATTTAAAAATACTAAACAATTTTAATTTCTTAAGTAGCATAATTAAGAAATAGTATCCTGTTCAAATAATTATAAAACTAGTTATATAGGTTCACAATTCGTCACATTGTCTTTATTCATGTATATGAATTTTACTTTAAGTTACCTTGGTATGATTTATAGCCAATAATATTATAAATTATATAATATTTTATGTTGTTCCATGTTTTCCCTCTAATATTATAGTGATCCATCATTCACGTCGCAGTTGAGAATGGATTGCTGCTTTATAACGAAGATGTATAAAAAGTTCGACAGACTGGCTGCCTTTATAAAACAACAATTTGTGAATACAATATACAGGTGTAACTAAAAATACGTACTTGCTGTGTACCTTCGGATTGTACACCCAAATATAGGCAAATTTAGAGTGACATTTTTATCTATTCTTAATCCTATATTGGTATTAAGTTTGAATATTCTTCCTTTCAGCCTTTCAAAATGGCGGCCATTTTTCTGTTTAAAACAAAACATCTCTAAAACCTTAATATTTAGGGAAAATATGTACGTTTAAAGTCCAAAAGTTTTGTCTTATTCTCCTAAAAATACTGACACGTAGATATAAACTATGGAATAATTATTAACTGAGAATTTGTGATTTGTATAATTTCAAACATGATAATTTTGTCTAGAGATGTCTAAAAAACAGATTTAACATAGAAAAATCCATATTTCTCAGTTATTTTGTATTCCACCGTTAAAACCTTAGGATTAGAAGTCACAACTATTGAAGTCTTATAGATAATGATGACTTAATTATAATTAAAATATTTTTATTTTGATAATAATTTAACTAATCGGTGGCATTTTTCCACTACAGAATACAATTAATATAGATTTATATTGATAGCACCATTTAAAAAATTACGATATTTTTACAATAGTTTTACGTAAAATATATTTATATAAATATGAATGTTTTTATCTCATAAGTGAAATATACTATAATAAGTCAAGCATGTTTTGCTTCAGTTGGTGGCTCATACTATCCCTTGGTACGTTTCGACTGCATTATCAAGGTGCTGCTATCAGGTTAATGATGTCTACTATACACTGACGCCCATAATAACACTACGGGTACTATGAACAAGATTTTATTCAATCCCTTCAATAAGGTGTTAGTTTCTAAACATAAAACCATCTTGTACATAACAACTTACTGATGCAACTTTAGTTAATGTCCTTTATTAAACTACCGCATTCGTTATTTTACATTTGTTATTTATATCTATAAAATACCTTTCTTTGGGTCAAGACCTCTGTATCTTCTTCTTCTATGTGTAAATCTATATTTTTCTAAATATTACCTGAAGTTGAAATTATGATAACAGTTTATGTGATGCCATTTACCAAGTTTCACAAAAATACATTCATAAATAAGTAATATATAGCATTTTATTTATACTCCATAAGAATAACATTAGGGCTGAGTACGCAGGTTCTCTACAACAAGGAAGATAACAAATGTTTATTTTTGCAATTATCAATTTAACTCAGCCAGGTGAAGCTACATACCAAGTTTGATTAATATTGGTTTATAACTAAGGGAGATACAAAACTTGACTTATTCTCCATATGATTATTATGGGGGACGAGTATGCAGGTTTGCTGCTACGGAAAAATCAACAAAAAACCTTTTTTGTGCAAATATCGATATACCACAACTAGTTGAAGCCACATACCAAGTTTCATCAATATACATCCATAAATAATCGATATATCAAATTGTATTTATCCTCCATAAGGATAACATTGGACAGCGTACTGTGTTTTGCATTTTGAATATCTCTGGAGCAATTGGATGTAAAACAACAATTAAAACACCAAAACGATTTTTTTGTAGAGCTAAACTGATTGGTAAAAATTAATGTGAAGTTTTTGGTAAAATTATCTGAGGAAAATCCAAAAACCTTTTTCCCATAAGATTAACATGGTAAATTTTATAAACGCGTTTTTGACTTTTCTATACAACCACTTAACCTAGGTTAATGATTCAAAATACAAAATTATTTTGTTAAGCTCTATAAAATGGCTATAACCAAAATTAAGTGTTTTTAAAATTTTAGGGGAAAATATTCAAAAAACTGATTTTTGGAAAATTTAAAACCCCCATTAAAAACCCTTCCCATCCATAGTCTGATAGATCTGGTTGTCGAACTTAAAGTCATGACAAAGTTCAACAAACTATTATAATAAATAATGAAAATTAATTTTAAAGTTATTTCACTTTTCAATTACCACCATAGAATCAAATGTTAAAACCGAAAGACAATTATACAAAATTGAATAAAAGTTTAAAAAACAAGTAAAAAAGTATGTGTGTTTTGTAAGGTAAAAACTAAATTGGGAGCTGGATGAACTAATTCTGTGACAATTTAAAAGCGAAATATAGAAGAGGCGGAAACCAAACTGCATACAAATTAATTGAGCTTTTAACTTTACTTCTAAAGCTAACAAGCTCAGTTTGTTGTGGCCACTACCATATAACAATGTAATATGATGAAATCATAATTTTAAATATGGAAGAATTTATTTATTTTAATTGATTATTTTATATCTTGTTACAATTTAAAAACAAGTAACAACCGTAATCTTGTTGTAGATTATTTGCATGAATTATGGATAATCTTTTTTTCTCAATACAAACAAAAAATCTTTCCGTTAACATAACAAATAAATCGGTATCAGGAATCCGACACATACTTTCCACTTTTTAACCCGATTTAAATTTTAAAACACATTTTATCTTTACTAAATAAAGAATATAACGAACGGTATCATGTATAGAGAATCTTACATTCCTATTTTTCAGAAATATTCACCTAAATCCATTTTAGGTGGCCCTGCAGAATTATTTGTTACAATCAGTGGTTTTAAGAGAGGAAGTGCCCCCTCATCACCCCTAGTGTTAGATGGCAACATATTTTTAATATCCTCTGTTGGTCAATGTTAACATAACCTACATACGGTAATTGTACGGAAATTGAACAGTAAATACGAAAGAAATGTTATGTTTATTCGTGAAGAAGAATGACATCAGACAACGTACTAAGTTAACCACTGAAATAAATTTTAAATTTTCCTTGTAAACATTAGTCGTAGAATAATATTTAAAATTACTAATTTATTAGTTTTTTATTAGTTTTTATTAGTTTTTATTAGACCGAGACCATGATAACTTTTCATTTTGAGGTCCCCAGATGCTAAAAACACCATTCGTTCAAAGTTGTATATATATATATATATATATATTAAAAATAACTGAGTGATTAGGGCTACTAATATGTTAGTTGTAAGCATAATTTTAAAAACAGAGTACCCTTTTTGGTTTTAACATAATATGTTTTATTAGACGACTAGTTTCAAACCTTTAGGTCATAGTCATGTCTTACATTATTTTTGTAACCTCACATAGTTCAAATTGTTCAAATTATTAAATGGTAAACAAATTAAGAATCATATGTTAAAATTAAACTTAGAATATGGGTGACTTTCTTGAATATAATATTTTGTTATTGTCTTGAGGTATATAATATGAAATTATTTCTTTTATCCTTTTTTTTATATGACAAATGTTGTCGAAGATCGGATTTCTTTGATGTATGTTCATGGTGTTCAGCAAATTATTCGGGTTATTTTCGTAATTCATATATATATGAAAGTCTTCTTTTACATATAATTTATCTCTTTCTTTCTCGTATTCTAATATTGTTAAGTTGTCATTGATACTTTTGTAGCTGTGTCTTGTTTCAATTAAATGTTCAGCGAAGTTTGATTTCATTGTCGTTCTGTTTCCGGATTTTAGGGCTTGGATGTGTTCTTTAAATCTCGTATTAAAACTTCGACTGGTTTGCCCGATGTAGTAGTTTTCACAGTCGCTGCATTTAATCTGATAGACACCTGATTTGTTTAAATCTCTTACTTGGTTGTTTCTTTTATTTAGTATTCTGTTGTTCATGATTTTATAAGCATTATTTTTTGTTCTATAGCTGGTCTTAATATTTGAATTATAAAATGTTCTTCTTGTAGCTTTATTTATGATTGTATTATAAGGAATACATATATATTCTTTTTGGTTTTCTTCCGTTGACGTTTCTCTTCTTTCATTTTTCTTTTTGATCTTCTTTCTTATCATTCTTTCAATTATAGTCGGCTTGTAGCCATTCTTTATTGCCAAGCGTTTTATAAGATTTTTCTCTTTGTTGAAATTGCTATTCGACATAGGAACGTTGATTAATCGATAAGTCATTGAATGAAAAACTGCTAACTTATGTTGCCACGGATGGTTTGAATCTGAAGGTATTATTGTTTCTGTTGTAGTTGCTTTTCGATAGATTTCAAATGAATGTTTGTTATTTTCCTTAGAAATCGTTATATCTAGAAAATTTATTTTATTGTTTTGTACTTCTTTTGAAAATTGAATTTTGTTAGAGAGTGAGTTTAGATAGTTTATAATTTACCGACTATAATTGAAAGAATGATAAGAAAGAAGATCAAAAAGAAAAATGAAAGAAGAGAAACGTCAACGGAAGAAAACCAAAAAGAATATATATGTATTCCTTATAATACAATCATAAATAAAGCTACAAGAAGAACATTTTATAATTCAAATATTAAGACCAGCTATAGAACAAAAAATAATGCTTATAAAATCATGAACAACAGAATACTAAATAAAAGAAACAACCAAGTAAGAGATTTAAACAAATCAGGTGTCTATCAGATTAAATGCAGCGACTGTGAAAACTACTACATCGGGCAAACCAGTCGAAGTTTTAATACGAGATTTAAAGAACACATCCAAGCCCTAAAATCCGGAAACAGAACGACAATGAAATCAAACTTCGCTGAACATTTAATTGAAACAAGACACAGCTACAAAAGTATCAATGACAACTTAACAATATTAGAATACGAGAAAGAAAGAGATAAATTATATGTAAAAGAAGACTTTCATATATATATGAATTACGAAAATAACCCGAATAATTTGCTGAACACCATGAACATACATCAAAGAAATCCGATCTTCGACAAAATTTGTCATATAAAAAAAGGATAAAAGAAATAATTTCATATTATATACCTCAAGACAATAACAAAATATTATATTCAAGAAAGTCACCCATATTCTAAGTTTAATTTTAACATATGATTCTTAATTTGTTTACCATTTAATAATTTGAACAATTTGAACTATGTGAGGTTACAAAAATAATGTAAGACATGACTATGACCTAAAGGTTTGAAACTAGTCGTCTAATAAAACATATTATGTTAAAACCAAAAAGGGTACTCTGTTTTTAAAATTATGCTTACAACTAATATATATATATATATATATATATATATATATATATATGTGTGGGTGTCCGTAAGCAAGATAACTCTCGTAAAAAGGGTCCGATATTGACAAAATTTTGTCAAAATGTGTCAAGTACTATTTATTTGAACAAGTTCGAAAACCAGATGAATCGTACCATCCGAAGGGGGGTTTTGGGGGGGGTTTGTACCCCAAAAATGTGTTTTTTGGGGTTTTCACATGTACATTTTATTTAAATAAAATTTTAATTTATACCATTGAATTCAGCTTAAAAAACAAACAATTTGTTATTCTGATCATTGCTCTACGTCAATTGGTTACCGAGATATTGAAAGTACTTAACACAGTACGTTGTCTAATGTTATTCTTATGTATAAAAAGAAAAATTGTATATCTTGCTTATTTATGAACATAAACTGACGAAATTTGGTATATGGCTTAATTTGGTTGTGATTTATTGTTTTGCACAACAGATATTTTTTCGCCTATGGTTCCTGTAGCAGCAAACCTAGGTACTTGGTCCCCATGTTATTCTTATGGAAAATACTTAAAATGTTACATATCGCTTATTTATGAATGTATATGTATGAAACTTGGTTTTTGGCTTTACTAAGAAGAGTTCTATTGATATTTGCATGAAACCCATTATTTTGTGTGTCTTGTTGCAGCAAACCTGCGTACTCATCCCCAATGTTATTCTTCTGGAGAATAATTAATATTTTAAATATCTCTTGTTTTTGAATAATTTACCAAATAATTTGAAAGAATTAAAACTTATTTCATTAGTTCAAAATAATTAATCTCAAAAGGAACACTATGAATTGTATATAAACCATAATTTATATTATCAATATAAATTTAATTCAGTGAGCTTAACAAATAAATGCAGTGTTTATAGAGATGGGTACAGCAAAAGAATCCACATACTGATAAATGTATTTTTCATTGTATATTATTATTTAACGAAAATAATAATTAATATTTGTTGAAAATTTAAGGTTAAGTAGTTATGTAAAATTAAATGGCAAAAAATTGTTGTATTAAGTAAATATTTTAAATGATGTTTGGTTATTCTATTATATGAAAAACCATTTTCCAAATTATTTTTGTTTTATACGGCTGCACTTCCGTATACGCCCGGTGGAACAATCGAATGAAAATAATCGATATAAATTCGGAAGGCCAGCCCTAAAGGCTGTAGTGTAATTTACAATTAGTAATATTTTAATCAAAATTTTAAATTCGTTTAATGTGTGAACACAAATGATTTGTAGTTCAAAAAATGTATATATTAACATAATTCACGTAAAAAACCACTACATTTTTTCACTTAAGATGAGAGAAACTATGTTTACAATTACTATAAATCAAACAAGATGCATATGGATAAATAAGACAAAGATGTTAAGATAATGACAGATTAGGTGTGAAGTGTTGACGACAGTACATGACAGAAATACTTAAACCCCAGCCAGCATCTCAAATAATACACACGGAGAACAGACTGCCTAACGAGCAATTTGAGATGTAGCGACTGAAAATGACAGAAGCACTTCCCAGCAAACACAGGGTAGGAAGTGATGACAAAGATGTTAAGATAATGACAGATTAGGTGTGAAGTGTTGACGACAGTACATGACAGAAATACTTAAACCCCAGCCAGCATCTCAAATAATACACACGGAGAACAGACTGCCTAACGAGCAATATGAGATGTAGCGACTGGAAATGACAGAAGCACCTCCCAGCAAACACAGGGTAGGAAGTGATGACAAAGATGTTAAGATAATGACAGATTAGGTGTGAAGTGTTGACGACTGTACATGACAGAAATACTTAAACCCCAGCCAGCATCTCAAATAATACACACGGAGAACAGACTGCCTAACGAGCAATTTGAGATGTAACGACTGAAAATGACAGAAGCACTTCCCAGCAAACACAGGGTAGGAAGTGATGACAAAGATGTTAAGATAATGACAGATTAGGTGTGAAGTGTTGACGACTGTACATGACTGAAATACTTAAACCCCAGCCAGCATCTCAAATAATACACACGGAGAACAGACTGCCTAGCGAGCAATTTGAAATGTAGCGACTGGAAATGACAGAAGCACTTCCCAGCAAACACAGGGTAGGAAGTGATGACAAAGATGTTAAGATAATGACAGATTAGGTGTGAAGTGTTGACGACAGTACATGACAGAAATACTTAAACCCCAGCCAGCATCTCAAATAATACACACGGAGAACAGACTGCCTAACGAGCAATTTGAGATGTAGCGACTGAAAATGACAGAAGCACTTCCCAGCAAACACAGGGTAGGAAGTGATGACAAAGATGTTAAGATAATGACAGATTAGGTGTGAAGTGTTGACGACAGTACATGACAGAAATACTTAAACCCCAGCCAGCATCTCAAATAATACACACGGAGAACAGACTGCCTAACGAGCAATTTGAGATGTAGCGACTGGAAATGACAGAAGCACTTCCCAGCAAACACAGGGTAGGAAGTGATGACAAAGATGTTAAGATAATGACAGATTAGGTGTGAAGTGTTGACGACTGTACATGACAGAAATACTTAAACCCCAGCCAGCATCTCAAATAATACACACGGAGAACAGACTGCCTAACGAGCAATTTGAGATGTAGCGACTGAAAATGACAGAAGCACTTCCCAGCACACACAGGGTAGGAAGTGATGACAAAGACTTTGATAGTATGACGGATACTGTTCGAGATTGTGAATGGTGACGAGTTTTACACAACGCAAACAGACATTACAGTAGATGAAGAGCTCAAACGTGTAACAAGCTATATCCATTTAAGGGTACATTTTACGATATAATAGTAGTGATACAAAATTCAACTGTATCTTATGCATTTCAGTGAACTCAAAGTAAATGGTAAGAGAACCCCATGGTATTATAGCTGACTTATTTTAACCTCCGTGGAATTTTTTCTCGCAATGACAATGCGTAAAATCTTTTTGGAGCAAATCGACAATACGATTTGCTCCAAAAGATAGTCATTTAATTAATTTATATAAAAAAAAAACAAGCACGATCAAGAGTATATTAATATTTCAAACGGCATAAAACTATCCCGTGAATGATGGTACAAAACCTTGCAGCAAAAATCAAACAGTATCTATGATGTTTTATGCCGAAAACTAATAAAATGAGGCCTTCAAGATAGAAATAAAATAAAATGAAAATCAACTTTTGTTTTACTAATGCAAAGCTATGAAAGTGCAGACTTACATTTTTCAACTACTAACTAAACAAAATCATCGATCTTGTACTTTGGATTTTCCACAAACAATTTTAGGATTGTGTTTTTTTTTACATAATTTTTTCAGGATTTATTTTATTAGGTATTATGAGTTCATGACGTAGGTATCACCAGTTTTGTACTAGAACTTGTATCTTAGCTATGTACTCAACAAGTTCATGTTAAGTCATCAATATTATTTAAAAGTTAATAAAGTTATAACTGTTAGTATTAAACCCTAATTCTAATGAAACATTTAATAGTATCAACTAAATATATTAGATTAGACAAATTAGTTTGTAAAATGGCAAAAAACCTACATTCAGAACGTGTTGAGGAAGCTGATCTCTTACACGCCTAAAAATGTACAACACTATATTTAGTTTAGTACACAGGTGGCGTGTGTGGTCCAGCAGTAACATAACTAGGTATTTAATGACTTGGAAAGGCAATGACCTTTGTTTCTCAAAATCCGAATGTTACATTCTGAGATTGGTCGTTTGTATGTGTGTATTTTCCACAGAACATTGAGAGGCTGAATTACAACTTCTCTTTCTGCTAACTTTGCCTAGTGACAACGGTTTTACAAGATGAAAGGCAGATTTACCCGTATACAGTTAGAAAATATACTCTGATAGAAAATTCAGGTCATTACTTGTTACTTACTAATCAAAGGTCCCAAAATGGTACTCTGAGGAACTCCATGTATTACAGCCTTTGGATTTACCATGCTACCATTTAAACTTGCCAATGCTACCTGACAATGGTCTCTAAGGTATCACTTAACAAATATCAGGCCACTACTTTCTATTCCATAACATTGCAACGTAATAAGTATGATATAATTGAACAACCTAATGCGTGACAAATATCACATGGTACCACATACGTGGCTATGCCTGACTCAAAGGCCTAAATGATAGCTTAAGGCCAGCCAATCACGAGGAAACAACAAACATTGTAGATCTTGCTTCCTGAAGCCAAATTGAGGAGCTACCAAGAGGTGTTGTGCTTATATATGATTGCACAAATGTACAAATATAATAAATGTGCTTAAAGTAGTTTACACAGTTAAAAAAATTAATAGTTTCACAATATTCTTCAATAACTCGAGATATTATCATGCGCCCCTCCCTTAATATTGGCACTGATAAAATATTTTAAGAACAAAAGATAAACTTTCTACCTGGTAACATATATATGATTATTTCAAGTGAGCTAGTAAACCCAAACAATACGTTTTAAAAGACTAGGAGCATTCAACTTACATATTTATTAGCTTTCATTCGAAATCAGGTGCTCTATTTTGTGTATTGGTGATGTGTTAGTGTTGGGTTAATATGTTATTTTTCGAGAACCGTAATAACTGTTACTGCTAATTTTACCATTCCATTATTTTGATTGAGATTTTTTAAATAACAGTTAGAAAATAACGGCTATATAAAACAAACCAGTCACAATGATGTATAATAAACAGCTATAGTGAAATAGTCACATAAAAATTACTGTAGTCAATGGTAAGTGCAAGGACTGTGATTCATTAATTTCCCCACCAGGTTCTGGAGTCTGTCCAGCTGGGTTCCTTAATGCTGGAGTTGAAGGAGTTTGGTGGTTCTGGAGGTTAATGAAACCGCCCCCCTAAAAAAAAAAAAAAAAAAAAAAAAAAAAAAACTACCTGTCGTTTTCATACAATATAAAATAAATTACACCTTAAATAGATTAGTTATAGATATGAATATTAGGGATAATTTTTGCGAAAACATTAAATTGTAACTTATTTATATGACAAAAATTCGTCATAGAAAAAAAATTTTAATATCAAGAGTAGAATGTCAGTCACTTTACTTTACAATAATAATGTACTGAATTCATAGGCTGTTAAGTAGTAGAGTTAAAATATACGTTTTTTATATTATTTAAAAATTATATTAAAATTGTATTTGATATCCGAGGAAAACAAGGTATTAATTTTACATGTTTGTCTCATATACATTTTATTACTTACTATATATCATTTACTATAATCATTTACTGGTATATATTAATGTGAGCACAGGGGAAGTGCCAATTTTAAATGTTGTACAAATTATCAAAATAAGTTCTGTAAAAAATTAACATCAGTATTTACCTTAGGAATAGTGAAATTTACTTTACTTTTTTATTTAAATATAATTTTTCGAAATTACCTCATGGAACAATGTTTTTACCAACTTCCAACATAATTAACCTGACCCTCAAACCTGTTAAGATTTTTTTTTGACAACCCCCCCAACACCACCACCCTAACAATGAGCGTCTCTGCCTACAATGACCATGACAGCATCAAATAGAACCTGAAGACTAGTCCTATTCCACATTTGGTCAATCGGGACGACGTGGGATATGAATGTATTTATATGTATGTTTATACGGCTTCGCTCTCGGTGGTTTAATATTGGTCATAGAGAACACAAAATAAATTACTGACTTACTTTACTTATTAGCTTGAATTATATAAACAATAATTTAATATTTCTAAAAAAAATTTCAGACAAGAAAACCCCCTGCAGGAAGTCAATTTTAAAACGAATGTAAACCCACGGTAACTCAACAGTTGTTTGTGCTAAACAACGAGTTAAACTTAATACATACTCTCAGGAAATGAACAACCTTTGAATTAATTGTATGAAAAAAATAAAAATTCCCCATCATATAATGACGGGACATGTAATCACCAATATGGTGAAGCCATTGGGTATGACCAGAGATTAAAGCCATGTTACATAAAGTGACGTCATTACCTCTTATACAAATAATTTAGAAAATAAGCAAGTCTAGTCAAAACATATTGACTTATTATATCATTATGTACACTTCATTTTTATCCTGCGGCATAAAGTCCATTCTCATAGTTAAGTTTATTGAAACAAGCTAGATCCAAGTTAAGTAATACAAAATTAAATAGTTTGGACCAAATTACACATTTATTAGTCATTTTGAGGTTAATTGTTTTAAACAACCAATAAATTCCATAGTTCAAATACACACCATACTACCTACCTATTACCTACCTATTTTTTTATTACTAGAGGAATATTGCAATTTAACTTTCAACAACAGACTCATTTATATTTTAATACAATACGGTAAATTGTATGGACTATTTTACTAACCGTTATATAAAATAATAACATTAATACACACATAAAGTTGATATCTTCATAATGTTTTTGCTTTGCAGCTACCTTGAGTTGATGAAAAATAAACAAGTAACATTTAAGTTTTGTTATTAACTCTGATGCCAGAGCATCAATACCACATTAACAGGTTAACATTTCATATTTTAATAACTAAATATTAATCTTTCCGCATCATCAGATGAATTTTACTGCAATTCGTCACAGGATGAATTGTTTCTGATATTTTGTTAGCTACCACAGAGCTTTTCCCGATAAACCTTTATCAAACAATCGGGCAAATCCGTTTGCACAATGTTTCCACCAGATGGTTCAACGTGAGCGCAGCGATGTATTTGATAGCTTAACTTGTTTCTGTACGTGTGTGTTGTGTTGCCACTAAAATTTAACCATCAAAAATTATCTTTCGGATGGATAAGTATTAAACAGATTTTAATATTATACAATAACTTTACTTGTGGTTTTTAAAACAAGTAAAAACATCTTTTAATTATAGAGTAAAATAATATTGTATTTAATGGTAAAACATGTACTACTATAATACTAGGAAAAATCGTATTAATAATTATGAACTATGAAAAGAAATTTGAAACTTTTGAATGCTTGTACAATAATACTACAGATGTGTAATAAATTAAAGTATATTTTACCGATGACAATTTGTTTTTATTTGTGTTTGACATGTGCTTATGTATAAGTTTATAATTAAATTTCCTTCATAGATCACAGTTAAACTATTTTAGTTTAACCTTCAGCCTAGCTCTTAATTTGACTCATTTAATGTTTATTAACAAGTGTCTATCATCAAACTAACTAGTAGAAACTATGAGTAATAAATGGTTCAGTGATATTAAAATTAATTATTTGTGTAATCAAATGCAGCTAAAAACTATTCTGAACTTGATATAAACATTAATAATATACAAATGTTCAATTGTTGAACCGCAAGGAACTCTGTTGTAATATAACATAATTGTTTGATTTTAACCAAAGCTTCAACTAGTGTAAAATATATAATATTTATGATTCCTCCATTTTTTATTCTTCCCTATTATTTTAGATGTAATATGTATTCCAATAATTAATTGCATTGATTAGAAAGGGGAGAGAGTATCTGTTTTATTATTTTCTGACAAAGTCTATGACCCTTTTGAAAAGAGTCTTCACGATAAATATATATAAAATATTGACAACGCTTCACGAAAAATTCATTTATAAAGACTTATTTAATATATGAGTTCTGTAATTTCGTCAGATTCAATATTTGTCGTCATTTTTGAAAATTGCGGATACTGTTTGAAGTTTGTGTTATACTTCAATCATCAACTGAATGTGTAAAACGTCCAAGAAGTAGATGCTATCCATTTAAAATTATGAAAAAGTATATATTTTGTTAAATTATAACTATAGTATATTTTGTTCCGGTTAACAAGCGGTTCATAACACACATGTGAATACAATAAAGTATTGAACACATGTGAAACCTTGCTAAACCTAATATACCTAAATAAATATACCTAATAAGAAATACCTAAACACCAACTGGTTAATTTTTCTCTTTTAAAATTTTAAATGAAAATATGATAAAACTAATACAAATGTGTCAATAAGAATTAAAAAGGCTTTTCTAAAAACACATACTAGTAGGTCTATATCCTATAATTCTAGATTTTTGTTTCTTTTCATTATTTATCGTGATATTTTGTTTTATTATTAAATTTAAATTACACATTACTAAGCAAAACATGTTAATAGTTGCATAATTTGAATGCCACATTGGAATTCAAATGTTGGATTTTTCGTAATTTATTACATTAAAATTATTATAATGCTATAACTGTGCATCGTATGCGGATTACAACAATAGATGGACTGAGATAAAATTACTATTACTCCAGGTAGCTATAACAGTTTTAAAGCAGTTATGCTTTCACAAGGTTTACCACAGATCGGTGGTGAATATAGAACTAAGCATGACAGTTTAATGGTTCCAGCTAACAAAGTGTAAACCCGATGTTATTACTTCAACTCTGTATAAAAATATCATACGTCAATTCATAATATTTTGCATTTTAGCGAATTTCCCCTATAGGGAAGAAGCTATTACCGTAGGTCTCATGGTAAGACTTAAGCCCGAGACCATGATAACTTTTTGTTTTGAGGTCCCCAGATGCCAAAAACACTATTTATTCAAATTTATATATATGTATATATATATATCTATATATATATATATATATATATATATATATATATCTATATATGTGCCCGTTAACACGATAACTTGAGTAAAAAACGTCCGATTTTGGTGAAATTTGGCTCAAATGTGTAAAATGACATTCATGACTTTAAGTTCGAAAACCAGAAAAATCGGACCATGGGAAGGGGGGTTTATGGGGGTTTTAAATTTTACGAAAATCAGTTTTTTGCATTTTTCACCCTAAAATTTTTAAAAAACTTAATTTTGGTATTGGCCATGTTATAGAGCTTAAAAAAATAAATAATTATGTATTTTGAATTATTAACCTAGGTTAAGTGGTTGCGGAGAAAAACCAAAAAACCTGCTCATAAAATCTCCCATGTTAGTCTTATGGGAAAAAGGTTTTTGGCTTTTCCTCAGTTTATTTTAATGTAAACTTCACATTTGCTTTTACCAATCTGTTCAGTTCCACAAAACAATCATTTTGGTGTTTAAATTGTGATTCTACGCCCAACCGTTGCAGAGATATTCGAAGTGCTAAACACAGTACGTTGTCCAATGTTATCCTTATGAAGAATAAATAAAATTTGATATCTCGATTATTTATGAATGTATGTTGATGAAACTTGGTATGTGGCTTCAAGTAGTACTGGTATATTGATATTTGCACAAAAAATGGATTTTTTGTTGATTATTTCCGTAGCAGCAAACCTGCGTACTCAGCCCCCATGTTATTCTTATGGAGAATAAGTAAAATGTAATGACTCACTTAATTATGAACATAAATTAATAAAACTTGGTATGTAGCTTCACTTGGTTGAGTTATATTGATAATTATATAAAACCCATTTTTCTGTTCCTTGTTGCAGCAAACCTGCTTTCTCAGCCCCCATGTTATTCTTATGGAGAATAACTAGAATGTCATATATCGCTTGTTTATGATTGAATATCGATGAAACTTAGTATGTGGCTTCGCCTAGTTAAATTCTATTTATATTTGCATAAAAACCAATCGTTTCTGTTCCTTGTTCCAGCAAACCTACATACTCATTACCAATGTTATTCTTATGGAGAATAATTAAAATCGCTTATATGTGAATATATTTTTATGAAACTTGGTTTGCGGCTTTATGTGGAATTCAGACAAATATTATGCATTGGAAATTCGCTGAGTCCGCAGGTTTGCTGCGACGGGGGTATTGCATTTTTACTATTTCATATACTCTTAAATAAGTAAAAAAGTAAATTATTTTCACACATAAAGACTCCTTGGATATTTTAATTATTTATTAACTCCATTAGGTATTACTTTAATTCTGTATCGGAGTAAAATACTTCCATGTACAATTTGTGTTGTATTTTTCCTATAGTATGTAGTCTATACAAATCGCGAATCCATTAAACACCGGATATCAGGATATGATTATTGTATCAAGTGATATTGTTCTTTCAGATACTCGTAAACTAATTAGTTTCAGGTTTATGTAAAAAATTAAGAAAACAAATTTGATGTAAGCCACAATGAGTCACAAAACTATAATGTTATTTCATATTTTAAATCGTGATATATGCATTTATAGGTTTTTCATTATAGTATTAGCATTACTAAAAAGTCAACTGTTACTTTATAAAGGAGATAAGAGAGAATTGAGCAATTATAAATTATGATCGTAACGTTCTGGGGAACTTCGTACAATAAATATCCCCATCGTAGCAGACCGGTGCACACAAGAATACGATTCTAAAATTTAAGTAGGATATTTAACCCCAATATTTAATGGATTTTTAAAAATACTTATCAATTCAATAAGCTGCAAGTAATTAATCCATATTTATCTATGTTTATCAATATATCGATCCAATCGTATTTTATAATTCGGTTTGCACATTTTTTTTGATTTGACACAACTATAAACAAATAGTGTGTTTTCAATTAAGTTTCACATTAATAAACAATCCATTAAATTATACTGTATTTATTTAACGTGAAACGTAAATGTTAAGTACAAAATATCTTTGTTGACTGTTGGTCACCAAAACGTAAAACACTTCCTACAACACCTTCCCATCCAACCGCATCGCTGTGCCTTGTTGTTCTTCATGTTACCGTTTGTTTCGTTACTGATATCCTAGAGTATATAATCATTGTAGATTGATTTTACATACAGATTCATTTTGCATACAAAAGAAAATTAAAATATGTTTTACAATTTTTTTAAAATGATTTCATACCAAACTTATTAGGGTATAATGGTTTATTATTAGGGTAATGCTACCTTACAATGTGATGATATAATTGTGTAATTTAGATTTTTAAACTGTGAAAATGCGTTCAAATACCTTGTAAGGTAGTTAAAAAGTTAGTGGAGCAGGTAAGCCTCATGGTTGGGCAGGCGTGTGTGTGTGTGTGTGTGTGTGTGTGTGTGTGTGTGTGTGTGTGTGTGTGTGTGTGTGTGTGTGCGTGCGCGCGTGCGCGCGCGCGCTTTAGTGTGCCTACGTAATCGTTGGTGCTGCGAACCGAAATAAACCGACGCTGTTTTCAGTGACTTTAAGCAAGTAATTTTATGTACATTTTGGACAGAAAAGCTGAATTTATTTTTTGATCTATTTGGACTTTACCTATCGCTTCTAGTGTTTAAATAAAAGCGATAGGTAAAGTCCAAATAAATCAAAAAATAAATTCAAATCCATCGCTATTATGAGTTTAAAAATTACAGAAAAGTTGAAGCATTGATAAACTAATTTTAATCAATGGAATTTACCATATACAATCAGTGAATTTACTTTAACATATACATTAATTAAAAAATTTGGTACACTCGGTCCTTATAAGGGAGGCTGGTTTTAATATCATTTTATGGCTTGACGTATCCAAATCTATTAATTATTACAAATTCACATAAAATGTGAACAACAATGTGTCTAAACCGTGGTTTTCCTAATATACGACATATGTTTTACAATGTATTGCTAGTTAAATTGTTATAATAATTTACTCGTAAGTTTCAGAAATGTTAATTGGTGGTGATCGGTGTTTCTTTGATCAGTTATGTAAATTTATAGAAAACAGAACAATTAAATACCTGCAACATATGTTAGGTCAAAATATCTGATTGTTTTTAGAAGTATCTAATCACTTTACAACTAGCGTTGTTAGAGGATTTGCATAATAGTTGCAAACAACTGTTTTAAATTAGTTATTTAACCTGCTTGCATCTTTCATTGTTAGTAATAGCAAATATCGCACAAAACCCTAGGCCAATTAAAGATTTTTGACATACATATAAGCTTAATTTTAATTATTAAAATCTCTAATAACCATATAGTAAGCATAACATAAACCATGTGTGGTTTGAGATATCATTGAATTATATAAAACTTGTTTTAAATGTTTACAAATTCTGTTATAATAAAACCAACATTTTATGTCAGAAAATAACTCTTAAAACAATATATTTACTGCCACAAAGGTTTTCCTCCAACTTTGATCACATAATCTGATTATCTACTTCAACATTTTTTTTTTTTAACTACACGTGGTTAAATGCTTTGTGTACTTTACAATTCCATAACTCCACTTCTACATGTAATTAGCTCTAATAAGCACATTAGCTTACAAAATATACAAACACGGCTAACACTTACCTTGTCAATGCACTAACAAAATTAAACAACTTTTTTATTAACATATTACGTGTTGTTATTACTTACGGGATGTAATAAAAGACGTCTTACAACACTAAAGATATATTTACACTTATACTGATTCACTTACAGACAATAAACATATATAAAAGATGGTACTAGATGGTATGTATATAAAACATAATACATAATTACATAACGTAATTACAAAATGTATTATAAATTAATTTGCCAAATATTTAAGGAACACTGATAATTGGTATAAGATCTCATTGACATTATGTGCTAGTGACATTTGACTTTGCAGTTAATAAAAAAAAAATTAAAATTAAAAATATTTTACTTTTACCTCTTGTATTGTAAAAATGAAATTAAGACTGGTTCACAGTAAAAGTTAATCAAAATATTATTTATTTCAAATATCTGATAAATTACCCTTAATTTCACAAATGTATTATTTTTTGAAATAGTAGAGCAACAGTAGTAAATATTAAATGCTTTGGTTGTATACTTTAGATTCATTTGAAAATATACATTAAATAAAACAATTGAATCATATCCAATTATGTATGTCTTAAAAATTCAATAATTTAAAGGCAATAGTATAATGTTGTATAATTATTGGCACAGTAACAATATGTTACTTACTTACTTATCCTCTTCTTCATAGGCCGTCTTGAATGATAGCACTGAAGGCGTCACATGTCCTATGGTAGGTCCACATATCTTAGCCTAGGTAGGTAGGTATTAAGGCAATATTAGGCTAGGTTTTTTATGTTGTATACTGACTGAGTGGGAACTGGGTTATTTGGTTGCAGGTAGGCTCACACGTTTAAACAAAGCCACTTGTAGTGTAATTCTTGTATGTCGTCTAATTAATTTAGATAAGACTCTAGTTATAAATATAATGTTGCTTTAATAATAGTAGAAGTAACGTTCAAGGATTTTATAGCAATTATATTTATGTGTTGAGAAGCGACCAGTTTGAACTAAGAACATGGTTATTATGTTTAATGGTTTATTTTTTGGAATACATAAATTAAGTTAATTTTATTTTCGTAGTTTAGTTTAGTACTTTTCCTTCATATAATTAATTCACAGCATTATGAGCAAAGACAAAACCAACAACAAAAATCAGTAAGAAATAACAAATATATGTTATAAATGTGGAGGAAATCACATAAATCTTAATTATTTGCCTATGTGGAAAATCTAGCTTCAAAGTTTCACCTATCGAACCTCAGTGTTGTTATTTGTTATGTCAATCTCATTTTGTAATGTATAATATAAAATAAATACGGCAATAAATGAAAAGCTTACATATATTTAATTGTTACAGTTCTAAAAAAAGTTGGAGCACAGCATTTGTATTCAGATTTCATTAAAGGTATTGTGTACAATATCAATGAGTTTTTTACAACTTTTAATATACATCGTTTGTTTAACAGATATTACAGGTATCTTCCCACCGGTTACATTCTTACCTCTCCTTCTGTTTCAGTGACAATCAGCCAGTAGAGTGGTGCGCCATGTGCTAAGGAGCCGCACCGCTCAGAGCACGATAACATTGTCGTTTACTTGTAATCGCTGGTGCTCAAACGGGGCGGTCTGTCTACATTTGCATGACTCATCCATAACCTTGTAATTATTCCACGTACAGTAACTTCCCGCCGGTTACATTCTTACCTCTCCTGTTTCAGTAACAATCAGCCAGTAGAGTGGTGCGCCATGTGCTAAGGAGCCGCGCCGCTCAGAGCGCGATAACATTGTCGTTTACTTGTAATCGCTGGTGCTCAAACGGGGCGGTCTGTCTACATTTGCATGACTCATCCATAACCTTGTAATTATTCCACGCACAGTAACTTAAATTATTTTACACAGAGTATTGTATTTTAAATACCTAGTCTTTTTTGTTGTTGTTTTTTTCGTGGGGGGGTTCATGTACAATTGTTTTCTAATTTACTTTGGTGGGAACAGTAAACATTATATTGTATTTCAACGATTTTACTTTCATAAAATTCAACTTACAAAAAATCATATTTGTGTTTAATTATTTGTCCCAGGTAAACGTGAGGTTTCAGCTCAGCAACATGATTAAGTTTTATCTGACGCATTTTAATAATTCAAAATAAACCTCTTATAGACTTTACTATCCTAACAGGTATCGGTTTGTACCGGTAATTGCATTAAATGGGCACAAGGGCACCTAGTAAAATTATGGAATGCCCATTAATTATAAGTTTACATCGTTATTGCGGCAAAGTATGTGCATATTAACTACATTTACTTTTTCACTATTATTATTAAATATTGCATTATTTCTTCATTATATTTAAACATAAGAGGAAATGTTGCAGTAGTAGACTAATTTAACGTTATTAAGGGGAATTTGCTTAACCCTATCAATTCGTGTGGATTCCCGGATCCTATCGTTGTCCAAGACGTTAACCGCTAATCATCAAAACCACCAAGAAGCAGGTTGATGTTACTATGACATTATCCTCACTATCAAGTGCTACTCATTACGGTATGTTATGATATGCAGTGCGCATAACTGGATCGCTAGTGTAGTGGAGACAAGGGTATCTTTATCATTTGAAGTTCATAAGATTGACTATAGACAAAATCAGACCACTTGTTATGGTTCGACATTGAACTAGCTGTCAATTGTCATTTGACCAAACTAATAATGTTTTCTAAGAACATTTTACATTTTAATAAAGTAACCAGACAAGGATACGACCTGTTCAGTTAAAAATTTACAAAACGTTGCTTAAATACCCAATAACTTCGAAGGTGCGTCAATTACATTAGTAGAGGACAGCGATAATCATACGATAACTATAGTTATATCTAACAGCTCACTATATAGTTATTTATAACAAATCATATAAGCAGTTTTGTCTATATTAATGAAATTAATATTAACATAATGAATCGAAGGTAAGGAACCTACAAATTCAAAATCTACATATTAAATATATTTTACCAGCTTTTAAAGAATAAAGTTACTATTACACTGAAGTAACAATAATTTAGATTAAACGTACTTAAATGTAAACTGGTTGAATATTAGTTTAAATTTTGTCTCACAAAGGTTCTTAGTTTACTTCTTCTTTTTTTAATAAATGGGAATGTCTATCAAATATTATATTAAAATACAGGAACTACGTAAAATCTATGCAACAGAAAAGTATAATTTTACGATTACTAACTATGGAAGAATGATTTTGTGTGAGTGCAGTTATATATTGTTTCAAGAAGTTTGATACATGCATTGTATATGTTAAAAAAAATATTGTATTGTTTACAAAGTCATTTAATAAGTTACATAACTAATTATTTAAGTAGATATGACTTTAATAAAGAAGATTAACTTATCATAAAACTAATTATTGTTTGAAAAAAATAAAAACGCATATCCTTATTCATATCCCTTATTATCCTTTTGTTCAAATCCTTATTTAATTATATTATTCACAGGGACACATTTTTTAGTGGAATCCTGGGTATTACCCGAATTTAAGTCTCCATCAACATTAACTTGGGTTCAAACAGGTTTAAGGGAATTTAGGAAAATAAACTACCCTATTTGGCACCTCTGCTGGACCTAATCTTCTCAGCGTTGGCTTTATTTATGTGGATCTCCCGAATTTAAATGTCGAATAAACTTAAAAAGATAGCCATATTTATTGAATATATCAAACTATTCATAATTTCTAACATTTGAAATATTTATAATAAATATTAAACATATCGACTGTTTATTTGTGCATAGTTGGTAATTGCCAAAATTATAGAATATTACTAAAAACAATTACTTAAAAGTAGTATTTTTTTAGGTGTAAACTTATGATTTAGTTCTACAAAGATACTATTACACTTATTAAATACCCCCGTAGCAGCAAACCTGCGTACTCAGCGAATTTCCAATGCATATATATGTATCCTAATATCCTCATATGCATATATATGTGTTTATAAAGCCACATACCAAGTTTCATCAATATACATTCATAAATAAACGATTTATGACATTTTAATTATTCTCCAAAAGAACAACATGGCGGCTGAGTATGCAGGTTTGCTGAAGCAAGGAACACAAAAAATGAGGTTTCACACAAATATCAATATAACTCATGTAGGTAAAGCCACATACCAAATTTCATTAATTTATTTTCATAATGAAGGCAGATAACACGTTACTTATTCTCCATAAGAATAACATGGGGCTGAGTACGCAGGTTTGCTGCTACAGAAGCCTTTGGTAAAAAATTGTTTTTTGAGCAAATATCAATGGTCCACAACCAGATGAAGCCGTATACCAAGTTTCGTCAGTATACGTTCATAAATAAGCGAGATATAAAATTTGTATTTTCCTCCATAAGAATAACATTAGACAACGTACTGTGTTTAGCACTTTCAATATCTCGGTAACCAATTGACGTAGAGAAATGATCAAAATACCAAATTGTGTGTTTTTTAAGCTGAATCCAATGGGAAAAACTAAAGTTTGACTTTTTCCAAAATTATGTGTAAAAAATTCGAAAAACCCATTTTTGGGGTATAAAACCCCCCAAAATACCCATTCGGGTAGAGCGATCTGGCTGGTTTTCGAACTTAAAGTCATAAAAGTTGCTTTACACCTTTATACCAAATTTCATCAAAATCGGATAATTTTTACGAGAGTTATCGTGCTCATGGACACACATATATATATATATATATATATATATATATATATATATATATACAGTTTCGAACGAATGGTGTTTTTGGGGTCTGGGGACCTCAAAACAAAAAGTTATCATGGTCCCGGGCCTAGGTCTTACCATGCCGACTACGGTAATAGCTTCTTCCCTATAGGGGAAATTCGCTAATATTGCCAAAGATAAATTTTGAATTTTATTTATTTGTGATCTGTAATTTTTGTTTAATGTGAATAAATCGACCACAAAAGATGCAGTATTCTTGAAATTTATGAAGTTTCCTGCAAATCGACATTACTTGACATAAACAAAGACCAAGATTGACTGGATTGAACCGTTAATTTGTAAAAATATTTGTAATTTATTTCTTATAATTTATTATTGCACTTTTTTATTCATAAATTATAAAATATTTGAACCTTTCATGATTATTTGACAATCTTTACCATTATAGGTTTCTAATAAGGTGTTAAGTATTTAAATCCGCTTAGTGGTACCACAGATTTAGTTGTACAAAGATACCCCTTACACTCATCATATATTGGCAAAGACAGATTAAAAATTTTGAGGTTGTTTTGATTTATTACCTATAATACAAAAAGGGTGGGAAATTAAACCTCAACAGATGATATATTCTTGAAGATTATGAATTGTCCATGAACTTAATTTGAGACGTTAGCCACTAATCTGGTACTACAAAAACAACAAATATGTTAACAAATTTCGATAGAACTTGTGAAGGAAAAATACTTTAAGCTTTTCCACTATAAATTACTAAATATGTCATACTTTCATAATTATTTGAGAATCTAATCCGGACAGTCAAGGTTTTTTAAAAAGGTGTTAAATATTTAAATCCATACGTTGGAACTCCAATTTAATTGTACAAAGATACCCCTTACATTAATGTATATTGTTAAACTTGCATTACGAATTTGGAAGTTGGTTTGAATTTGTATCTCTAATTCAAAAACTGTGAACAAATATACCACTACTGACGTTTAATTTATGAGGCTTGCGATATTTCCTTTAAATCGATAAAAAGGATATTTCCTTTAACCTACAATACTACAAACAGAAAATTAAATGAATGAAAATGTGATACTACAAAAACAAATGTTGACTGAAAAAAACACGCTTTGGAATCTGTATATATAATTCTGTAGGCGAAATCTTCAAGTCAAAATTGAGGGTGTTTGGCAAGTCGCAGGACTACTTATGGGAGACGACTTAAGTTAAAGGTCTTTATCCAAGGGATTTGGGAAAAATAACAGTTTTTCTAAAAGTAACCAGCAAACGAGAAATAACGTAAAACATCCCCCATAAGAAAAGCATGGGGATTTAAAAACGTCTGCTATGTATTAAAACATGGGATTAAGTGTTTATCTTGTTAGCAAAATGACATGTAAACAAAATCAGACGAGGCAGCGTATTGGAGCAAGGCTAGGGGCTATGACTCCTTTAAGCCACTAGTTTCTTTTATCATGCTTCTAAAAAGATTTGAGCTTGATGGTTGGAGAGTTAAAGAGGTATTACGAACAAAATGTTAGATAGTTCACTGCATGGTGTCTCCTCTTTCGCCGGATATAGTCTAATGACGTGTCTAACTTGTTATTTTGGGCGTGGACATTGTATATGCAATTGATTTTCTTACAGTTAAACAAATTTTTAATCAGACAACCAAGGTACAATTTGTCCTTCTGTATTACTTAGTTTTCTAACTATTTATTCAACAAGTTAAGTACGAATGGCAAAGTAAACTGTAAAATATGTTCTTTCGCTATTATTTACAATTAGAATACCATATTATATTTTTCAAAGGGTTAAATCTTATGGGAGATACGTCCAGAAATAAGTTAATTGCAGCAAATATGCAAATCTACTTCGTCCAGTTGGGACAGGTTTTCGATATTGCAACGGATCAAAGGATTCTCTGGCAGTATTATTTTGGCTTAAAATAAATAATATCAGTTTTTTTTTGCAGGGGACGTAAATAAAACATTTTACAACAAACTTAAATATTATGTCAACTCTTACATTGAGCTCAAATACAATACGGGAATAGTATGGTTCATCACTAGTGCCAAAAGTGGTATTTTTCCAGTACGCGATCATGTTTTACGCAAGAGGTGACAGCCGAACGCGGAAATTTGATCAAGTACCGGAGAAAACACTTTAGGTACGAGTAGTGAACGATATTTGTCATCACACTGTAAATAATAAAAATAATGACAGATCTTTTTTCAGATTTGTTATCAGGGCTGCTTAGTAATATTTTTCACTTCATAATGATAACAATAGTGTTTACGTTAGTCTAGTAACTAGATTAATAAGAGCAGCTTATTTCGATGATTGGTAGAAGCAGTAAGCTACTAGCGCTATTGGTGTCAGAATAACCAATAAGAGGGCGGCAAAAATCAACAGCAATTTTTACGGCACTAGGGTAGAAAAGTATTACTTCGGCACAGCTGATATTTAAAATAGCTACTTCCGGCATAGTTTGATGAAAATATATGAAAGATAGTACGAGGCAATCGGTTTTAACCAGTCACGCCGATCATCATGCCCAATGCCTTGTTTTATATATATATATATTTGTTTAATTGTATATTGTTTTATTGTATTTGTTTGTTTTGTGTATATTTGTTTTATTTATATATAGTTTATATATATACAAATATATATATACTTGTACCGTCTTGTATGAGAATACAGTCTAACAGTATATCTCTTATGAATAGTTTAAATACATTTTACTTAAATCCCGTAATTATAACAACACGTAACATGCTAATGGCATTGTAGTTTATTTAACATTTATAAATTTGTGATGTTAGGAGACAAAATTAATAACTGGTTTATAGTAATTGCCTTGCAGTTATTAGTTTACAATTAACTAAGACTTTACCTTGTAACTTGAAAAGAAAATCTCTTGTTGAAGCCCATTTTAGCTTATTTAATTGTCCAGGAAAATTAATTTAGGTCTGCATAAACTTCCTCCCGACCTACTTTAAGTTCTAGGAACTTATCACCAACAAAAGGCAAATAAAACTATACACGTACTTTTTGATTGGATATTTTATCTGTAAGGGTTGCTTAAAGCTTTGCTTGGATTTTTGTTTTATTTTACAGTATTTTTTCTATCAACTAAATAGAAAGCATGTGCTTCTTACCTCTGTAGTTATTTTTGTACGTGTAAATAAATTGTTGTAGTTTTCGTTGCTTAACAAGTAAATTTTATTCAAGGCACTTGTCACTCCTCATAAGAAACAGATTAGTGTGTCTTTTTGTTTACTTAATGGACAAATTTATTTAGAGGCGTAGTTTTATGATGTTTTTGAGTAAAATACATACAGAATACACCTGAGCCGCAAATTTCGCTCGTTTTACCCTAAGTTATGAACACAACAGTCTCGATTTCCACTCGCCTGACGCTACACGCCTGTGCTCGAAATATAACCTTAAATTATGAATATGTTAACATAACAGTATATTTAAAAGAATATGCATATTATTTTTAGAAGAAAACATATTGTAATATCTAGCTAGAGTTCGGTTGTTTTTTATAATAATATTATACATTTAGTTTTATAAAATTGAACATAATTGTAAATTGCTAAAAAGGTTATTTGATGTCTCCTTTTTCTTTCTTTATGTATATGGAGAAAGCATTGTTTTGTTAAATATTTCGAATTTATGTTATCAGTGGAAATATTCGTTCTGGTGCTCATTGAGTCCCAACATGTGTTTAAGGTTGTATTTGATTGGCTATATATATATATATGTCTGTTATTCCATCCCTTTGGCCGTTTCTTTGTTTGTTTGTCCGGCCGGTTGTGCATTTATTTGGCTGTATAACGATTAACTGTACCTAAAGATTACAGCAATATACCTAAAGATTACAGCAATATACCTATTTTAATACAATTTAGTGGGTAGGTACTAATCCAGAATGGATTTAAATATTAAGAGATTTACATTTTTTTAAAGGATCATTATCTCCCAAAACCACAAAAAACCACAAAACCAAAATTATCACAACAGTTCCTATAGTCTGAAATAAAATTTAGCACATTATGATATAAAAAAATAACGTCATACACACTTCTAAGGAATTTCGAAGTAATATGGGCTTAAATTAATTAACCCAAAATATATAATAAACCAATAATTTTTCTTCAAATGTAGTTATTCCCATAAAAATAAAATAAAATAAATTATCATTATAAGTTGTTTTTTTTTAAACAAACCTCCTGATTTCTGATTTCTGATGAGAGAACGTACATTTCAATTTTGTTATACTGTTTATAAATTATTGTCCTGAGGTGACACGTCTGTGTGCCTGATAAGAGACAGTGACACGTTGATTGATTTTGAGAATTAGATGGGGTATATATAGAGTAAAAATAGTTATGATTTCAATTTATTCAATTGTAATGTTGGGAAGTTATGTAAAAATTATATTATAATTGTAATATTTAAATACCCCCGTAGCAGCAAACCTGCATACTCAGCGAATTTCCAATGCACATTAATTTATCTTAATACCACATAAAGCCACACACCAAGTTACATCAATATACATTCATAAATAAACGACTTATGACATTTTAATTATTCTCCATAAGAATAACATGACGATTGAGTATGCAGGTTTGCTGAAATAAGGAACACTAAAAATGGGCTTTTATACAAATATCAATATAACTCAACTAGGTAAAGCCACATACCAAGTTCTATTAATCTATGTTCATAATTAAAGGAGATAATACGTTAATTATTCTCCATAAGAATAACATGGGGCTGAGTATGCAGGTTCGCTGCTACGGAAACTATCGGGCAAAAAATGGGTTTTTGTGGAAATACCAATAGACCACAGTGAAATGAAGCAATATACCAAGTTTCGTCAGGATAAGTTGATAAATTAGCGAGATACACCATTTTTCTTATCCTCCATAAGAATAACATTGGACAACGTACTGTGTTTAGCACTTTCAATATCTCAGTAACCAATTGACGTAGAGCAATGATTAAAACATCAAATTGTGCGTCTTTTAAGCTGATTCCAATGGGAAAGAATAAAATTTTACTTTTTCAAAAATTGTATGTAAAAAAACTCAAAAACCCCATTTTTGGGGTACAAAACCCCCCCAAAATACCTCTTCGGATAGGTTGATCCGTCTGGTTTTCGAAATTAAAGTCATAAATGCTGCTTTACACGTTTGTACCAAATTTCATCAAAATCGGACCTTTTTTACCACAGTTATCGCACCCACGGACACATATATATATATATAGATATATATATACAGTTTCGAACGAGTGGTGTTTTTGGGGTCTGGGGACCTCAAAACGAAAAGTTATCATGGTCCCGGGCCTAGTTCTTACCATGCCGACTACGGTAATAGCTTCTTCCCTATAGGGGAAATTCGCTAAAATGCAGGGTGAAATGAAATTTGTTAATTACAAAACTGAATTAAAGAAGATTAATTTTGATTAAAAAATAATAAAATAATAAAACACATTTTAAAGATAACACAGCTTACCATTTTTAAACGGAGGTTGTTGGAAATAACTTATCGAAAGTTAAATTTTCATATTCAATTTGGAAAAGTCTAAAACAAAGATACGTTTTATAACGCATGGCTGCACTCACGAACCACCAGTTCTAAGCTGCACTCACGAACCACCAGTTCTAAGCTGCACTCACGAACCACCAGTTCTAAGCTGCACTCACGAACCACCAGTTCTAAGCTGCACTCACGAACCACCAGTTCTAAGCTGCACTCACGAACCACCAGTTCTAAGCTGCACTCACGAACCACCAGTTCTAAGCTGCACTCACGAACCACCAGTTCTAAGCTGCACTCACGAACCACCAGTTCTAAGCTGCACTCACGAACCACCAGTTCTAAGCTGCACTCACGAACCACCAGTTCTAAGCTGCACTCACGAACCACCAGTTCTAAGCTGCACTCACGAACCACCAGTTCTAAGCTGCACTCACGAACCACCAGTTCTAAGCTGCACTCACGAACCACCAGTTCTAAGCTGCACTCACGAATCACCAGTTCTAAGCTGCACTCACGAACCACCAGTTCTAAGCTGCACTCACGAACCACCAGTTCTAAGCTGCACTCACGAACCACCAGTTCTAAGCTGCACTCACGAACCACCAGTTCTAAGCTGCACTCACGAACCACCAGTTCTATGCTGCACTCACGAACCACCAGTTCTAAGCTGCACTCACGAACCACCAGTTCTAAGCTGCACTCACGAACCACCAGTTCTAAGCTGCACTCACGAACCACCAGTTCTAAGTTGCACTCACGAACCACCAGTTCTAAGCTGCACTCACGAACCACCAGTTCTATGCTGCACTCACGAACCACCAGTTCTAAGCTGCACTCACGAATCACCAGTTCTAAGCTGCACTCACGAACCACCAGTTCTAAGCTGCACTCACGAACCACCAGTTCTAAGCTGCACTCACGAACCACCAGTTCTAAGCTGCACTCACGAACCACCAGTTCTAAGCTGCACTCACGAACCACCAGTTCTAAGCTGCACTCACGAACCACCAGTTCTATGCTGCACTCACGAACCACCAGTTCTAAGCTGCACTCACGAACCACCAGTTCTAAGCTGCACTCACGAACCACCAGTTCTAAGCTGCACTCACGAACCACCAGTTCTAAGTTGCACTCACGAACCACCAGTTCTAAGCTGCACTCACGAACCACCAGTTCTATGCTGCACTCACGAACCACCAGTTCTAAGCTGCACTCACGAACCACCAGTTCTAAGTTGCACTCACGAACCACCAGTTCTAAGCTGCACTCACGAACCACCAGTTCTAAGCTGCACTCACGAACCACCAGTTCTATGCTGCACTCACGAACCACCAGTTCTAAGCTGCACTCACGAACCACCAGTTCTATGCTGCACTCACGAACCACCAGTTCTAAGCTGCACTCACGAATCACCAGTTCTAAGCTGCACTCACGAACCACCAGTTCTAAGCTGCACTCACGAACCACCAGTTCTATGCTGCACTCACGAACCACCAGTTCTAAGCTGCACTCACGAACCACCAGTTCTAAGCTGCACTCACGAACCACCAGTTCTAGTAAACAATGCTAAGCTGATTATTCGTTAATGCGCTGGAACTTGTGTGGTCACACATTCTACACACTTGGTTACTGAGAAACTGTAACATAGTAATTATTGTGTTAATTCAAAAGTAAACAATAACATGTAGTCATGTGTTTAATGCTTTATTAAATCTTTTGGTATTACATATTTAAATGCGGATTGTTTGCATCTATACCTTTTGAAGTTTTTCGCGGATTAATGTACGTTTTTTTTTAAACGCAAAAGTCTCTACGGTGGTTAATTTTTTTTAAAATTGAACATAAATTAGCAAAAAGTTATTTTTAGCACCAGTAATATTACCAATTAAAGTCATAATTTGGATTTAACCTGCTGATATAATTTCTAAATATAACAGTATTATAAGTGAATTTCCTATGAAAAAGTGAACAATTAGCATGACCCGCACGATAAGACTTAAGCCCGGGACCACCATAGAAGTTCCTAACGTAATCCCCTGAACACGTTTTGAGGGGTGTCTAAAATAAGTTTTTATTTTAAAACTTATTTTAGACACCCCTCAAAACGTGTTCAGGGGATCACGTTAGGAACTTCTATGGTGGTCCCGGGCTTAAGTCTTATCGTGCGGGTCATGCTAATTGTTCGTTTTTATCATATATATATATATATGAGTTCGCACTCTAGCGGTCGCAATTTTTGACAGATTTACTTCAAATTTAGTACGTATACATTCCTTTTTATAATCGTTTTATCACACCTATACCCCTATACCAACTTGTTATCCCGAAAAAACCTCCTTCTAACTTTATAATGTACAACATTGGCATCCTATTAGTGAATTTAAATATAACCAGGAGCATCAAAACAGCCAAATAACATTTTTCATCAATTTTCAAATAAATGTAACCAGTGTTGGTTTAAACCCTTTATTTGATATTTTTAGGGTTTCAATGAGGAAATTAACTCCCCTCACGTCAGCGTGCTGCGTGTGATCTCGTTATGTTTTATTATAATTTACTGTAAAGTAATTTTAGGAATGGTATGACGCAATTAAGTTTATAATCATAGGTTTTTTCAGACAATAACTCCTTTTTACGGAACAATTTTCCTTTTATGAGAATAATTTTTCACGTTTTGTTCAAAACCATGAATCATAATCAACATTAAATTGGAAACTATAATGGAAATAATCATATATTTTAATATAAAAAAGCAAAGTTCAAGTACCAACAGTACCTAATAGGTTATTAAGTTAAATGATTATTTTGATAATAAATTATGAAATTATAAGTACATTGGAAACTTATCTTTTGTTGGCTCTCGAAAACAACTTACGGGTTAATTAGTCAGTATTCTTTGGTTTTTCTCTTGAATACGATTGGTTTATAGAATTGTTAGCCTTAAACTGGGGTCTGCATCATGTTAATTCATTTTCGTTAATTTTACTATAAAAACATAACTCTTATCATTTGAATTGTAATGCACCTCCAACTAGGAGGACATTCCGGGTTATTATTTATAATTTAATTATGTTGTAATAGGCCTATAACTAAGGAGAGTGGTATTAAACATGTCCGGATATTAGGTGTAAAATGAAGTCATATACGCAAACAGATATATAACCATTTTAACTTATCAACTACAACTTTGCAAACCTTTGATTAAAGTCTAAATTGGTTTTGATTGTGATTCAAATTGGTAGATAAGAATAAAAAAAGTATGCTTTCCATTAGTTTTGAAATTTTAACTAGC
Source organism: Allygus modestus (assembly GCA_963675035.1). NCBI lineage: Eukaryota > Metazoa > Arthropoda > Insecta > Hemiptera > Cicadellidae > Allygus > Allygus modestus. The sequence continues at coordinate 138,001,153 of OY776115.1, read as the reverse complement.
CACTCTTACAATATACGATTTTAACCCATTAATTTAATTTAAATTTAAAGCATTAAGCTAAGCATTAATTTTAATGCTTAGCTTTAAATCATTTTAATGAGTTATGAACTAAACATACTGAAAAAATAAGATCATGTTTAAATATTGGATTATTTTAAATACATTTTAGGAACACAATAGTTATTCAAAATTCCTAGAAGTGTGGTGTACTTGATTGTAATACACTTATCCTTATAATTTTACAAAACGTCTTTCCATTGCCATCTTAAAGCTAAGTAATATAATATAAACAAAACAAGAGCAAAACCTATTGCTATTTTCTTTTAAACTTTACTTACTTTGAAAAAACACTGAAGCTTAACATTATGTTTTAATCATTTTAAGGTAATAAAATAATGCAAATTTATTTCCAAACAATATGTATACTCTACAAAAATAATATTTCAAAAATATTATAATAACAAACTAAGTTCTGTGTTTATTTACTCACCGATCAAGCACGGATGTACTCCCCTCTCCTAGCCCAACATATTTTAAGACTATAAATAATGCTTTGTAATTTTTCTATAAGGTTAAAGCAATAAACAGACATTTAACTATATTGGAACTCCAGTTATGTCAGCCTAGGGTTGCTGAGAGTGGGAGGTCTCGGAGGTGCTATTCGTTACGAGTCCCTCAAACTCCCACCAAACCACCTCCCTTCACGACAACGTGACTTGGGTTTCACCGAAGCAGAGATTGTCTTTTTAACAAGGTTTCAGTTTGATCAGTACCTTCAACTGGGGAATATATATTATAAATCCTAAATTATATTGTTTATAAGTGTATTAAGCAATTGTCAAAGAGTGTATAAAATCTCTTTAAATATAGTTTAATGCCACTTTTTAAACATAACTAATTTTTAAACTTCTCGTGTAAACCTAGCAAGACATCACAGCTCCAGTTCAACTGTATTAGGGACATTTTAGGATACCAAATGTCTCTCACCCACAAACATAAAACCTAAATAACATGTAAACTTGAGAAAATGTGACGAAACTATTAGTTAAGTTTGATTATATATCTATTATTAAAGTAAATGTATAATGAAAAGGGTACATTTAAACATATTTCAAATTTTTCATTATTTTTCAGACATGCTACTACAGTTTATTCTGTGTGTCCCATAAAGGCCCCCAATCTTAATTTTTGAAAGATTTTTGAACATGTTCAAACAATCGTTGGTAAATATCACTAGCATAAGTCAAAGTATTTTTTTTAAGTGGTTAAGTGTTTCAACCCTCAACCCTAAATACGGATTGCTGGGGGTAGTTTTTATTTTTTAAATAGCAACCCCTAACAAGTTGCATATCATTTTAAAGAGAATAACAAAATAAAGCCACAATTTAAACCCCTCTATGTTTATTTAATCTAATGTTATGACCATCAAAAGATTTATTCATTTTTATAATTATATTGATAAGATTCGCCACCTTATCAGAAATCAGATACAACTTGAGCAAATCCAGCATTCACTTGATTAGACCTTTGAACAAAGACCTTTTAAAGTGCAACAAAGTAATATTAAAACCTTATTTATTTTTGTCAAGAGGTGAATGGAGCTCCTCAATAAACATAGAGAGGTCTAGCTTGCGGCATTAATTTTCTTTTTTATCCTCTTAAAAATGATATCTAACTTGTTAGAGGTTGCTATTTACAAAACAAAACCACCCCCAGCAACGCATATTTAGGGGTGAGGGTTGAAACCCTTAACCACTTTAAACAAATATTTGACTTGTAAACACTAGTAAATGTGTAACTTGTAAAATGCTAGTAACATGTACCAAAGATTGTTTGATAATTACAGTCGTTCAAAAATTAAAAGAGCGGGGACCTTTGTAGGACACCCAGTTAAACGCAGAGTTTATCTAAAACCTATGTTCCAACTATTATTTTTTAAATTTATCCCTACGTAATCATAAAACACTGTGGACACTATGAAAAAAATGTGTGTACAACAAATATAGGCATTATACGTTTAAGTATTGACTGAGTATCATTATTTAGTTACAGTAATGTTACATCATAAATATAAGAACAAAGTTTATCGTTTAAATTAATGTTTGTTTTCATCTCCCACATGCACATCTAATTGGAAATAAAAAGCACGCGACAGTAATTGTATGTATTTAGATATTGTTATGTGTGTATTTGCTATTTTTATCATTTTATTAAGAACATGATAATTACATTTTTATGCCATATTGTCTCATAAACCTTTTTTTAAATGTGACATTAGTTAGCTCAAATTTATATTAATAAAAATTATCAATATCAATTTAAAGTTATAAAAAAACTGAGATAAAAAAATAAAGTTCAATTGATTAAAAACGTCGAAAAACATTTCGATTTACGTAAAATGAAGCAAGAGTTACGTTACAACCATACAATAGGATTCTAGTCATCGCCATGCATCTCAATGGTGGTAAATTGGAGTGGGGCATTACAATGCGATGCAATTGCAGTAACAGTGATGATGCAGGGTGCGGTGAGGCGATGATGCTGTGATTGTAATTATCATGTAGTACATGGCCAAGGTTATCGCTTCAATTACATGAGTTATATTTTGGTATAATTTTTTATTAATATTGATATATCCTATAATCTCTTTCGAGTAATGTTTGCTTGGTTGCTTCGTTTTAACTATGATATTAACAACTGTTGAAAATATTTCCTTCAATTACTGAAACTAACTTTTTTATGGGATTATACATTTGTTATAGACAGGTTGTGCCAATAATTCAAACTTTCTAAAAACAAAGTAGGATTTTAAAATGTTCATATAAAATTTGAACATTGGACGTACAAAGTTTAACATTAATACAAACAAAAATCAATAATATATTTATAACATGAAATCAACTTTCAATTAGTACTCATGTCTTCTCTTTCAACTATGAAACAATTTGGTTTCCTTAGAAAAATTATTAAAACCTTTGAATGAAGAATTATTATAACGTTTAAAAAATATATATTTTTTGTTGTAATATGAATAATGTAACTTTAAGGGACATTCATTGAGTTATACTAACAATTGGGGGACCTTTTATACACAAAAAAGAGGGAAATGAGGAAACAAAATATGCAGAAATGAAGGATCCGTGGGGAAAATTACTCCTGAGCAAACTGACTGACCTTGTTGGAGTAAAGCTAATTGTTAAAATAACGACTTGAATACGATTCAAAGTAGGAATTTGTTAAGCTTTAAAATGCATTTATTCTATGAGCAATATAATAAGAAGAATTTATAAACTTTGTTGAACATAGTTGTATTTTATTTTGTGTTTATGTACGCAGTACCAAGCATCGGAGTAGTATTTATAGCAAGCGTATACAAGTAATATAGAGAAGTAAACAAAAGGAAGAATAGCTCATACTCATCAGTGGCGGTTTCCGGCTCAGTCGGCCAGAACATTGACAGTTTCCGGTTGCCGGAATGCGGCAAGAAATGGCGGGATTAGGAGAAAGGCTCCGGACCTCATATTCGGTCAGGACAAGGGATTACTGTGAGCGTTGTAAAACCTTCAGACTTTATTATATTGAATTCTCTAACGATTTATGCGATACTTGTCAACTAGATTTACATCAAATATAATCTGTTTAATGCTTCTACATAACGTGAAGCTTTTTCCAGTGCATAAAAGGTTAAAGTTCCTAATGTTTAATATTTTAATTGTATCCCTAACAACTAAAAATGTTTTTAGTGGCCATATATTTATATTTTTATAACTTTCTCTTATTCTTTAAATACTGCGTTAGTATATATTTATTATTTAGACATTATTAAGGATGTAAAAGATAATTGTGATTGGAATACCTAAGAAAAATATAATATTTTAAAATAAGTTTTCTAACATCTTCAATATTATTTGACTTTTATACAAGAAATTTATTATATTCACGTTTCTCTGAATGTTTTGTACAGATATTATTTTTTATATTTATTTATATTAAGTATGCTTTAAACAACTATTTTTTTAAATTCATTAAATGCCATTAACATAATAGGCTTAAAATTATGCAAAAAAATGTTATTCACGTACTGGTATTTAATTATAGTTTATACGATAAAAAATACCAGGTTGTACCATTGAAATAAATGAGACCATAACGCATACAGTCACTATTTGTAAAGAAATTGTGTTTCCATGATTGGGACTTATTGACAGATGTTGTTAAGTAAGGCTGTTTGTAAGTAATTTAACTTTATACTCTCACAGTGTAACTTCACTGTAGCAAACACTTATGAGTACCACTGTAGCTAATATTTATAAGTATAAATATAGATATAACGTCCCTCAGGCTGCATTAACTTCGCATTGAAATAAATGCAGCTTCGGATGCAGCCATAGCTTAATAAGTCATTATAGTATAAAATGTCTTACATTTATATAACTTATATATATATATATCATTATTAATATAAAATATTAACTAATTTATATATGTCAATAATATAACACGCACAACATACTAAATATTATCACTTAATCAACTCCTTACTGAATTTAATATAATGTAATCCAAGAAGCAAAATATAAATACTGTAAATAATAAGAGACATGCATCACGTTGTTAACATATGAGTTTAGAACTTTTCTGGTGAGTTAACAAGTCTATCTATTCACTTATTTTTAATTTCTTGGCGGTTCTTAAACATATTTGTTGCTAATTTGGATATCGAAATTAAGTACAACAAAGAGTTGTCACAATATCGGTGAGTCTTGTTGGCTCTCCAGTGTAACCCTTTCACCAACGCAGTACTTGTTTTGGTAACCTCTCAAACTCGTTCCTCTCAAACCTGTACCGCACCACCCTAAATCTCTGGATTGTACTTAATGATGGTCAGCTGATGACACCGCTGGTTTCTGCCGACTAATCCGATCCTACTGGGACTAGTTCGTAGAACAGGATCCTTAACTTAATCGCTACACTCTGAAAAGTAGTAGTGTTTCATTAAAAAAATAAAGTTAATTTAGATTTGTTGTTGTAAATTATAGTGGACATTTTCTATTACTAATGGAGTAAAACCTTTTACGATGTTTCCGGATCTGTAATCTGATCCCATCTTCAGGTCAGATAATACCTAGAACATAAAAAATACACCAGGATGTTAATGGCATTATCCAGGCAAATTTGGAATAAACACAACAAGCTAATGCAGAGACATTTTAGCTTTTTCCAGCCCAATCCAGCCTTTCCTGGATTGTGCCATTAACATCTTGTTATTTTTGTTATGTTCTCGGTTTTATCTAACTTGAAGAAGGGATTGCATTCCAGATCCGGAAATATCGTGAAACTTGTTTTTACAATCAGTGATGGAATATGTCCACAACAATTTCTTAAATAACACATCTAAACTAACTTTACATTTTTAATTAAACACTACTACGGTTTAGAATGTATCGATTCAGTTCAGGATCCTTTCCTACGAACTAGTACCAGTAGGATTGGATCGGTCGGCAATAACCAGTGGCATGTAGGTCATCAGCCAAGCCTCAATAGTACGGACCAGTGATTTATTTTGGTGTGGTACGGGTTTAAGAGGGACGAGTTTGAGAGGACACGTTTGTTTCTTCTGGGGCTGGTTTCTTGAAATAAGAGTCTCCTTGCTGAACTTGGATTTACAACCAAGTCACAACCCTGAGAGGGGATAATGGATCTTCCTGTCTCTTCAGTGCAACCTGGTACGAGTGCCTGGGGGAAGGGTTCTTAACCAAGAAACTTAACAACCCTATGCTAGGGGTTGAACAGGTCAACAGGGTATAGTGTTGCCGTGCTCACACCCTGTGTACCAGAGAGGTTTAGATTCAATTCTTTCTCCCTTATGGGGTAGCTTGTGCTGTCTCAGCACAACCTCTCCCCTTCCTGCAAATCCCTCCCTTCAGATTGTCGAAGAAAATCCCTACTGGGGACGTGCATAGCTGATTATTTGTTTGATCTACCAATCATTCAAATTGTATATACAAAATATGTTTAAATAGAAAGGAAAATCAAATCTAACATAAATTAATTACAACTACGAAGGTTGGTATTGCTTTAAAATACGACGATTGTATAGTATTATGAAGAGTAGAATTAAATCAACACGATATGAGGTATTTACTTATAAAATACTGTAATACGCTACTGCTAAAAAATCATATAAAATGGTTAGTAAGTACAATAAAATGCCTAATTTAATTTATCGCTTAACACAACTAATCAGATTTAACCAAAAAGGACGACGCGCAATGTGCCACCGACGTGACGTTATTGATGACTTTGTTTTCACAACTTGTCTTGACTCTAAACACTTGAACTATCAATTTTAATCAAGAGACCAATCTCTAACTTGTACATATTACCTAATTGCGTAACGTAAATTTTAACATGTCTTAAGTCAGATTACGGTGATTAAATATGTGTATATTTATACCTAAGAAAGTGCGGATACATTTAAATTACTCAACAACTATTATGAGAAGACAAATTAAGCATTGCAAAGAACTGGGCGTAGTTGTGGGCGAAATTACTACGGTAAAACATCGTGACCGGCTGATGTTAAAATGAAGGAACAACTAAATATTTATAAAAGGAGACCCAAGAAACTGAAAGTTAGTGAAACATAGTATATTTGAAAAGAATGGGTCTTGGCTAGAATTAATTTTTACGAGCTTAAATGTAAACAACGTAACATACTGGAGGCAGCGTGTTAGGCAGTTGATGGGAATCGCATTTCTCAGCTAGTGCCTCAGTCAATCCAACTTTTGTCCCGTTAGTAGAAAAATAGATTAAATAAAGTAATCAGCACAAGAATAATTGGACTCCATCCCCCTACTGCTGATGTGAACCCTTCGGAAAGGTTAGTCACGGCAAGACACTTGTAGTGACTCCTCGCCAAACATCATAAGCGACAGTAAAGAACTGCCCCGAAGAGGTGCGTTGTTTTTTTGTACGCTCGAAACCTCAGGACGATAGTTTTTAGATCCAGTTTCTATATTTGAGTTTGTTTGTGTAGATCGACCAAGTATCTATGCTTTATTTAAATTTTAAGGTGGGTGTTGCGTAAATAATTACAAAATAATGATTAATATTCTTCAGGTCGTTAAGGACCTTTTAATAAATGTGGGTGTATTTATAATATTAAATAACAGCCGTAAAACTGTCAACGGATTTTAGCATGATGGTTATTGTTTTAATTCTTTCTTTATCTGGCGTTTGATGATCATGGAAGATGTACAGGTTCACAAAGGGATGACAACAGATTTAAGATAAGATTACACAAAGCGTTACTTTTATCTACTTATCATTAGGTGGATAATTTTATTAGCGGTTTTGGCAAAACATCATGTCGAATCGTCAAGTGGAAGGTGACCTCTTTAGTAACAGCTCCAGGGGCTGCAATGTAGGTTTACACGACTCTCTACTACTTTTTCTGTGGCTATACTCGGAAGAATCCTCAACCTCAAGTTTGAAACTGTTCTTCTATATGATGACTTATTATTTATACACATCGTTAATTAATATGATTTATAAAATTAAACGGGAATCCTTGCACTTGCCCCTTATTCCCCTCCGAAATCGAGATTTATAACTCCTTTAGTTTTATTTATTTAATTAATTCTTCACAACATCGTCATCACCACATAGCTTATGGAGTAAAAACATGTGAAGGTTGTAAATATTAATTCACAGCCGATAAGTTTTAGTTCAGGTTTTCCACCTGTTATTTCCGTTTCTGACAATAATCCTAAATATTCTCAATATTTGACTCGCCAGTGAATGACATACATTTTGTGAGTGTATGGTGTGACAAGGATATAAACATGCTAGTTTCACTATATACGAAGTACTCGACAGTTTCAGTGTTTTGTGCAACTGTCTCAATGTCATAAATCTTTCTCTCTGCTCATGGAGTGACGCCCCGACGTGAAACACAACTGTGAACTCTTTGTTACCCATTCTTTACTGTGTTTTTTATCCTTGAATAGCACGTTAGAACAGGAAAACAGTTTCCCTAATATTTTACTTTGAAAAACATTAATTAATATTATTTATACAATTGTTCAGTAATCCTTTACTTATTTTTAAGTAATAATTTATCTTTTAATGTCCATATAAAGTGTAACCTCAAAAACTTGAGCTTTAGGGGGCAGAAACAATTCGAGCTATCAAATATTTCAAAATATATTGAGGTTAGACTTGTCAAGGTGATCTTTCATAGCCTTAGTATTATTGTGAGCCACGATAACGCAATCGATGAGACATTGAATAGTAGAACCCTGACATAATTTACTGTTTTATCTGCAGTGTAAATAATCGTACTGTTATAAATATAATTAAAATTAAAAATTATTTTGTAATTGTTTCTAGAACAAGCCTGAATTTGGTTTTAACAGCTTATGTGGTGAACGTATAATATGATGAACACTTTACCTTTTAACTTCAGTGAACCGTTAAAATGTCGTAGAGTAGGAAAGTAAACAAACAATGACTCACAGTGCGGCATTTTGGAGATGTTTTTCCCGTTTGGCCAAATTCAGTCCTTTATAGGATGGGTTTTAGCTTTCTTCTTATTGCAAGCCCCAAACACACTTCTCCCCACCTTAGAAATTAAGTTATAGTTCTAAATAACTACGTTACACTCGCTTAGTGCACACTAGAACTATCAGATACCGAAGTATTTATGCCAGAGAGGAACCTATGTAATGTGGAGGGAGGGCGGGAATATCGATATGAACAATAGAAGCTGCAAATAGAGAAAACGATAGAACATGATGCTCTCTCTCTCTATATATATATATATATACATATATATATATATATATTTATATATAGTAACTGGGGATAAGGAATCCAAACCAATTTTTTACAATTTCGACTTATATTGGTCCTATAGCAAACAATTTTCTTTTTAGAGGAACGGAGAAAACAGTTTCGAGATATAGAGGGTTTTCAGCAAAGACTTCGAGTTATCGAGGTGTTCCCCACCAACCCTTCAACCTTTATAGATAAAATAGTATAAAACAAGGTGGAAAAATTCAGGGGGAATGACAAAATTTCGAGTTGACAAGGAATTCGACTTATTGAGGCTCGAGTTATTGATATTTCACTGTAATGTTACCGTAAGAAATATTTTTTCTAAAATAAATACATGATAATCGTCATTGCATTATTTTTACACTCGTTTTAAGGACAATTTCGCACTGTAAATGTGGGTTGCGCTCTTACGAATACTAATAGAGACTAAAAAATATCTTTTAAGTAAGTTATGATGGTAATAGTATCATAAAAACTTTAAAGTTCTGATATAAAATTGACCTTGAAATACTAGTGTATAAGATAATTATAGTCTTATATTACAATATAAATGTTAATATTGATCGTCTATGAATTTTAAATGTTTCACTGAATTGATATTCAAATGACTGAGACTATAATCTGTAACCAATCTAATAGATGCTAAGCGTAAATATTTTAATTGTATCTGATTCACGACGTCAAATAATACATGCTTGATAGTACTAGTTATTATAAAAGTCCCTTTTTCACTTTTCCTTTCTTTATTAGAAAGATTTTAGACGTCACAATTCACTGTCTTTGAAAACAACTGTTGTAGTTGAATATTAACATAAATATGTTGAGTTATTCATACGAGTACTAAATGTCAAAACACCATTTTTTAATTCAGGGAGGCTGTGGCATACCGGGGCTCTCATTTGTATGTAAATTAAACAACATCGCGATATTTCTGAAACTGTTTCCGTGAAGCAACAAATACTGCAAATACTGTAACTTTGTAGACGTTGTAGGAGAAATGGAAGAGTTATGATGGGAAATATTACAAATATTTAAATTTTACCTTAATGAAAATTAATTTAACAACTGTGGATTGTTGTTCGAGAAAACAAATTTAAATTAAATACAGTTATAGTCTATTAATCGAAATATTTTGAGTAAGAAATATTAAAATGGAAAGAGCTGAAGTTTTATATCACTGATTGTAGGCATAATGACCTTGCTAGGTGTGAATTCATAGGTTTTTCATTTGGTAGCAGAATGAGGTGGTAATTTTAATATAAATTTAATCCACCATCTGATCTGGGTCGACAGGAAACAATTTCAACATTTTACCTTCTTATAAAATGTTAAAATTATTTTCAAATTTGATACGTTTTGAAAAAAATTATACATTTTGAGCTTAAATGACATAGATTACACCGAATGTTTTTAGCTGCAAAAACCCTAAGGTAACTCTTTTTTTAATTAAATACAAGGCTATATTAAGCGATGAGTTTATGTGATCATGCGCATGTCAAACGAGTTCGCACGCAGCACGCTGACGTAAGGGAATTGAATTTCCCCATACGAAACTTTAAAACATGAAAATCTGTGTTAAAATGTACTGTACATTTATTCCAATTTTATGGATATCTGAAAACATTTAATTGTTTGGCTGTTCTGATGCTCCTGGTTCTATTTACCTGCAACGCTGAAAAAACAATGTTGCGAATTACAGGGTTAGGAGGAAGAAAAGTCAGAATAGAGAGGCTAGGTGTGGGGATACTGGAGATGATAAAATTACGCCAACATATAAAAAACTGGCTTTTCTATTGTAAAACGCCCCTAAGACAACGTACTGTATTTAATCAATATACAGGGTGTCCCATAAGTAAAGTGCCAAACTCTGGTAAAAGGTTATATGGGCCAAAATAAAGAGAAAATAATTTATAAATTTTTTTCCAAAAACGCTTCGTTTACCAGATATCCGCCATTTTGGATTTTGTACAAAATAATTGTTATCATCAAAATTTTTCAACCGGTCTTTATAAAACTCGGTAAGTATGTTTAAATAAAAGAGAACTACTCTAGAAAAAAAATTCAACTTGGTCCAATTTAAAATTTCAAAACGGCGGCCATTTTAAAATTGTAATCTAAAATAGCGGGAAAACGGTAAAAAATACCAAAATGTATTAAGACCAATTTTGTTTAGAAAATTATATTTGCAATCTGGCAACACCAAAAACATGAGAATCGAACAAAACATAACTGAGATACAATGAAATGTGTGTTAAGAGGCAGCAAAAAATCCATTTTTTAATCCCATTATGTGTTGTCACTCATTAAATGGTTTCAATGTATCTCGGTTATGCTTTGTTTGATTCTCATGTTTTTTGTGTTGACAGATTGGAAATAGAATATTAAAAAAAAATTATCTTAGTACATTTTTTATTTTTTACCGTTTTCTCACCATTTTAGATTAAAATTTTAAAATGGCCACCATTTTGAAATTTTAAATTGGACCAAGTTAAATTTTTGTCTACAGTAGGTCTCTTTTATTTAAACATACTTACCGAGTTTTATAAAGATCGGTTAAAAATGTTGAAGGTAACAATTATTTTTAAAAAAAATCCAAAATGGTGGAAATCTGGTAAACTAAGCGATTTTGGAAAAAAATATTCTTAATTTTTTCTTTATTTTGACCAATATAACCTTTTCCCAGGGTTTGGCACTTTACTTATGGGACACCCTGTATATTTCCATTAATAACTTAGTAAATTTTTGCGCTAGAATGATAAAGAACATTTTTTAAATTTTGTGGCCTAAAATTTAATATGCATTTGGTTTAAATTAGGGGCAGTTCTAACCTTTTTTTGGATCAAAAACCCAAAATTTAAAAATTTAAAATCCTTAAAAGTGTGTTAGGGTTTTCCGATTGTTTTGCCCAACAAACTTGTTCAACTTGTTCATATATCGGAATGTTTCTGGTAAATTTTTATTAAATCGGACAGAAGGGCGACCGCTAGAGTGCAAACACATAAATACATGTATAATTTTTCACCACCCCACAAAACGTGTTTGGTGGGTCACGTTAGGAACTTCTATGATGGTCCCGTGCTTAAGTGTCACTATGCAGGTCATGGTAATAGTTAACTCTTTTATAGAAATTCACTAACAAGGAAATTATTTGGCTGTCAGAAATGGCACGTTTTAAATTAAAGTGAAGCGTGACCTCCTCGTTGGCGAGACGTCACTCTCTTGTATAAACATCCTGTAACCACCTATGCTGTAGGAGTACTGAGTCGGAAAATAAATACTGTTTTATTCATAAAACACAAAGGAGGTTTACATTATCTGAAATATAACGCGTCTTTAGTGATAAGAGCTGCTTTTTCCCATACGGTCATATACTAATAAAGAGATAATTAATCGTGACAACTAAGTGACCAATATTGATACAGCTAGAATTGATAACGAAAATAAAAGTGAATGATCAGTTGAATAACTACGAGCAAAATTATTCGCTTGTTGGAGCAAGGTGGTCGAAGCAGAACGGGTGGAGGTAATATGTATTCATTGTGAAGATTTCTAAATACATTATTTGGTTTTTATTAATATTAGGTATAAATGGTTTTACACTATGTAATTCACTAAACCGCCATATTCTTAGAGCTGATGCTGCTTAGATTTATGGTCATATGATAATACAGTTGTATATGTGGCATATGGAAATCTACTAAACAAATTATAGATAGTAAGGAAACATTATCTTGACATAAAACATCCATATATATGAAAATGTCCCACGATGAAAATTAATATGATTTTAAAAAGCATGAATTATGTATTTACTTAAAAACCTCTGTGTACTCAAAAAGAAGTATAGAGAATGTACATTAGTTACAGAACTGCTTTTCTTTTTTCGTGGGAACTGAGGGTGGAGCCACCAGCTATTAATATTTATACACATTAAATCATAAACTAGCATTTTTCTATTTTATAATGTTACACGTTTAGTCGTTACTTGAATACAAATATTTTGAATTTCACTTATATTTTAAACCACGTGCCCTATTATTACCCTAAAAATGTATTCACATATAAAGATTATTTTTAAGACGTTCAATAGATTTGGATCAAAAGAAAGTATTAAGTTGGTTTACAAAAAGGGATAATACTGGTTAATCTACAAAATATTGTATTTTCATTTTGCTCAGAGTAATTACAAAATTTGCAAGACCATGTTCAAAAGACCATCTAATTAAAATGTTTCTCAATTAATAACGTAGTTTTGAAATCTTTCTTATATTAAAAAATATCAGTTCCTCTAATTTAAACACAAACAATAATTTCAGAGTTACAGCCATTTTTATCAGACTTAACAGCAAAACTTGGCTAGTTTAAGTGAAGCAATTGAATAATAGTGTTTTAGTCACATTCAACAAAAATCATTAAATTTACTGTCTCTTCAGATATTTATAGGATTTAATTTATTTTCTATGAGATTTACGTTGTAGACAGTAGCAGTTGCATTCATGTACCCAACTGCTTGGTGTAAACTATTTACAATAAGCAATAACTAATGAATTTAAACTTTATAAAAATAATTGTAATCAACATTCAAATCACGTCCGTTAGTAGCTTTGTTAGAAAATGGTAAGTAGTTTATTACTACCGATATCCAAAGCGTCTTGATATCTTAAGCTCTTGATGCTACTTTTGTTTCAACATTGTGTGACGGAAATGTACTACGATAATGTACTTTTTTTATAAACAAAACAAATAAGTTATTATAAACTGCTATTTATTGAATTATCAAACATAATTCTTTCACGTTTGAAACGTATAGCATTTTGCATTTATCCTAATCCTTGAACGTAGTCGAATACAAATTCTACCCAGTGAAAACACATATACACGCGAACACAAATACTGTTGCACCACTGATGTGGTCATCCTGTTGCGGTTTTTATCTGTATTTAAATGAGACCACGCGATGTTAGAGACCGCTTGAGCACAAACTTGACTGATCTGTTAACCTACATTCATAGAGTCCAAATAGTCAGCTGGACTTAATATTATGAAAAGTAGTAAAACAGCATTATATACAGGTGTTCCGCATCCCTTTAGACAAAGTAATACATCATTATTTCTTGAGACGATATATAATGACCATGGTTCTCCCGTGCCATCTTTTCCATTTGTCTGTCTGTATGTGTTTTTTTTTTTTTTTTTTTTTATATATAGAACCAAATTCAACCAAACTTGAATCTACTGTTTATTGTGATATGGCCTATCAACACAAAACTTACGGATTAATTATCTCTGAACTTGGCAAAATGCCAACCATTTTTAATTATCTAATTTAAATGGCTATAAAATCAGCCATTTTAAAAAATATTTATAAGGAAAAATTCATTTGGGTGTGTTATGACAAACCTAAAGTTAGTTACTGAAATCGAGTAACAAAAAACTGACCTGACACAATTTACGTGTGACCGGACAAAGCCGGTCTTTGGTTTGTCCACAGTAAAACAATAAAATAAATAACAAGATTTGTAACAGGTAGATTATTTATTACTCGATTCCCATTATGAAAGTCTCGTTAGATTCGACATAGCATTCCCTGAAATAAGTTAATTTTGTAAATACTTTATAAAATGACTGGATTTTGAGCCGTTTAAGATAACAAGTTTAACGGCCACCATTTTGTAATATTTAGAGATAATTACACCAAAACAGTTGCGCTCATAGATTATCACCATAAACAATTTACTTGAGTTTGGTTGTGTATTTTTAGATATTAACATTAAATTAATGTTTTAGTATTTAGTTTTCTTAATATATATTTTATTTTAGTTTTATTATTCCTGGATTCCTGGATAATGCTGAAAAATTGGGGGGGGTTTTGTACCCCAAAAATGGGTTTTTTGAATTTTTTACATATAATTTTGGAAATAGTCAAATTTTAGTTTTTTCCATTTGGTTCCAGCTTAAAAAACACACAATTCGGTATTTTGATCATTTCTCTACGTCAATTGGTTACCGAGATATTGAAAGTGCTAAACACAGTACGTTGTCTAATGTTATTCTTATGGAGGAAAATAAAAATTTTATATCTAGCTTATTTATGAACATATACTGACGAAACTTGGTATACGGCTTCATCTGGTTGTGAACCATTGATATTTGCTCAAAAAAACATTTTTTTGCCAAAGGCTCCCGTAGCAGCAAACCTGCGTACTCAGCCCCATGTTATTCTTATGGAGAATAAGTAACGTGTTATCTCCCTTAATTATGAAAATAAATAAATGAAATTTGGTATGTGACTTCACCTAGTTGAGTCATATTGATATTAGCATAAACCCCCCCCCCCTTTTTTGTGTTCCTTGCTTCAGCAAACCTGCATACTCTGCCGCCATGTTATTCTT
Source organism: Allygus modestus (assembly GCA_963675035.1). NCBI lineage: Eukaryota > Metazoa > Arthropoda > Insecta > Hemiptera > Cicadellidae > Allygus > Allygus modestus. Next base: position 137,985,920 of record OY776115.1, on the reverse strand, counting down.
ATGGAGAATAATTAAAATGTCATAAATTGTTTATTTATGAATGTATATTGATGAAAATTGGTATGTAGCTTTATGTGGTATTAAGATAAATATATATGCATTGGAAATTTGCTAAGTACGCAGGTTTGCTGCTACGGGGGTATTTATTTTATAAATTTGGTTTAACTTTTCAAAGTGGCATTTATTACAATAATATTCGCTTTCTAACATTTTTATCCCACTCCATGATGTTCTAAAATTCACAGTAGAGATTAGTACTTTGTTTCGGTACGTATGTAAAATCCATTATAACTTAATTTTTTTGATGGATTTTAGCCTCCGGATTACTGTGTGATACTTTAAAGTGGTTTAAACAACTTTTAAGCACTATAATGGTTTGTGAACAGGAAAAATATAAATTATGCCCGCAATATTTAAAATTCAGTAGACAAGGATATTGCACATACAGCAATGACAACTAAAGAAATAAGTGTGAAAGCTTATATCAAAATATAATGTCACTTCATCGCAGATAATAGCAAAAAATCCACTGGGGAAATCATCGTTAGAGGACATAATTGTGTTTCCTTGTAAGGATTCGCACAGTGGGTCTTTATTATTTTCATTTCCACAAACAGTTTCCTACTTCCAAGAGGAAATTCGTTTCTTTATTTTCTAAGGCTACTTGTAAGCCTTTTATACCAGATCAGTTAGCATTAGGAGATATATTTTTTAAAACCTTAACAAGTGTAAATAACAATAATTAAGCTAATCGACGTAAAATAAAGAGATGACTTTTATACTAAAAAAATAATTGGTTATTAGGGTTTTCATTGTACATAATAACAAATACACAAAATATAGTCGAATGCAAAGTTATTTACGTGTTTTGCCAAATACAAAACAATCCAATAAACAACAAATTGTTTTTTAAAAACAAAATTTATGTTTGGAATGGGAATTGTTACTAACGGCGATGCCAATCATGGGAAACTAATACATTAAACAACCTGGCTTTTGATGACTGCAAGTATTTCGCGAGAAGAACCAAATGCCAACATAGTATATATCAAATTGAACCATTGATGCCATATAAATAAATTTTCCGTTGACATATTCACTATATGTACCAACGGAATATTTATTTATATGGCATACATAAAAGGCTTTCAAACTTTTTTGGAAAGGAATAGACAAAGGGTTCTCCTAATATACCATCAGATAAAATGGGTCTGGGACTGGTAGGAAAATAAATCATTTGTCTATGAACTGCTGAGCCTCACAAGAACTATTTGATCAAAACATGAAAGCTTTCATGAATTTGTCAATGGTCTCAATGTTACAGTGTTTTGACCAAATCCATAAAAAATAAACTAAAAGCCTGTATGCACACATCATCGTCATTGGTAGACATGTTGATTTGAGGGTATATATTGGCCACAAGGACAATAGTAAATTTAACTCAAGATCCCCGTGCACAAAACTAATAGACAACTGAGTAAGTAGAAAACTGAATTAATGAAAAATCAACAGACATTTTATTTATATGCATAATATGTACTAAACAAGTCAAGTCTCCCTAAAATTGTCATCTTGAATTTTAATAGTAATACTTTTATCCCTTTTAAGTTATTATTATTTATGTGTGTTCTACCTAAATTAAATATTATGATCTTTTATAGAAATATAATATTATTTAATAATAAATACAAATATTTATATTTGACTAACATTTAATTATTGTTATTGGTTGTAATCTTAAACAACCGAATTTAATAAAGCATAAACGTAAGCATTCAATTTTCCTTCCTCTTTTTTTCGAAGGAAAATTGCGAAAGTTATTTTCATTCTAACAGTAATTTGAATATAAAACAAGTAATTTATATGGAATTTATAATGCACTCAGGGAGAATTTTCTTCCACAAACAATCAACTTGAAAATCGATTCCTACAACGACGACTTGTTATAGAGGTATTTTATTCAGAATTACTGCAGACAGAAGTGTCCAATGGTTTCTCAGTTTTTGTTTACTAGTTCAGTTAGTTTGGACAGTCTTTTTGAGACCAATTAGTGACGGGGACTTATATAAATGTTAGTTCTAAGTTAAATTTACTACAATGTTTGTAAAACACATTTAAATTGGATGTAATATAATATACTTTATTGAGTTGTATTTTATTACAAATCTTCTTCTTTCCACATCCACACCTATAAAACACCGTAATTAATACGTGTTCTCCGATGCCTTTTATAATGCTTGATTTTGTGTCAACGCCAATGTTTTTTTGCGTTTTGATTTTGAACGGTCCAAACCCTGGCCTTATTTCTATTTAACGTTAAATTTATTATATCTGATTAAATAATAGGGCTTTTGGAAATGATCTTTCTCCATTATAAGAATAAAAAATGTGTAAATAGGACATATTCTAAAATAAGTCAACTATCCAATATGTTAATATAACAAAATATTCAAATGTTCAATTGGCACGCCACCCGTACTAGCTTGATAATAATAGTAAATGGCCTGGAATTAGACGTTCTTAATATATTAAGCCAACCAGTTTACAATCGTTGAGTTTTTGAATATCAAAATCAATAATAATATTTCAAGAGGGTTAATAGATGACAGATCAGTAATTGATAATATAGAACCACCGTAGTACATTGTGAATGTCATTAAATCATGTTCGTGTCATCCGCGCAACCAGGTCCATTCCTCAATGACGGGCTGTGGTTGTAGGCAATCAACAACCCTGGGCAACGTAAACAAGTCAGCTCAAGTGGAGGGTTGTGTGTCGAAGCCCGGAATCTCTCCTCTCTTGTAATATTTTAATCTGGCAATCGTTAATCGGAAGTAATTTTATTATTCATTTACATATTTATTATATGGAATATTTAATATTATATTAAAATTTTATATTGAATATGGACTATTATATTATATGTAAATATAAATAATGAAAGAAAAAGCTTTATTAGCATGGAGCTATAATGGCCAATATTTTATTTGAAAAACCAGAGAAATGTAGCACCACCAGGGAAATCCATGTGAAACTAGAAAAGGCAATTTATGTTCTTCCCTTCGTTGTGTTTTTATGATCGAAAAAATCTTCTTTTTTCGTTGTATCAATGTTGTACTATTTAATAAAGTGTGTATTGCTTTGGTTCAGAACACGTGTTGGTGAAATAGAATTATTATTTTTTCGATATATCCTCCTTCCTAGAATTTTACACCAGGTTAAAACAACATGTATAAAACTTTAAGCATGAAAAATTACCTGAATGGCCTTTCAAAATATTTCTTATAAATGTACAATAGACTAATTAACACTCAACTGAGCTTTTTTACGATCATTAGAAGTACAAAGTTTTAACTTGAACAAACAAAGGTGAAGGAATTTTTCCCATAAAAATATTTATTGCACTTACAGAAATCAGGACTTTTAAAATGTAAATATTGAAAATTATTATAATTTCTACTATCGTAATCACCGTTAATAAGTCTCGTTTTCACTATTTTATTCGGTTGGAATTTTAGTAAGAACCCAAGATTTCGTCAATGCCAGCTGAAAAATTTTTCAGCATTATCCAGGAATCCAGGAATAATAAAACTAAAATAAAATATATATTAAGAAAACTAAATACTAAAACATTAATTTAATGTTAATATCTAAAAATACACAACCAAACTCAAGTAAATTGTTTATGGTGATAATCTATGAGCGCAACTGTTTTGGTGTAATTATCTCTAAATATTACAAAATGGTGGCCGTTAAACTTGTTATCTGCAAACACGTAAATATGAAGTTTCGCAGGTGATAAACACATAACGAAAACAGCTGATCTCAAAGTAGTGTAGTGAAAAATTATTTATTACATGAATGTAAATAAATACCTATGTAAGCTCGTATTTTTACGGTTATAGAAATATTATGTTACGGTTTAGTGTCTCTACTAAAATATCTAAAAATTATCATCCTAATTATAACTGTATAAAACCCGTTATTCTTTTATTTCTAAACTGTTTTAAACGATTTATTTTCCAAGAAATCACCGTTATTTGTTGGTTTGCGTGAAGATTTTAAATTTTCAATATATTTATTTTCGGATAATAGGCCGGCCTTAAATATTATTTCTCTTTATAAGATTAACGTAGAAAGTTATTTTAATCGAATTTAAGTCGTTGATACGGTCAAAGTTTTGTTATCAGTTCAGATGTTACAAGCAGAACAAAATAATACAACTGAAATAGCAACGCGTTCTGTACAACACCAAGACCGTATGCCGAGGTTAGGTCCCCGGAACTGAAACTTAAGAAATACGTTTACTATTATTTACTTGACTGGTATAAACATTCAAAAAACATACAAATATTTCTAGCTTTATTAGGAGTTATTCCTATACTCGGATTCAACAAACAGAAATATTTAGATCTACTAGATTATGGGTGTCGAATATAAAAATTAATGTTTTATTCGTTGAAATGATTTGTCCGTTTATTAATAATCTATTAGTATTAATTATCCTTAATTATATTTTGAAATAGTGTAGTTTATAAAAATAAATATTTTTTAAGTTTCATCCAAACAAAGGAAAAATAAATATAATACATTCCCGAGGGGTTCAGAAAGAGCGAGGATTTTCCCAAGGCATTGTACTACTAAGAAACCTTATTAAATAACAATAATTTTGAAATGAATCAGGAATAATCTTAATGAAGTTTATTTAACTGTAAATAATTTCCGTTTATGTTTAAAACCGATATCGACAATGCCGGTAGCATAGCTAAAAAAGGTTTGTAGGTAAATCACACCTTTAGCCTAATGTTCTTTAGTATATCAGTAATATCGTTAGTTTCCGAAGAATATAGATTGAATAGCATATATGAAAACATATACAATTGTAAGTCATAAATCTATAGTTTATCTTATCTGTTTTTAAATTTATCACTAACAGCAATAAAATGTTTTTTTACTAGCTAAGCAATAAAATGTAGGTCTTTAATGTAATCATGGACATTTTTTTCTGTTTGTTTAGAGTGTTCAGTATGTTCACCTAGTCTAAAGAAGAATAATAACAAATCAACAAAACAAATTGTTTTTTATTGTTACCTTTAGCAGAATAGTACATCGACTGTTACCATTGGGATTTGTCGTTAAAACTTAAAAAACAGAGTGATATACGTAATTTTATGTTTGTTATTTATGTTTATGTAAATATTAATTTAATACGTGTTTAAACGTACGATATACTGAAAAACCTCGAAATCCTACTGGTATATCATAGAGTATTTACTTCTACTCTGTACTTACTTACAACAAAACACCACGACATTAAACCAAACTGTATTCAAGCTGTATTGAGCTGTATTCAAGTTCATGCATCTCATGTTATAGTTAATTAATTGCTATTTTACAAAAAATAAATCCCTTGCATATTACACATATCTTCATAATTGGAAGATAATATTTAATAATATACTGTTAAATTGAAATATTAAGTAATAGAAGCTCAATAGAAACTAGTGGCTCTTAGTGGTTATAGCCCCAAAAATTTGGTTTTTGTGTAAGAGGATATTATATTTTAACATACTGTTTGCATGATAAGGAAAATCAATATTTAGGAGGATTTTCTCAGTTGGTTAACACATGAACTAAGCAGAAGCTTAAATCGCATTGTAAATAATCATAGCTTATTATTTGTAAATTTTTCTATTAATAAAACACTCAAGTGATATTTCCATAAGAAAACCATTGGATCTTTAAGGCCGGTGGCTCATAGCCCAGATACTCTTTTACTTTTCTGAAATTTTCTCCATCGTCCTTGGCCCTCAAGCTTTAAAATTAAACGTCATAAGCTATCTTATCTAAGTCCTAGCCCGAGATGTTTCATGGGGACCGACTCGCTTCCAAAATTAAATATTAAGATAATAATATCACGCAAAACCCGTTTTATTTATTGCCCAAGATGTATAGACATTAACCTTGCTCCAATACTCTGCCTTAACTGATCTTTTCTCTATTTAAGTACCTAGGAAATGTAAACTTTATACGTAGGAACACATGTCAGTTCGTAAACAAGGTAGACACGTAATCACATGTTTTAATGTAAAAACCAGAAGATTTTAAATCATAATGCTATTCTTAAAGGCTATATTTTACGTTATTTCTCTTTTGCTGGTAACCTTATAGAAGCACTGTTAAATTTACCGAGCCCCTTTGATCAAGACATTTAATTTGAGCCTTCTACTATTATCCTGCGATTTGCCAAACTCCCAAAATTTTGAATCCCGCAGAATTGGTTTTCTTTATTGTCCAAGCCTGACAGAACAAAATATTATTTTGATTCATCTTATCATCTGAATTGCTTAAATTTACATGTTACAGTCTTATCTTAGCAATCCTAGTTAGTTTTATGTATGTAATCAGTAGTATTTCAATAATTTAAAGAATTCAAGGCAGTCTGGAGGAGAGTGTCAACAACAGTACTTGAAGAATCTCTCAATCAAACTCTATCAACCGCCACTTCTTGTTTGTACAGTTGTGCCTGCGTTTTAGAACTGGGGGAGCGAGAAGTTTAAAACTTCCACAACTGAGAGAGAGATTATGTATTTTATAAAATTGATTTCTTTTAGTATTATGACTTTACATGTTTTGGAAGGACATGTGGATGTATTGTTTTTATAAGAGGCTGCAACCTTGTTAAGAATGAAGTTGACAGGCAATAACTGTAAAATTGTCTTGCATACGATGTATATATATATACAAACCAATATACATTTCGCAGCAGTAGACGCAGAAATGTTCTAATGTCAAATTACTTAACAAAAACGCATCAGACCTAAATCCTAACTAAAACTGAGAAATCACCACACTGCATTTCAAGAAAATAAACGGGGATTTGTATCACACAATAATACAATCAATTATCTCATTACTTGAAAACCATTCCCAACATAAACAAAAAATACCACATTGTTTAAATACAAACCAAATTTAAGGTACACATGACATTTTCTGTACACATTATGTAATTTAGGTTATACAATTTGTCTGACTAATTATCAGTCTAAGAGAAGTTTTCTATACATACCGATTAAATAAATACATATAAAAGTTTATACAAAAAAAGGAATATTTTACTAACCATTGTAAAATGTTAACAAATGAATAGTTGCCAAAAATAGTATTAATTTTTTAATGAGCATTTTTGGTATTCATTATATAGATTCAAATATAGTAATATCAGAGTATTTAAATGATTATCATATAGTATTCCATAGAGTAATATCAAAGATGTTTGTTTAATAAATACTTTCCTGAAATGAAATGGGAATCTCTTAAAAAAACAAAAACAATATTATGTTAGATCTAGTGCTACAAGGATCAGCGAACCTCTAACGCAAACAGGGGTGAACAACAGACAAACATGTAACTCATACCTGCACAGATTAATTTGTTAGTGGAATTGACCATTCGGAATTTATATGATGTTTGTGTTGGGAAGCTGCCTGCATGCGACTGTCCTCGCATTTATTATATGTTTCCCTAGTGAGGAAAATATAACAGTCATTGTTTCCCGTAAAATGACTATGCGAACTACAAAGTGTGGTTTTATATGTAGTTCTAATCAGATATGGGACCTGTCTTGTAAACCTCTAAAAACCTCTAAATTTCAATATATATGAGTTGGGATTCTTTGAATATTTTAACTAAACAAATTTGATGGTAACGTATTTTTAATAACTTTTAAAATAAATAGATTAACCTTAACAACATTACTTTGGCTCATCGTGTTATGGTTCGTTCTTAGCTACTAACTGGTTATGGGATTCCAAGTCTGTATTAGTAACCCTTATTAGCGAATTTCCCCTATAGGGAAGAAGCTATTACCGTAGTCGGTATGGTAAGACCTAGGCCCGGGACCATGATAACTTTTCGTTTTGAGGTCCCCAGACCCCAAAAACACCATTCGTTCGAAACTGTATATATATATATATATATATATATATATATATATATATATATATATATATATATATATATATATATATATGTGTGTCCGTGAGCACGATAACTCTCGTAAAAATTATCCGATTTTGATGAAATTTGGTATAAACGTGTAAAGCAACATTTATGACTTTAAGTTCGAAAACCAGCCAGATCGCTCTATCCAGATTGCTGACAATATATACTATAATATCCATCAAAATAAAGATAACTATTAAACATTATTAATTCGTTCAGTGTTACTTCCGCAAATTATACAATATCTCTTTTATATCTAAATGCAAACCTATTTAAAATGGTTAAACATATTGTTTTCTATAAAATTGTGGAAAGAGTAACTTTCCGGGATTGCGTTGACATGTTCATTTAGCCCGTTCTAGTTGAAAAGTCAAACACAGAGGGAGATTTGTAAACGCATGGCTGCACTCACGCATCGCGGGTCCTGTTTAACAATGCTAAGCTGATTATGCGATAGTGCGATGGAGATTACAAACGTCATGTGGTCACAGCAAATATATTGAAATTAAATTTAATTGTATACGATGTTTTATTTTTACGTTAAGTAAATAATGTTATATATTTATATAATAAAAAGTGAGATTTTACCCTAAAAACTGGTAGTTCTGGATTTCTTTAACAGTTTTTGGTAAATAGCATCGTAATACGGTTCATATATTTCCACCTTCTCAGCTTTTATACTGCCATCTTGGAGAAACCATAGAATTTGTCACTTTTTACTTGTTTTTTGTTTTGTTTTGTTTTTTAATATATCTTCATTATAGCTAATTTTTTTCAGAACATATCATAATTTGCTATAACTACATATAAGCTATATATATCCTTCAGTACTGAATATACTTTTACAATTTTGTGTCCCTTAAATAACAACGAAGATGTAAAATACCCCCGTAGCAGCAAACCTGCGTACTCAGCGAATTTCCAATGCATATATATGTATCTTAATACCACATAAAGCCACATACCAAGTTTCATCAGTATACATTCATAAATAAACGATTTATGACATTTTAATTATTCTCCATAAGAATAACATGGCAGCTGAGTATGCAGGTTTGCTGAAGCAAGGAAGACAAAAAATTGGGTTTTATACAAATATCAATATAACTCGTGTAGGTAAAGCCACATACCAAATTTCATTAATTTATTTTCATAATGAAGGCAGATAACACGTTACTTATTCTCCATAAGAATAACATGGGGCTGAGTATGCAGGTTTGCTGCTACGGGAGCCTTGGGTAAACAATTTTTTTTTTGAGCAAATATCAATATTCCACAACTAGATGAAGCCGTATACCAAGTTTCGTCAGTATACGTTCATAAATAAGCGAGATATAAAATTTTTATTTTCCTCCATAAGAATAACATTAGACAACGTACTGTGTTTAGCACTTTCAATATCTCGGTAACCAATTGACGTAGAGAAATGATCAAAATACCAAATTGTGTGTTTTTTTAAGCTGAATAAAATGGAGAAAAATAAAATTTGACTATTTCCAAAATTATATGTAAAAAATTCTAAAAAAAAACCATTTTTTGGGGTACAAAACCCCCCAAAATACCCCTTCGGATAGAGCGATCTAGCTGGTTTTCGAACTTAAAGTCATAAATGTTGCTTTACACGTTTATACCAAATTTCATCAAAATCGGATAATTTTTACGAGAGTTATCGTTCTCACGGACACATATGTAAACAGTTTCGAACGAATGGTGTTTTTGGGGTCTGGGGACCTCAAAACGAAAAGTTATCATGGTCCCGGGCCTAGGTCTTACCATGCCGACTAGGGTAATAGCTTCTTCCCTATAGGGGAAATTCGCTAAAAAGAACCTCCTGAGTAACCTCGCTGGTATTTTCGTTACCAGCGTTTAGCCTCCTCCTGGTGTAGACGACTCACTCGCTGGCCCGTGGGCTGCTGACTACGAACGATGTATTCGAGTGATCTTGTCCTCACGCTAGTAAATCCTATCCTATAACCAGATCTTTGAGTTCCGCGATATTTTGGGGGTCTTCATATGTAACGGATTGCTTGTCGTCAGGGGTTTCTGTATAGCTAGGCTCAGACGAAGACGATCAGGACCAACGTGGTTGTTACCGACGTGGTGCAGGACACAGAGTGGAAGTAGGCTCCGCCAGCGCGGCACTCTAATGAGTTGATGTAATGGAGCTCATTAGTCCATCCATGGTGTAATGTATTTATTGTAATGTATACAATCAAATAACAACATTGTTTATTAGAGTGTAAGTGAGTTTAGGCAAAGAAATTATACCTCATAGTTCCTTTTATGTTTTGTGTTATACGTGTCTGTGATTTCATCTCCAGGGGATGGATGTTTAGCAAGATGGCGTGGACCTGCGTCGGATAGACTGATGCCAACCCACAACAAAAAAAACAATCCCCTGTATGTGTGTTTGTGTGTGTGTATGTGTGTGTGTGTGTGTGTGTGTGTGTGTGTGTGTGTGTGTGTGTGTGTGTGTGTGTGTGTGTGTGTGTGTGTGTGTGTGTGTGTGTCCTATGTGTGTGGTTTTTTGTGGTTTTGTTTAGTTGTAGTGAGTACTCACGAGGCAGAAATTGATATCGTAGCGTTGCCAATACAATTGCAAGGTATAAAACCATTTATTACCTAAAAAATCGGTGTAATAACTAATTATATCTGTACACGACAATAACTTCTAGTTGACAACTAGACAAGTTTATCGTTGTAATTATTTGTTTTCAGTTTTTCTTCCACTTATTTCATGTTTAGTTGACAAAATATCATACCGATAATTCATCCAGCTCACTATTGGGTGTGCAAACTATCTTAAACATAAAAAAAATACTTTATATTTTAGATATGTACTAATATACATGTATTATTAACTTGGATTGAATTTCTAAAAGAACCCTTAAAACTCGATTTGACGCCTTTAAGGAGATTTTGGGTTTTAGAATTTATATTTATATTTAGAATTTTAAGCTACTAAAATACATTGAATTTAAACGTGCATGACTGCTAGCTGTTAATTGTTTTATACGGTGCGTTTGCACGAGTAAATACCAGGCCTAGCCAAAAGGCTAATGGTAGTTTTAACGATGGGCTTATGGACGGCCTGGTTTTTCACTTGTCCAACAGACTGTACTCTAGTGTAAAACTTTTACAATAAATTACAACTGTGCTAAGGTTATTGTTTTCCTCATACTTCCACTGCTTGAAAATTATGTGCTTTGGGAACTCATTTGTATGATTCCAACCTGTATCCTCATACTGTCATATTTAGATTCATAAATCTAAACTATAAGACAAACTATTTCAAGGTATCTATTACTAATGTATCTTGAAGATCTTTGGCCGGTCCTTAAACAGAAAATAACGATTTTAATACACATATATACTAGACGAATCCAGATTATGATTGTTTTTGTACTTTAACTATTAAACTAGTTAAAACACCCTTAAATCTTTATTACTTTTTTCGCAAAGTTCCAGAAGCAAGATTTGTACTTAATCTAGGTTATTTTTTGTGAGGGAAATATACTTAAATTTATCTTTCACAAATATTAATAATGGAGTAATCTATTGTTAAATGTATAATTAGCTTTCCTGGCTTTACCTTTGTTCAATGTTATGGGATGTATAAAGTTAGTTGTTCATATCATAAACACGTATCTCAAATCATAAATATACTTAACTCTACTTTATTTCTAGAAGAAAGATGTAAAACCGTTGTTCTCCTGTTTAACTTTTAGATTATGTATTACACTGAATTATTTTATGTAATTGGACAAGATGATTCCCAAAACAATCCTCCAAACAAGAGTTATAACAATATTGAGATCCAAGTTATATCGGTCCAAGTTATATTACTGGGGTTGGGTTATTCTCAGAGGTACTATTCGTTACGAGGTCCTCAAATTCCCCCCTCACAATAACGTGACTGGGGTTTCATTGAAGCAGAGATTGTCTTTTAAATAAGTTTTTGAGTTTGGTAAATACCATAAACTATGTAAGATCCTGTATACACAGTCTTTTCAAAATTTTAGACATGTTATTTTTCATCAGATTGTATAGGTTTTATACTCACGCTACGTATATTTTTCCATTTAATACATAGATAAATTTGTATTAATAATAAATGACAGTACATCTTTAACTATATTTAAAATCAAGGTCAGAGATTGTACGGCATCTTTTGTTGTTATTAACCACATAAACAACATTAACTTTACTTTTTTACACTATTCCATTATTTTGATATTGGTTATTCTTTTTACTGTCGATAATGTTCCATCAGAACAAATGTGCTTGTTTTTGTATAGTTTTATAATTTAATACTTTTATTTCCAATATTTCTTCCATTTAAAAAAAATTTAAAATCTCCAGGAGGGCAGAAGTTGATACAAATCCCATTTATTTTTCAGCCTGGGCGGTTTGTTTTAGCCTGGGATAATTTTGTTTTATTTTCCCCTATAACAATTACTTGAAACCCGTTGCTCGAAATCGAGAAATATTTCCCTGCGATATGCATGAATTTTCATAAGTGGTATCATCTGCATAGCTAATTTATTCCTTCTTGCCTCAGTCTATTAATAGATGGGCGTATGTCAACTTAGATTTTTAGAATTGCGATTGTGTATAAGTGTGCCAAATCCTTTTCAACTATATGACAACTCATTCTTTTCAAAAACATTTTGCTTAAATTCTTTTTAGTCAATTTCCCCTATACGGAAGAAGCCGTTACCGTAGGTCTCATGGTAAAAATTAAGCCCGAGACCATGATAACTTTTTGTTTTGAGGTCCCCAGATGCCAAAAAAACTATTCGTTCAAATTGTATATACGTATGTATATATATATATATATACAGTGTGTAAAAAAAGTCCGTCCCCCCCTTTAATTTTTTTTGTTTGTTAAAACAAACAAATCACCTTTGGGGAACGATACTAACTTAACCCAAAGTATCTTTTGACGTTATCGAAAATTTTGTGTGTCCCCCAAAAATGGGGGATTTTGGGGGCAACTCAAAATTTTCGAATGTAAACCCCTTTTGAGTGACCCCTAATTTTAAAGAACTTTAAAAAATAGGCGAATGGTGGAGGTTGGAGGTCTGTAACAAATTTCTATCCAAAATGGCAGTTTGTCAAAGTTGTGAATGCAACTCATTCTTGAAACCTGGAGTCTTAGACTTTTGGAGTTTTGATTTCACATTTGTTGACTTAAAACTGGAACTAATCTTGTAGAAATGCTATTAAATGAAGTGTGAAATGAAGTGGTCTCTTTTGGTGATATTTAAAATTTTGAGTGTCCCGCAAAAATGGGGGATTTTGGGGAACTCAAAATTTTCTGATGTAAACCCCTTTTCAGTGACGCCTCATTTTAAAGAGATTTTTAAACCTAGGTATAGGGTGACAGTTAAAAGTAAATTTAACCCCTTCAAAAGGGGTTTACATTAGGAAATTTTGAGTTACCTCCAAAATCCCCCATTTTTGCGGGTTCTCAAAATTTCAAATATTACCAAAAGAGACCACTTCTTCACTTAATAGCATTTCTTCAAGAGTCGTTTCAGTTTTAAGTCACCAAAGGTTAAATTAAAGCTCCAAAAGCTTTAGACGCCAGGTTTTAAGAATGAGTTGTATTCAAAACTTTGACAAGCTGCGATTTTGGGTAGAAACACGTTACAGACCGCCAACTTCCACCATTCGCCTATTTCTTTAAAGCTCTTTAAAATGAAGGGTCACTCAAAAGGGGTTTATATTTGAAAATGTTGAGTTGCCCCTAAAAATCTCCCATTTTTGGGGGACACTCAAAATTTCCGATAACGTCAAAAGATACTTGTAGTTAAGTTATTATCGTTCTCCAAAGGTGATTTGTTTGTTTTGACAAACAAAAAAATTAAAGTGGGGGCGGACTTTTTTGTACACACTGTATATATATGTGTGTGTGTGTGTGTGTGTGTGTGTGTGTGTGTGTGTGTGTGTGTGTGTGTGTGTGTGTGTGTGACCGTTAACACGATAAAATGAGTAAAAAACATCTGATTTCGATGAAATTTGGCTCAAATGTGTAAATTGACATTCATGGCTTCAAATTCGAAAACCAGAAAAATCGGACTATGGTAAGGGGGGTTTATGGGGTTTTAAATTGTCCGAAAATCAGTTTCTTGCACTTTTCACCCTAAATGTGTTAAAACACTCAATTTTGGTGTTGAGCATTTTATAGAGCTTAAACAAACAAATAATTTAGTATTTTAAATTATTAACCTAGGTTAAGTGATTGCGAAGAAAATAAAATACCTGCTCATAAAATCGCCCATGTTAATCTTAGGGGAAAAAGGTTTTTGGCTTTTCCTCAGTTTATTTTAATGTAAACTTCACATTTGCTTTTACCAACCAATTCATATCTACAAAACAATATATTTTGGTGTTTAAATTGTGATTCTACGTCCAACCGTTGCAGAGGTATTCAAAGAGCTATACACAGTACGTTGTCCAATTTTATCCTTATGGAGAATAAATCAAATTTTATATCTCGATTATTTATGTATGTAGATTGATGAAATTTGGTATGTGGCTCCACGTAGTACTGGTATATTGATATTTGCACAAACAATTGATTTTTTTGTTGATTATCCCAGTAGCAGCAAGCCTGCATAGTCAGCCCTAATGTTATTCTTATGGAGATTAAATAAGTAAAGTTCTATATCTCCCTTAATTATGAACATAAATTAATACAACTTATGTAGCTTTATCTGGTTGAGTTATATTGATAATTGCATGAAAACACATGTTTTGTGTTGCTTGTTGCAGCAAACCTGTGTTCTCAGCCCCATCTTACTCTTATGGAGAATAAATAAAATGCTAAAGATCACTTATTTATTTGTGTATTTTTATGAAACTCGGTAAGTGGCTTTATGTGGTAGTGAGAAACATATGAATGCATTGGAAATTCGCTAAGTATGCAGGTTTGCTGTGTCGGGGGTTTTTATTGATATTTTATATTTTGCTATGCTGGAAATACTAGCAGGTCTACAATGTTTCAACTTTTTTAAGTTCTAGGTTTTGACCATTTTAAAATATTTTGGATAAAATGCCATTATTAATAAGGAAGGTGTGGTAAAATTGTGCACACAATTCATGGCATGCAAATTTTGGTTCACATTTTATGGAGTCTCCGAAAATAATTATGGAATAATTTATTGTCTTCCAAGACATTTATTCTGATTCTCAGCTTGTTGCATCTGATTGACACATTCTGATAAAGATCGGCTTTGTTGGTTTTATCAAAATTTAATTTTATCACCTTATCTATATCTATAAATACGAAAAACCGATCATTCCCCAGGCCAAACCTCTACACCTAAAACTACGAAATTTGGCACGTATACTCATTTTGTAACGTAGGTGACCACTGAGAAAGGGTTTTAAGAAATTCCCTTAGTGCTCCGACTGACGGAGAGTCAAACTTTTAATCCAGTACAGTGTTTTTTCTTATGAACATTCACTTTAGTTTGAGCCGATGCAAATTCAAATAGCTGATCGTGATTCGTAATAGTTCCACGGGTTAGCCACAGAATGCGGCAAAGACCTTATGTTTTATTCCCGGGTGAAACCGGTACGATGACAGCTAGTTCTAACATACAGTAAAAATTTGCGAATATTGAATCATTTATTTTTATTTGTTGTATTCTACCCATCTAAAATATTTTTTTTCGTGATCGATGGCTTATGTAGCCCAAAATAGTTTGTATTCCCCCGTTCCGCAAATGTTTTAGGGCTCTGCCCCCTTGACATTCAGAATTCTTATTCCAACAATCTTGCACCTACTACTTACTTGACTTACGAAGCTGAAATTCAGTAGGACGATAGCTGAACGCTCAAGGCAGATATAGGACTACACCTGGTAATATTACAGTTTAGGACTTCGCCCCACTTACCTGAAGCCAAGTTAATCATCATACGGCAAGCTGAAACAGTGGAGCTGAAATTTTGGTAGGATAATAAATAATACACCAGGACAAAGTAGACATTCCCTTAATCCAAAGATCCTTTGGAACCTCACCCCACTGGCATTTAAATTTGTGTTTACCATCTTCCACTTACCACTGGACTGATGGGGCTGAAGGTCGGTAGAAATATGTCTAATTAACTCAAATCAGAATAGGCCTACGACTGATCAAAATACCGTTTAGGGCTCCTCACTGTAGGCCTTTATTATTCCCATGTTAAATATTGCAAACCCAACTGAATCGATTAATCTAGAGTTTGGAAAATAGACCATAATTTAGAATAAAATGTTGTGCTACTTCCGTTCTTATAGGGTTTCACCCCACTTGCTTTTAAATTCAAGCTTCTTACCTCGTACCTATTACTGGACTTATGGATCTGAAGTTCAGATGGAAGGAAGCTAATATACTCAAACCAGACATAGGTCTACTCCTGATTAAAATATGACTTAGGGCTGCACCTCACTCGCCTCATGATAACTAACACAACCAATTACAGTACAGATGATCCTGAAATTCCACTCAAACCATGCCATTATCCCGATCCGAATATTCTATAGGACTCCAACCCACTGAAATTTATACGTAAATTATGTTTAGTAACAAATATAGAATTCTAGAATGATTGAGCTAAAATGTAACAGAAAGATAGGTACATGAGAATATAACATACGCACCCATACTGAAAATCTTGTAATGCTCCGCTCTACAGGCTTTTAACATGTGCATGCTTAAAGATTATCAGAGTTAACCTCATGAGGTAGTGATTTGATTGTAGTTTCCAAGGTAGCAACATTTTTACCAGTGGGAAAATAAACGGAAATCAACGGTAATAATGAAAGGACACGTGAACAAAGTCGCACAGGGTACCAGCTAGTGCCATACATTTTAACAACAAAATTATAATATTTCTTAATTAAAAATCACCTTTACTGTCCTATTAACTTTGATTACAAATACAATATTACAATTTTTTAAAATGTATTGGTATTATCAATCAATTCTAAAAAGTAAAATGAAATTTTTGTAGAATAATTCATCCTCAAGAATATAATTTTACTATTTAACATGAAGTTTCATGTGCTGCACTCTGGTATAAACGTTATAAACTCACTATATGAGCATAATGAAAATGATGTACATATTGCGTTACCTATCCAGTATTGCATTACCTTACCAGTAGTGAACACGTGTTCTTGCTGATAAACTGTGTTTACTATATTCAGCTGTTTGATCATACAATTCAAAACATACAATTCTCAATGTTAATATTAAGGACAAATGATGAACTTTAAGGGCGGCAAGGGCCCTTTCCTTAGGTCCGTTCTTTATGAAATTTAGGCACAAACAATTTCATACCACGATCTATCCAACGACACCAAAAATATCAAAATCGGTTGAAAACTGTAGGAGCAGTTTCAGTCAAAAAAATCCCTAGCGTATTAAATAAGTATAGATTTAAGATAATTGTACTCATGTACAGTTTGTAAAATTATCAATACAAATTTATAATTAAATACCAATATTATATACAACATAAACAAACTATGTCGGTTTATGTTAAAATAAACATTATTGTATTCGTATACATAATAAGCTTACGAAAATTGCATGATAATATACCATTCACCCTTTATTTTGATATATTTTTAATTAACTTCAGATGTAACAAGGTCAGTAGTTACAATCAAACAATACAGTCTCAGCAATCGCCACATATATATCAAAGGTGGGTGATTGGAGTTGTAGTATATGGCTGTATGTAGTTGCAGTTACAGTAACAGCAGGGCTGTAAGAGGCAGACTGCAATGATAACATTGCTCTTACTTGGTCATGTTTAGGTTACGGCTTACATTATAGATGAAATGTTTGATATGTTTTTAGTATGAATCCCTTTATATGTAACCTCTGACTAAATATATAAAAACTTAACTTATATATAAATATATTTTTCTTATATTTTAATTTAATGTATTAAAAAATGTATTTATTTTTGCTGAAAAGGATTATTACCATTTTTATTTCGTATTAGTAGTCACAAATATAAAATAGTTACATTTTGTGGTTAGTTTTCTTCATGGAATTGCACACTTAGGATAGTAACACTAATTGTGTCCAAAAACACTTAAGCTTGATAGCGAAGGCTGAATATTAGTAATTAGTGATGTTTCTGTGGCCGGTCCAGTTGGCTACAATACTGAGAGGCTGAGTACAGTAAGAAATGGAGGTATTAGGAGAAGCGCTGCAGGACCTCGTGTTTGATCAGGACAAGGGATTACGGTAAAACGGGTCTAACGTCTTAGACTGTATTTGCTTTGAGCCCTGTGACCATTCATGCGTCACATTTCTATAAGTCTTAGAAACAAATTGCAGAAAGAATACCTTAACACTCTTTGCAGCTTTCTCAAGATCCTGTAACATTGACAGTAATATGTCAGGGCATTTCCAGTACATTAACTCTTCAATAAATAAGGATCATTTGTAATGGTTTTGAGAACTGCTTCACTTTACTGCATACTCAAACGGTTTGGTGTTGTATCATAAAGCATAACGTACTTTATTACAAAAATAATAAATTTAACTGTTTATCAATATTTTGTTTTGAAATATTATGATGATTTGAATATATTTTAAATGATTGATTTTGTATTACGTAAATTACGTAAGTGTTACGTAAGTGTTACGTAAGTTTTTAGTACACGTGTAATAAGTTGGATCATGTTCTGTACTAAATAATATTTTTTTATTTAATTATACGAAATACCTTGTGTGGGTTATATTACACAATTAATCTTTTAATAAACACAATTAAACCATAGTAAACGGTAAATGAATAAAATAAAGTGACCTAATTTAATTTGTTGCTTACAAGAACTAACCAGATTCACCCATAGAGGACGCCACTGACGCCGACGTGATGTTATTTATGACTTTGTTTTCACAACTCGTCTTGACACTAAAGACTTTAACTATTAATTTAAATCAAGGCTCTATTCTCAAACGTTAAGTGATTACACAATTTTATTCAACATTATTATCATAATGACTGTTAAACTATGACTTAAACAAACACCACGTGATATGAGTAACAAATGCATTTTCAACTAAAGATAAACCTCATTATAAGAAAAAAACTCCTAAGAAAAGAACTTGCCCTGTTTTGCATGTATATTTTATATACAAAAATAACTATTGTTAAAAGTTTATTTATAATTATCTATTTAACTAATAACTTTTATGATTATTTAAAAAGGTGTTTTAGAATCAGTAACATTGTTTTTAGACTAACAATCACATTATTTATTTGTTTATTCACCATACATAACTTGATTCTATAACCTTCAAGATCTCTAACATCCTGTTTTCCGTGTTATTTGGCCTTAAAATCTCTTATTTTATGTGTGTCCATTCTCTAAATGTTAAACTCTGAACATTACCGCTCTCATCTTGAAACTCGTTGGTAATATAATATTTAGATAAGCTAAAACGATTTACTTTGCCCCACATAAACAACCAACCAATATCAGTACATACACTAGAACACTTTTTTGCCACTGTTATTTGAGTTGTTGCCTTCCAGTTGCATATATTTCTGAATGTACCACATAGTAAAAATTATGAATCCATAACTAAATAAATAAAATAATTAATAAAATAGGCATTTACCCGATATTTGTTTGAACCGTCCGGGGTAATGAAAGTATAATGTACATCATGAGCAAACGTCTTACACTATTGGTTCAGGCAGGAGTCCAATATAAACTTAAATATAAAATACCCCCGTCGCAGCAAACCTACATACTCAGCGAATTTCCAGTGGCATATAACATAACACATTAAATCACTTAACAGGATTCATAAGAAATATATTCACAAACAAGCGATATTTAAAATATGAATTATTCTCCATAAAAATAATATTGGGGATGAGTAAGCAGGTTTGCTGCAACAAGGTACACAAAACAATTGGTTTTTATGCAAATATCAATAGAACTCATCTTATTGAAGTCACATACCAAGTTTCATCCATATATAGTCATAAATAAGGGATGTTTAAAATTTTAATTATTTTCCATAAAAATAACATAGGGACCGAGTACCTAGGTTTGCTGCTACGGGGACCATCGGCAAAAAATCATTTGTTGTGAAAACAACAATGAACCAAAAACAGATGAAGCGATATACCAAATGTCTTCAGTTTATGTTCATAAATAAGCAAGATATAAAATTGTTATTTTTCTCCATAAGAATAACATTAGACAACGTACTATGTTTAGCACTTTCAATATCTCAGTAACCAATTGACGTTACGTATTCTAAGGTTTGTTATTTGTAAACTGTTAAAATATATCAGGTTAATATATTCAAGTTTGGAGTTAACCTTGAATATATTATAATACCTATATGACTAATACAAACAATCTCATAAATTGGTGTTGTTGTGTTATTTTTCTTCATAACAATAAAATTAGACAACGTACTATATTTAGCACTTTCAGTA
This sequence comes from Allygus modestus, assembly GCA_963675035.1. Classification (NCBI taxonomy): domain Eukaryota; kingdom Metazoa; phylum Arthropoda; class Insecta; order Hemiptera; family Cicadellidae; genus Allygus; species Allygus modestus. Next base: position 137,965,436 of record OY776115.1, on the reverse strand, counting down.
TCTCAGTAACCAATTGACGTTACGTGTTCTAAGATTTGTTGATTGTAAACTGTTAAAATATATTGGAGTTAACCTTGAATATATTATAATACCTATATGACTAATAAAAACATTCACATAAATTGGTGTTGTGGTCTTTCTTAATTTATCAAAGAGATTGGTAGTAAACACTGTTTTAAATTTATTTTTATCAAAATAATACTATTACAAAAGCATATCCTGTTTATTCTTTACACTCCGTAACCATCTGACGGAAAACAATACTTAATAAAAGAAGGAAGAACAATACTTACTTAAGAAGAAATAAAATATTTATTTGAAAATCCCTTAAAGAGTATTATTATTTCCTTTTATGTACGGCACTTTCAAAAAAAAATAGTGTTACTTTCAGTATTTGATTAATGCTGGTTAAAATGTATTAATAAATATATTTTTTTTTAAGTAGAAAAATAGTGCTTATACGCAAATATACTACGATAAATAACATTTAGGAGAGCAATGTTTAGTTAGTTATTCATACGAGTTATAATTGTCAAAACACCAGTTTTTATTGCGGAAAGGCTGCGGCATACTGGGGCTTTCATTTGTATGTAAATGAAGCAACGTCACGATATTTCTGAAACTGTTTCAGAGAACCAACAAATATTTTAACTCTTTCAAACTTCGAGGTAGTATAAAAGAATTAGGATGAGGAAAACTACTTTCATTCTGATTAAATGAAATATGTTATACCTGAGGAGATATGTTCATATGATGAGGTATCGGGATGATATGCAGTGTAGACTTGCTTGTAACAATACAAAACAAACTAAATGAAATCAGAGTCTGACTGGCATGTTTTTAATTCAAAGTGAAGCTTCACATCAAGTGATGATGCGCCACCAAATTCATTGTTCAAACATTGTGCTAAGAGCCACCAAGTCATTATTTTTGAGATAATCTATCTTTATTAAAACACCAATTGATGTTCTAATAGTTTAATATTTTATTATTTATTTTTATTTCGTTTCTTAGGTTGACTGTGGGAGTTGATATATCTGGTGAGTTCCACGTGTTTGTTTTACTAATTTGCTTGCTGTATGTTTCACCTTAAATCGAGTTCCGACGAAGTGACTACTAATGCTTGCAAAGTATAAATGTTCAAGTAAATTATATTAATTGTAATTGTATTAAAATATACCTAGTTTTCCCAAATATATTTAATATAAATATATGCAAAGCATTATTTTAAGACTCACACGACATATCATTCAAGATTATATTCGAAGCAACTAACACAACAACAACATATATTTATTGACAGTAACTAACATATATTTTTTAAAATTGTTATTTTATTTATCTTCATTGTATATAATTTGGATACCTTAATACTAATTGATACATTTTCTAGATGTTAGTTTTTTAATGACTTGTTATAAATAGTTTGACTTGTTAACACATAATTATTAGGACTGTAATAAAACTGTTTGAAATATTTATGTTTTTAGAATAATTATCATCCACTAAACCAAAATAACATTTAAAGTACATATTCATATTCGCAATTAATTAAATATATGTTTTAACATGCATAAACAATATAATTACTGAAAGGATTTAGGATACTTCATAACATTATTAGAGTTGACCAAACGATAACATTATTATAAGTTATCAGTTCGTATTAATTTATTTTAGATTAAACATTAAACTATTTGTAAACTTTAATTATATTTATCTGTTTGTAAGAAAGTAACTGAAATATATTTGACTATATGCTTTTGATAAAACTTCTGAAATAAATCATTACTAAGAATGTTGTTAGCAGTTACTGAACTGACGATGGGATTGAAGTTGAGTTAAACTGTTATATCCAATCTCACGTGTCAATGGAAAGATTTTAACGATTGTTAGGAAATTTCCCAATTAACTTGAATGGAAATAGTATTTTTGAATTGTAACATTTTGTTGTTGTTTATAAATCATAAACAAATATTTGTATCGATAAAAAAATAACAAGGATTTGAAAATCTGATAAAACTTCTAACACCATTAACAATTATAAACATTTCATATAATAGTGTGGTGTTTGTGCTATGTTTGCTCGTAAATAATAATCTAGTTATAAAGTCAACATAAAAACACAATTTTACAGCATACTTGATGTGGCCGTCATGTCGTGGCTTTCATTTGTATTTAAATGAGCCAACGGGATGCCGGTATTGCATGACCACCCTCTTTGAATACACCTTCAGCCCAGTTTAGAAAAGTATAAATAGTTAGCGAGCATACCATTTGACAAAGATGACAAAATAAACATTTATCCTGATGGTTAGAAAGCATAACTATGTTTTACAGTATTAAAATATCATAAATCGTATAAAATATATTGAGGACAATTTTGTTTGGTCTAAATGTTTGTTTAGGTTCCTTAAAGACTTGAATGGCTCATAATAACGTGAATATTAACAACTATGACTTTATTTTTTTTCGAATGAAGTGTGACTTTGATGCTGGTTAAACATTGTCCTTGTTTAGTCATGTTTAACAGTTTACACGTCTGGAATTTATTATATTATTTTTGTATCGTAAGTACAAGAAAATCAGCTGTTAATTTACTGTCATATATTACTTAATGTAAGGAGTAAGTTAAATGTTAATCCAAAAAGGTGTATATTTCCTATATTTATTACTATTTGTGGTTTAGGGAATTTCCCTTAAAGGTGAGGAGCTATTATCGTATGCGGCGGCATGGTAAGATTCAAACCCGAGACCATTGTAATTTCTCGTTTTGAGGTCCCCAGATGCCAAAAATACAATTCTTTCAAATGTATATGCTTTTCAGTTTTAAAATTTTGCTGACAAAATAAACTCATCTCAAAAATGTACTACGGTATGGTAACCTTATAAGAAATCAAATTAGATTTTAACAATTTAATTTTAATTAATATGTCACTTTTATTTAGAATTCAGCTCTAGCAAATACAGTTGAATATGTTTGAATTATTGTTCTACATTCTTTCGTAGTAGAGATTTTGAAAGTTCTAAACACCGTAAGCTATCCAATTTTTTTCTTCTGAGGTTTCATAAAAAGTTACATTTCGCTTTCTTATGAATATATTTTGATAAACCTCTAACCAGGCTAATGGATTCAAAATTCAATATTTTTACTTTTCGTTTGGCATACAAAGTTGAAGCATTAGGCAGCGTCAATGGAGTAATTTACAGTTAAATATAGATTCATTAAATGCATTATATATGTTAAATCTTAATACTACATAAAACTAGATTAAAACCAGAAGTCATAACAGTTAATTCATATCATATTAGGATTGCATATAATCACAATCAGTGTACACAAATTCAAAATTCTACAGAAATTAAAGTTTTTAAATATTTAAACATAAATACAATTCATTTATAAAACATCGCCAATAAATTTCATAACAAGTAAAATTTATAAATAATTCATAATGACCTTTAAAATTACATAAATATAGAATCAAACCATTTTATATCATATTTTTTATCAGGAATAGTTAGGTACACGAGTTTATTGTCCTAGTTGTATTTTCAATGTTATTAGTTAATTTTATTGAAAACATAACTTTTTTACCAATGTGATTAACTATAATAAAACAAAATAATTTTTGTATAAAAATGTTTTTTACGTCCACCCATTGTAGATATATCAAGTGCGATGCATGATACGATGTCTCATTTTACTCCTTAGTATATTTGATACAATGTTTTATCTCGTCTATTAATGTATACACCTTGATCAAACGTAACTTCATGTTATATTTGTTTTTTGATTTATTTGGACTTTACCTATCGCTCCTAGTGTTTAAAACTACACTACATTTCGGGAGGTAAGGAAACTCCTCCCGTTATCAAGTGAACCCTAGTTACATCTAAATATCAAGTTCTTACACCAAACTAACCTACATTTTTTGGGGATTTCCTTAATCTTTTTCTTTTAAATTTTAATCTACACTAACACAAAAATAACAAATGCAGACAAATAACAAAAAAAAAATAACAAAAACAGTTGAGTGCGCGGTCTGGTTATGGGTTGACGTGAGAGTGAAGTTTCCCGTTTTCGCCGTCAGCTTGGAGGCAACGATGCAGAACAGGTAATGTATTATCAGTTTTCCATTTGTATATAAATGTTGTGTTAGTGTATTGTATTTGATTTTATGTACATGTATTTGTTATTTTTGTGTTAGTGTAGATTAAAATCTAAAAGAAAACAAAAAAAATGGTTAGTTAGGTGTAAGAACTTGATATTTAGATGTAAGTAAGGTTCACTTGATAACGGGAGGATTTCCCTTACCTCCCGAAACGTAGTGTAGTTTTAAACACTACAAGCGATAGGTGAAGTAAAAACAAATCAAAAAATAAATTCATATCCATCGCTATTATGAGTTATACAAAATTCATATTATAGTTATGTATAAATACTTGCATTTAGAAATTTAGGAGTATGTTGATTTGGTGGGACGGGGTATTTTATATTGTTTCAGATTGAAATGTTTGATGGGCAGTTTGACATCGCAGACACATAATAACCGCATGTTTGGTTGCCCAGGGTTGTTGATTGCCTACAACCACGTCCCGTCATTGAGGAATGGTCGTGATGTTGCTGATGACATGAGCGTGATTTACTGGTGTCCACGGTGTACCACGGTGGTCTCCTAATGTCATTTGTGCTCCTCTCATTGTCAGGAGCTTATCTACCGTTTACTGGTGTCCACGGTGTACCACGGTGGTCTCCTAATGTCATTTGTGCTCCTCTCATTGTCAGGAGCTTATCTACCGTTTACTGGTGTCCACGATGTACCACGGTGGTCTCCTAATGTCATTTGTGCTCCTCTCATTGTCAGGAGCTTATCTACCGTTTACTGGTGTCCACGATGTACCACGGTGGTCTCCTAATGTTATTTGTGCTCCTCTCATTGTCAGGAGCTTATCTACCGTTTACTGGTGTCCACGATGTACCACGGTGGTCTCCTAATGTCATTTGTGCTCCTCTCATTGTTAGGAGCTTATCTACCGTTTACTGGTGTCCACGGTGTACCACGGTGGTCTCCTAATGTCATTTGTGCTCCTCTCATTGTCAGGAGCTTATCTACCGTTTACTGGTGTCCACGATGTACCACGGTGGTCTCCTAATGTTATTTGTGCTCCTCTCATTGTCAGGAGCTTATCTACCGTTTACTGGTGTCCACGATGTACCACGGTGGTCTCCTAATGTCATTTGTGCTCCTCTCATTGTCAGGAGCTTATCTACCGTTTACTGGTGTCCACGATGTACCACGGTGGTCTCCTAATGTCATTTGTGCTCCTCTCATTGTCAGGAGCTTATCTACCGTTTACTGGTGTCCACGATGTACCACGGTGGTCTCCTAATGTCATTTGTGCTCCTCTCATTGTCAGGAGCTTATCTACCGTTTACTGGTGTCCACGATGTACCACGGTGGTCTCCCAATGTTATTTGTGCTCCTCTCATTGTCAGGAGCTTATCTACCGTTTACTGGTGTCCACGATGTACCACGGTGGTCTCCTAATGTCATTTGTGCTCCTCTCATTGTCAGGAGCTTATCTACCGTTTACTGGTGTCCACGATGTACCACGGTGGTCTCCTAATGTCATTTGTGCTCCTCTCATTGTCAGGAGCTTATCTACCGTTTACTGGTGTCCACGATGTACCACGGTGGTCTCCTAAAGTCATTTGTACTCCTCTCATTGTCAGGAGCTTATCTACCGTTTACCGGTGTCCACGATGTACCACGGTGGTCTCCTAATGTCATTTGTGCTCCTCTCATTGTCAGGAGCTTATCTACCGTTTACTGGTGTCCACGATGTACCACGGTGGTCTCCTAATGTCATTTGTGCTCCTCTCATTGTCAGGAGCTTATCTACCGTTTACTGGTGTCCACGATGTACCACGGTGGTCTCCTAATGTCATTTGTGCTCCTCTCATTGTCATGAGCTTATCTACCGTTTACCGGTGTCCACGATGTACCACGGTGGTCTCCTAATGTCATTTGTGATCCTCTCATTGTCAGGAGCTTATCTACCGTTTACCGGTGTCCACGATGTACCACGGTGGTCTCCTAATGTCATTTGTGCTCCTATCATTGTCAGCAGCTTATGTACCGTTTACTGGTGTCCACGATGTACCACGGTGTTCTCCTAATGTCATTTGTGCTCCTCTCATTGTCAGGAGCTTATCTACCGTTTACTGGTGTCCACGATGTACCACGGTGGTCTCCTAATGTTATTTGTGCTCCTCTCATTGTCAGGAGCTTATCTACCGTTTACTGGTGTCCACGATGTACCACGGTGGTCTCCTAATGTCATTTGTGCTCCTCTCATTGTCAGGAGCTTATCTACCGCTTACTGGTGTTCACGATGTACCACGGTGGTCTCCTAATGTCATTTGTGCTCCTCTCATTGTCAGGAGCTTATCTACCGTTTACCGGTGTCCACGATGTACCACGGTGGTCTCCTAATGTCATTTGTGCTCCTCTCATTGTCAGGAGCTTATCTACCGTTTACTGGTGTCCACGATGTACCACGGTGGTCTCCTAATGTCATTTGTGCTCCTCTCATTGTCAGGAGCTTATCTACCGTTTACTGGTGTCCACGATGTACCACGGTGGTCTCCTAATGTCATTTGTGCTCCTCTCATTGTCAGGAGCTTATCTACCGTTTACTGGTGTCCACGATATACCACGGTGTTCTCCTAATGTCATTTGTGCTCCTCTCATTGTCAGGAGCTTATCTACCGTTTACTGGTGTCCACGATGTACCACGGTGGTCTCCTAATGTCATTTGTGCTCCTCTCATTGTCAGGAGCTTATCTACCGTTTACTGGTGTCCACGATGTACCACGGTGGTCTCCTAATGTCATTTGTGCTCCTCTCATTGTCAGGAGCTTATCTACCGTTTACTGGTGTCCACGATGTACCACGGTGGTCTCCTAATGTCATTTGTGCTCCTCTCATTGTCAGGAGCTTATCTACCGTTTACTGGTGTCCACGATGTACCACGGTGGTCTCCTAATGTCATTTGTGCTCCTCTCATTGTTAGGAGCTTATCTACCGTTTACTGGTGTCCACGATGTACCACGGTGGTCTCCTAATGTCATTTGTGCTCCTCTCATTGTCAGGAGCTTATCTACCGTTTACCGGTGTCCACGATGTACCACGGTGGTCTCCTAATGTCATTTGTGCTCCTCTCATTGTCAGGAGCTTATCTACCGTTTACTGGTGTCCACGATGTACCACGGTGGTCTCCTAATGTCATTTGTGCTCCTCTCAATGTCAGGAGCTTATCTACCGTTTACTGGTGTCCACGATGTACCACGGTGGTCTCCTAATGTCATTTGTGCTCCTCTCATTGTCAGGAGCTTATCTACCGTTTACTAACTCACAGCACAGAGATATGCAAGTTGTAAATAATTGTTATTCCCACGTTTAATGAAAATAGTTTACTGAGATCTTGAAATTGTTTCCATTTAAATTGTTTGTTAAGTTGTTAATCACAGCTCCTATTATTACTGGAGGTTACCACTGTTTATACCATTAGAACAAATATATACTTTGTAATATTAATACCACTGTTAGCGATAACTAGTCCACCCTAGCGAGCAAATATAATTCAATGATAAACTTTATTTAAATCCAAGAAAGTTGTATTTCATGGTATACAGATTTTCTTACGTCAACCGTACGATTGTATAGATACATTTTCACTGGAGATTTTGTATTGACAAACTAGAAAATCAACATCACTACATCAACTAAATATATATCTTTTTAAATCCAATATTTTAATAAAACTAAATTTTATCTTAAATATTTAAACTATTTAAATAACTATCTGTATACTTATATAATTTATATAACTTAAATATATATATACTAACTATAAATATATATATATATATAATATATATATATTTATTTATATGTTTATATCAATATTTAGGCCTACATATATTAATGTATCCACATTTATATAAATATTGTGTCCTTTAAAGTGTTCCCTTACATTAATTTTGATTAAATAATTAGACATAATTTTAGTAAGACATCAACATTTACAGAATTATAAATCCAAGGCATATATGTGTCATAAGGCCACATGTCGAAAGCAAATTAAATATAATGCACTTTGATTTAAAACTAAAATTTAATGACGTTCTATTCGTTTGGATTTTTTTATTCATTTGAATAATAGTAAAACTGACTCAACCAAAGACTAAATGTAGTTTCTTCTTGATATAACGTAAAATGAACGGTTTCTAAGTAGCATAGCCCATAAACAATCATTGGAAAACCATTGGACCCAGCTGTCTGTCATAAGCCTATACAATATTTACTTATCATAAATCTTATAAGGGACAGAACTGTTTTATTAAAATTGTTAAGCGTCTTATAAAATACATTATTATACTTTATACATGTACGTCAGTAACTTTAAGAGTGAGAGGGCCTTCCTTTTTATTATAAATCGGGGATTTGTAAAACAGCGTCTGGACGAGTCTCAACTTTGTAAAGTTTATATTTTTTATCGCTTAACAGTAAAACCTAATAAAAATTCAAGAAATTGATTTTCCAATAAGTTATATTCTTTATAATTAGATAATCATCCGGATTGTTACGTAATAAAGTTATAAATGGTTGTAGAAAATTACTGATTAAGAAGAAATATTAACATTATTAAATATATACAAGATTATACATTATTATATTAATATGATAAGATATTAAGTGGAATATAATTGTTAACCTTTGTACAAATGGTGTAAGCGGAGAATAAATTAATAAATAAATGAAGGAGGGTAAAATTCTGTTTAGACATTGATAACAAAAGCACATAAGTTCAATAGCACTCTTCATCTAATAAATACACTACTTTACCCCATTATTTATGCAATGGTCATAATGTTGTTTATTATATTTTTTGTTAACAAGCTTATATTTAGCTTACATCATAAATTTGTCAAGTTAAATATAAGGGTGAGTAGGTTATCGAGGTATAAATAACAGCGGCAGTTAAGACCAAATCAACTTTGGTGTAAGCCGTATAGCGACTAATTTTCATAGGTACAAATAAAATAAAAAAATAATACACCATCTCAAACACAAATTAATCCACTTAATGCAATATTTACCCAGTACATGACACAGATCTTTGTCAGAGGGATGAGTTACATAGTTGTATGCTATACACAATCTTGTACTGGTTTTGCCAATCCGTTACAGCTAATGAACATATATAAAAACAACAGCCCTATCTGATAAACATACTCTATAAATACCTAATTTCATCTTTATTTACTATTTAATTCAATTATTTAGAATATATTAAGAAAATACATGTGCTTTTTATATTTTCTCTTCTCTTATTTTGTTATCATATTACTTTATGACAGATATCGGGAGCTTGGATACATTATTTTAAACAATTATTTTAACGACACAAAATCTTAAACCAGGTAGAATATGCAAGTGAAAAAACTCATCTATATGTTTTTTTACACATTCTCTTAGTAAAAACACAAAAAATGAACAAATAAAAAACATAAATTTAATAAAATAACTTATTTGTAACTCTGATTTCTTGACCCCCTCACCTATCCATGTTGTACAACGTGCTCTCAGCTTTGACTGCACAGCTGTACAAACAAGGAGCGGCAGTTGATAGAGTTTGATCGAGAGCCGCGCCAAGTACTGTTTCAGTCCATTCTCGACTGTCTTATAACCTTTATAAAATCAATATACGATTTTAATCTGCCCTAAATAATTTACAAAACTTAGTGTATGAAAGATTAGCAGCCTTCGTACCCGGTTTCACCCGGGAATAAAACCAATGTATACATAACCGATTAAGTAGGGACACGCGTATGAAAAATGATTTCTAAGAATATCTATTCGGACCGGATTTAAGTGTTTACGGGTAAAGTTAATAGTGAAATTCTAGCATGTGGCTAAATATATTCTGATAGGTATATGTTATTTACTAGTTTGTTTACAAACAAGCTATCTCATTTTCACGATGTAGAGGTAAACAGTAGCGCGCGCCACAGAACCAAAGTGAATTATAAGGGACAGACAGCTCTATGTTCCCCTCTGAACTTGGGGGCAAAACTAAAAAAAAAACGAGTTCGCACTCAGCACGCTTACGTGAGGGAATTGAATTTCCACATAACAACTTTTAAAACTCAAACCCAATGTAAAAACATATATGTATGCCAATTTTATTAGAATAGTAAAACATTGATTTTTTGGCTGATCTGATGCTCCTAGTTTTATTTACCTGCAATGTTAGGAATACAATTTTGCGCATTGTAAGGTTAGGAGAAGGTCCAGTCAGGCTTAAAAGTAGGCGCGAGGTTGCTAGGGATGAAACAAATACACCAACAAATGAATAACAGTCTTTTCTAATGTATAAACCCCATAAGACAACGTACTGTGTTTATGCCGATATACATTTTGTTTAATAAATCGGCAAATATGAATGCTAGAATTACGAGAGAGGGCTTACAACTTTCGCTTCACTAATTCCCATCTTAATACATGTATTAATTGTACGTCCGGGGCTTTTCTGCCCCTTTTTGGACCCAAAAACTCGACATTTGAAAGAATAATCCCCAAAAAAGGGGTTTAGAGTTTTACGATGGTTTTGCCCAACGAACTTGTCCAACTGATTATAGAAAGAATTGTCCCTACCAAAGTTGAAGTAAATCTGAAAAAAATGCGACCGCTAGAGTGCATACACACACACACACACATATATATATATACACATATAATATATATATATATATATGTATATAATTTTGAACAACACCCCAAAACGTGTTCATGGGGTCACATTAGGAACTTCTATGGTTGTTCCGGGCTTAAGTTTCACCGTGCGGGTCGTGCTAATAGTTCACTTTCCATAGGAAATTCACTAATAACATGGGGTGTCCCTACGTTACGGGAAGAATATACGTCCCAAACTTTGTGGTTGCAGGTGTAGAGGTTTGGCTTGGAGGATGATGGGTTTTTCGTATTTATTGAAATGGATTATTATTAATTATTCTTTTTTGTAAAAAAATCCTTTGTATTTCTTCTAATTCTATCTTTGAATTGTCGTTATTGCTTTAGAACATTTTTTTAATACAGTTTTACCTAGTAGGTTCTTTACGTAAGTTTGGAATAAGAAGAAATTAAATTGTAGTATTTGTACTATTCAACATTTAAATTTCAACTATTTAAATTTCAATTAATTCCCGAGTTCGAATAGAATCGTCCACTTCCATATTATAATATTCACCTACTAAATTAAATTAAAAATTCCTCAATTTAATCAAATTATTTGAGTATGAAAAGCCTGACCTATTTCAGTCCAGAAAAAACATTCAACTATTGCCCTAAATTAGTTCACTAATTCGGTGAACAAATTTACTAACCATATAAATGGTCCAAAATTAAATTTGCGTATATGTATTATTTTACAAAGGACCAACTGAACCTTCAACTTTTTATAATATCAACGTCTCTGAAGTCTGTAAATGTTATCAGAAATCATTGGATTTCTTTCTCTATTTAATAATTCACTATAATATAATACGGTTGATGTTGCTAAAAGCTAAGTTACATTAAACACCTAGCTCACAGAAAGAGATATCCTAATACAGGTTAAAAGCCCCATTTCGCAGGACTAAATAATTCCAAGTAATACCGGTTGAAACCTTTTATGCTGTGTAATATCACTCAAATCAAAGAGCGTTTGATATTTTATGTAATACTCTAGGGTGTATAAACCTTTTATTGGAGGTAGAAATAGGTAAGTTAAACCAATCTGCTATCAATCATAAAATAATCAAAATATTTTCTGTTTTAAACAACAATCCAAAAATAATGTAAAATATTGTGGCAACTCAAAATAAATATTAATATGAATGATGTGTTATACGTCTTCTAGTATTACCAAATTATAGAAAACCATTTTCCATGGTGTTGTTACAAAATAAAATAAAATTGGTTTCTTCAATATATCGGCCTTTTCTATACATTCACTACTACAATAGTTTAATCGTTTGCTCTTCGTTTGTTCACTTCAAAGCCTCATAATGCTTACTACGGTTCAAAACATATTCGCATTTGTTTTTGCATACAACTTGTCACAGTACTGATGTTCAGACCATCTCGCAACACTATCGCATTGCATACGGACCATATACATACGGAATGGTGGTATTTTGAACCTTAACGTTTCACTAATCTTTTATTTCACTATCAGTCATTTATTACGTTGTCACGAATTATATATATATATATATATATATATATATATATATATATATATATTATATATATGTATAATTTAACTAGCCTTACCGTACTGAACACAACATTTCACTGACAATTTCAAATTGTGTTTGCGTAGCGAGCTGCGTGCATAGGTTAAGCTAGGTTACTATAATTATGCAATTCAATAAGCACAGTAAAAACAGCCCGGTAAATTTCCTTTCTTACATTATACACCCATGGTAAGGAATTCTCAGGTTATGGTTAGGAATTTACTGAAAACATTTGAAATTTTATTGCTGCTAAAATAACTATTAATTTCATATAACAGGTTATATTATGTTTTTTTCCAGTTTTTTAATTTAACAAATATCAAAGTAATGTCTATAAAAAATATACATTTAAAAGTGTAAAAATAATTTTGTTACAGTAATATATGTTAAATTGTCAAATTATATAACAAGTTTATCAAAATCTTACACCTTATTATATTTTGCCTCTTTCCTCTTATATCTAATATTACTATTAAAATGGTTTGCCAAATCAGCCTATACAACTAAGTTTACATCAATGTAAAACAACTTAAAATGTACCTTTTTTGTAAAGTTTTATTAAGAGGCAGAAAAAAACCACCAATGTTTAAAAGTAAGTAATCAAAATTGAATGTACAAAATCTTATAAAAGCTTAACACATAACATCATTATCGATTAGTTAATCTTAATGAATAAACTGGAACTAATTTTATTGGATAAAAATGTGACTCTTCCAGAGCCAGAAACTGTGATGACAATACATTTTAACTAAATTACGTGTCGATGTTGCCTGTTGCTAGATCTATTTTAAACCTCACAATTTATTTCCAATTAACATTAATTTGTTTTAGCCTAAATTCATAATTGCCTCAATTATTAAAACACATTAAAGCAAACTTGTTAGAAACATACGACTAAATATTTGATATATATTTATATACATATAAATACTTTTTATAATACTTAACAAATTAACGATATATTTTAGAACTCCAACAAATTGTTCCTTACCAAAAAAACACATTTACTTACCAATAATTTAATAGTTTCTAAGACTTAGGAATAAAACATGCTTACGTCCGTGCTTCCAAATGTGGAACTGTAATATAAACTGAAATACATTACTATATTTTAACCATATAATATAAATTCAAAAGTTTAAACAATTTCCGATATCCGATGAGTCATTCACAGATACCACTGGTGTCACAGTTAAAAGTACAGTCTATATGAGTGCAGTACAGTAATATATATTTAGTTCAAATTTAAATGCCTCGTACTGGAATCCGTAGAGGAATTAATTATTTTATCGGTTTTCAAACAAAACTTTAGATTTAAACAACTAACTATTAAATTTAAGTAAGTTATAATAGCATATCGATAAGACAGTTGATATGTCTATATTAATAAAAACAATGTCTAGCCTGACAGGATTTCCTTTTTTTAATTTTAATAAAATGAAAACGCTCTAATTGTTTAACAATTACTTAGCAATTAATTGCAGCGAAAGTGTTGTCTTGTTGTATTCTCGTAGTGATACACATAACTAATCGAAACATCACCTATCGATTAATGCTATACCTTGGTGAGCCATGAAAAAATGTTTATGGATAGGTACTGGTTTGATTAGTCATGTATATTAATGATGCAATGAAAAATAAATGATGTTTTAACCATGAAACATCATTAATTTAGATTAAATTAACGTCGTTAGTTTTAAACCACGATCAATTTTACCATGGGCGATTGATTGTAAATTTATGTTTCCTCAGATATCGTTGTTGTAGACACATTCTTTGGTATTTATATGGGTTTCAGTGGCATAACGAAATAAATTTAGCTGTCTGATATATTTCGATAGTTTATATCTGTAATGAGGTAAAGTATAAGTTTTTAATAAATATTTTAAAACCGTTCACCAACTTTTCATATCTGTACCAAACTTCGCACCTAAAGTCTAACTTAAACTGTTGCATAGGAAATATTATTTTAAGCAATTATGCTTTGCATAAACTTATTAAGTTGCAGTACTGGTAACATTAAATAACTCTAAAAACGGGTCATGCTTCAAAATTTTTAATTTTTAGATAATCTATAGTTGTTGTATGTTGTTTGTAAAGGTAGGAGGGTTAGAAGGTTTTCTATATTGAAAATACGGTTTTGAATAAAGCTATTTAATCAAACTAAACTTGTTTAACATGATCCCAAAATAAGACAAAACAAAACAAAAACAAACAAACAACTGTTTTTTAATAACAGCTGATTTTAAATCTGTAAATTAGAGGAAGTATGCAGCAGAGTATGTTAGTACTCTTCAGAAGGTAATTGAAAACTACGGAGGAATAGGTATGTTTTATGTTATCATACATAAATCATAGAGAATGAGGAAAATTAATATATAATCCTCCAGTTTTTAATATGCTTTATATAAACTAGTTCCGCAAAATATAATACAATTCAGGAACATGGATTCATGCTTTGTTATTTAGTATTGCATATTAATTTTGAAGTGAAACTATGAAATTGTCGCTAAAAACGTTATTTAGCCCAATTAAATATATTTCCTTCCATCTTATGTAGTGCTGCAATTTCGGTTTAAAAAAATATATTAGTTATAATACAAATTGGAACAAATAATAGATAATCCTGTAATAGTTGTATGATTCCCATAGAATAATGTTAAAACTCTTTATTGCATATAGGAAGCCAGCTATTGCTTATGTCCCTTGAACAGAAAGGAGGAACCTACAAATTAAACAATCAGGTAAATTGCCAGTTATTTATGTAACAGGAATTTCATAATGATTTAAGTAAGTGCAATTATACATTCCTGACCCTCGTTCTACAGATAGCACTAGTCAATGGTTCAACTATAAATATAGTTCTAGGCTAGATATTTGATTTTACATTTATTTAATTAGTATATTTATTATTTCAAAGTTGTTCTTAGCTGACGCTAGTTTATGTAATAATTAAGTTTAATAAAAATAACATTTATTTTTTATCGGTATGATATTTAACATAAAACATTATATAATTATCGTTTACATCGTTTAAATATCATGTCGGTTACTTTCAGTCAATAAAACCCAGGTACAGTACCATTCGCTCTTAAAGTATGTTGACAAATTAAAGAGTTCAAGGTTTTGAAATTAAATTCCAGCTATCATTAAATATATGTTTTAATAAATTAAATAGCTACATATATGCTTTGATACTTTTAAATCTTAAAAAGCTTCAAAAGACATTTTGTGGTCTACCCAGAAAACGTGGACGCAACCTCCTGCCCCTTCTGAGCCCCGGCGGCAAACACTTCGGCCCCCTTTCCCGCCACCTCTGCCCCGTTGCCTAGGGAGTCGGCTCCTGTAAAAATAAAAAAATATTCTTAGTTTTGTATGAAATTTTGCAAGAATAAGTCCACTAATTAAAAATAATGTGATAGTTTCCTCCCCGACCCACTTAAAATACACAACTTTGGGAAACCACCAATAAGCACGTGAAATTGGTATATTTACATCTATAAATAAAGTTAAATATTACTAATTTAAAATTTATGTGTTTTTTATTGAATGAACAAGCGTATTACTGTTCACTGTTCCTCGGTACTCTTATGTGATATATACAAAGACGATAAACCGAACAAATCACTGTCCAAACCTCTCTAAAAATAAACGCAAAAAGTGTTATGTACACTGAATGCATAACGTAAAATATAGACAGTATAATTAATGAAGTGATCCATAATTCTTTATGTTTCCACGTTAATCTTATAGGCATTCACTTTTATTTAACAACATTGTGTACTTCATCAGATGGTCATTATTCAAAATAGTTTAGAGGATTACCCTGAGAATGCAACACTCACAAATGGTCTATCACCTAGGTTTAATCGGGTGCTATTTGATAGTGTCTTGTTAAATGTAATCCATACCAAATAAAGGCCACCTGAATTCCTTTGGACCAAATAAAATTATGAATGTGCGTTAAATTTAAATACAAATGGTTACATGACGACTCTTTCAACAATTAATAAGAAATCACAGTAATACAAAAAATTACGAGGCAATTGACAAACACGACCTTTAATACGTAACGGTGTTAATTCAAAAGGTATTGAACTACTCGGAAATTAATGTATTTTAAATTATTATTTTACCTTATATTTACAGCCATGTTTATTTATTTTAGTCTTAAAAGTTTTAAAATCTTAGATAAAGTTTAAAACTATAGTTGAAAACCAAAAATCTATCAAAACATGTGTGTATTATATTTATATATATATAAGTTGATTAAATAAAATAAATAAATAATAATAATAATAAAAATTAATAAATAAATTAATATTCTATTGCATCATTTAGCTTATAGCCAAACATATTTACAGCATATTAGGTTTATATAAAGAAAGGAACCACCCGTTCAGTTTAAGTGGAAATGTAGTAAATATGATTCAAAGACCACAACATATGTTAAAGCCTATCAACTATTGGCTTCTTATCTAATGTGAATAGTATATTCCCGAAATACTTTATTATAAACTGTTTTGTAGTTATAATATATATTTATATATCAGTGATAATATTATAAACTCTAGATTGCAATGTTAACATGATTACCAGCTTTAGCACCCTGCGCCCCGTCCGATGCCATTTTAGCTCCTTGTTGAGCCCCCTTCATTCCGTTGCCGGCCATCTCCGCCCCTTTCATGCCGACTTCCATGGCTTTGCCTTGCATATCAGAACTGTCTCCTGAACGAAATAACAAACATAATTAAATATAAATAATTACTAAATTACTTAAATATATCATATAAAACTAGACGATAATCAATACATTTATTACGAATAAACAATGAATGTTTAAATGTAACTGTCTAATTTCAAATTATTATTATCTCAATTTGATGTGTCCTAAACGTTTGTTTCTTAGTTTGCTCCTTAAACTAAATCGATAATCAGGATATATCCCCTAAATTAATTTTTTCGATATAACAATTAAAAACAAGTGGTATTTTTAGCTTTGAGAGATGTATGCACGGCTTTGGGTTTGATATGTTTATTTTTTGTTCAACTAAATTTACAGGCATCGATTTTAGCTTTATTTTTGTGTTATTCCAGCTAAGCATGGATTTCGTCCCTAGTTTTTGGATTTTTTCCCTTTTCACCTGAGAACGGATTAGATTCCAGATGCCAAAATATCGAGAAAATTGGTTTTCTCAATAAATGATGACAAATGTCTTCAATAGTTGCTTGGTTAATAATCTCCCAATCACTAACAATGGATTTTAAACAAACACTTTATATTTTAGAAGCTTAATACCTTAATCCCTTATCTCATGTTCTCATAAAAC
Organism: Allygus modestus; assembly: GCA_963675035.1. NCBI lineage: Eukaryota > Metazoa > Arthropoda > Insecta > Hemiptera > Cicadellidae > Allygus > Allygus modestus. The sequence goes on along the minus strand of OY776115.1, from coordinate 137,947,757 downwards.
TATAAATTTAATATCAATTTCACATTACAAACATGCTGGAACATATCTAATGACTTATAATAAGTTGTCCCAAATCAATACAAAATAAGTTGTAAACGTACCACTGCTATCATCAGAACTTCGTTTAACCCTAGGAACCTCTGCCGAGCGGTGGAAGTCCCCATCCATCATCCTCTCCAGCGCATCGACCTCATTGCGGATTCTCTTCGACTGCTCCACAGAGAAGGCGGATCGCCGCTTCCTCCCAAGAGCCCCCAGTGAGCTGAAGGTGGAGAAGTCCACAGGTGCGGCGGAGAATATCTGCTGGAAGCTGTCGGTAAACAGGGAAACGACCTCCGAGGGCATCATCATGGACACTATAGAGGTCATCAACGTGCTCATGTCCACGTCCAGCTGGCGAACCACCTACAAAGAATGTGTATTTGGTCAAAATTATCTCAAAGAAAAGAAAGACTATACATTAGAGTGAATACCAATATTTTTTTAAAGAGGCTGGCAACCTCCCTTTGCCTTACTTTGCTCGTCCACATCTATAACTATAAAAGTTAAAGCCCTAACTCACCTCGAATTCTTCCAATTCCCACTTACCTAGAGAGTTGAAATATTGTACACTGATTTTTTATTAAATGGTTTTCATCCTGATCTAACCTTAGGGCTCCGTCAGAGACCCCAACAAAGTTCACATGTATTTCTTATGGACATCAATTTTTGTTTAAGCTATTAAAAATACAATCAGCTGATCTTGATTCGTTGTAGTTCCACAGCCTATCCACAGAATGCAGCACATATAACTCATTTACGGGGTGAAATCTGCGAATAACAGTTAGAAGAATATACATATGTGCGTGGAAAGTATCCAGCAAAGCAAATAATGAGCCGTTACAGTCCGAGTTGAATTGCACTGATAAAAAGTACATGTCAGGGCTGGGATTCGAACCCACGACGGGACCGCTGTCATAGTTCCGACATCTGACGACTTGACAACTACAAGGCGGACGACTCACTAAATAGCATGATAACTGTAATATGGTTGTTATGGTTAGCAGCAAACACTAATTTAATGGGGTAAATAGGGGTGTAGTAGATATACTGGAGGTAACATATACATTTTGCACCGGGTTGGGGTCAAAGGTTGTTTTTCTGTAATCAAGTATGGAAAATGTCTGCAATAATTAATTAAATAACATATTCATTTTAAACAAAGGGCCCTACAAGTCTTAAGGGTTGGCGTTAACAAGTTTATTAAACTATTGGATCAGTCACGAGTCTATTAGTTAGATATATATTTTCATTTCCTGGCCTCGGACAGTCATAGAGAATACTCCAAGGATCCTACACTGTAGATAAGTCGAGATGGAGAGAATATGCACACGAACTGCACTAAACAAAACAATATATAACATTCTGCCTCAAAAGTTGTTTAACAATAGGCTAATAATTATAAGTTTTGTTCACTGAGACCAATCAGAAATTACATGAGTTTCTTTTGAGCAATGGAAATAAAAATATTGCATTACAAATTCACTAAGGCAATGCTGAAACGATCCTGATTACTCTACGATGTGGTTGCAAAGACTTTTTAGCTTTGTTATTATTCAGTTTATCTGTTTTAGGGTCCAGGGTCTAACTTACATACATGGACTCTATTTCTGTTTCTTATTGTAAAATGTTAAAATAAGTTGTATGCAAAACATTATATGAGTTGATCACTTTTAACCCACAAGTTTTTTAGGAATAAAAATAAAATTTATGGCATTTAAAAAATAAAGAATATGTCTAAACTACATCCTTCTACGACGGTTACAATATTATTTCTATAAATACAATATTATATAATACGGTCAGAAATAGTATTATTTGGATACATTTTAAAGAACACAAGAAAAGCCACTAAGGCTAGGATTGAAAAGGTTGTTAAAGATAAAGATTAAAATTTCTTATTATAAATTCATGAACATATTCACCAGAATCATAAAATTTTTTCCTTATTATATAGTTTTTTCAAGGCACAGTAAATGCTGTGTGAAAAAATAACGAATAGACCTTACAAACAGTTTGGTAGACCACAGTGCACTAACCAATCGTAAAAAGAATAGCCAAATAAAAAATAAAAAATAAAAAACAGGTGGTCATATATTTGTCATTTTAATATTTTAGCAATTAAATCAAACTAAAAAAGTAAATTACATTAAAAACATTTTGTTGAACAAAATGAATACATTTGTTTGATTTTCATTGTATCATTGACCATGTCATTTATAACTTTTTACGCATAAGGCATTAGCACTGGTGTAATTTAGGTATTATAATTAGTCCATTCTGTTGTATAGATATGTAAGTCTTCTTTTAATTCAAATATATCAATCAATTTGTAATGCTGCATAGTTTTCACTTTGTTGTATTGTAGAACTTACATCGACAATAATTAAATAACACAACCCAACTCACCCTCACATGCTGGGCTCGAGTTTCCAGTACCTGTAAATAACAGTTAAGTTTGAAAATACTGAACATTTAACATAATTTCAAAAACAATATCAAAATGAAATATGAGAAACATTTTTTTAAATATAAATGCAAAGTTATTTTTATATTTTACGTTATGTTTATAATAATTCTGACACTTGTAACAAAAGCTTAAAACAATTTAACGTCTTTATACAAATACAAATGTGTTTTATATATAAAACAAATAAGGTCCTTGATATGGAACGTAAAAATGTTTACTTTATGTATTCTGGTCGGTCAACTTGAAATCAAATATTCAACTAGGCTAGGTTTATATAAATAACGAAATGGTTTATATTCCAGGTACTATATTAGATAACTTTAACTATTACTTACTTGGAAAGAAGCAACTGCTAAAAATATCGGGAGGTAGCAGATTCTCATGGTGTCAGCTTTGCAAACAGTCGTCGACTACGAGCTCCATGTCCCTGATTGTGATCGTGCCGTGTTGATGTCTATCATACTGTTTCCGGGCCTGATCAATCACTAGTGTTTCCTGCTAGCGGTTTGAAGCCATTCAGCCCGTTCATCATCATTATTGTACATGTACATGTAATTTATTTTATATGTAAAATTTATTTTATACTTCTTTATAGTATGTTGTAATACTAATTTTAGTTTTGCTGGCCAAATAAAAAACCTAGACGATAAATACTTTAGCATGGTATAAATAATATTACAAATTAATAACAGGACATTACAAATAGTCTTTTATTATTCGTGTGTCCAAATTAAATCAGTATATTTAAATCTGGCCCGTAGAGTAATACACAATTATAACTGAGATTGGAAGCATATATTAACCAAATAGGATGAAATGAAATTCGTTTTATACGTGGAGTTCGTGTTAAAACTGTCCTTTAGTGCTCAAATGCTGGTGTGAACATTTATATATTACGATTCTGAAAGACACTTTGTAATTCTAAACGCTACAGTTTGACACAATAACCGCAGGAAGATCAGCTTTACTTTATTTCATATAATCGTCCTAGCTACGGATATTACAAGCAAAACATTAATGCAAATCATCTAAATTGGCAGTCTATAATATCGGATGCTGGACAGAAATTTTGATTAAAAATAAATTAAATTATTTTACAGGTGTAACTAATGGGCATTAGGTGTTGTAAGAACAATACACACATAAGTATCCGTTAATTAAATATGGGCAACTTTATAATACAAATTCATATTTACCTCTCCGTGTGCAAAGCTTTATTTTTTTAACTCCTCGTGTTTAAGGGGTAGCAGCCCAAATATCACAAATGTTTGTTGAATCCACTGACTCGAAACTGAGACCTCTTGATCTGAAGCCCAAGGCGCTAACCACTGGACTAGCGAGTTGTCTATGATACCAAGGTTACTGAAGTACCAACATATTGCAACCTAAATTGACTCCACAAAGCTTCTCACGAGTTATAAGATACACGAATAAAACTGTACTTCCCTATCCTAACATTGTCTTGGATTTCAGTTCAAGTGGTAACGGGTTCGATTCCCGGGGATTCTACATGACTCAGAAAGTTTTTTACCGTTTTTATCTACGTAATTCGACTTTTTAAATAAAAATTGTACTTGAGTAAGCAAGAAAAATAATTAACTTAATACTTATTGATTTCGCCGTTAACTGTTCCAGACAGTTTTGGTAGGTAATCGGGGAAGTCTACTGTCAAAAAACACCCCCACATATTGAAGTACTAAAAGCGAAAAAACCATGACCCTTACTATGGCACCAATAGTTAATAGAATAAGTCATCTTTGATTTTCCTCGATCCACTATATTTACAGTGAACTGTGTAGTTAGATTAGATTACAATGGTTTGGTACTTTAGAAATAGCATAACCTAATATAATTACGCAGTCCGCTGTATAAATATGTAAAATCTTTTATTTAGAAGCTTTTTCATGTTTTACAAAATAAAGTAAATAACATATTTTAATGTAAGAAAAAATTGGATTTTAACAAGGCTGGACTGTGATTACAAGTGGATTTGAGTAATTAATTATTATAAATTACAGCAAAAATCCCTCTTTATGTACTAAAAGCAGTAGAACAGACGTGTCTGCTTTTTTCGGTGGAATGTGGTTATTCTACCTGGAAACGGTGTCCACTATTTGCAATTATGTGTTGAGTTCCATAGGCAATTTGTAGGTTGACCGTCACTTAGAAATACCACTGCAGTTTGGCGCTCCATGAATTCCGAGCCTACGCCGCACTTCATCCTACAACTACCACTGGCCTGACAACAATGTTCATAGTATTAGTACTTATGACCACTTGAGACTCCTGTAACTGTTACAAACTCATGACCACATTAATATTTGGTTTTGTTACAAAAATCCCTTGATATGATTGTGTATATTTTAGTAACATTCCATGTGTGTTGCAATGAAACTTAACTGTGATTTTTTATTTATTTAACAAATTAAAATTCTTATAGCATTAATATGCCAGCTGCAAAGTGAAACATGGCTTGCTCACAGTTGAACAGAAAAATAGATAACAAAGATGTATTATGTTTAATCAGAGATGTCCTCCTTATCTTTCAAGCCCTACATAATCACCAAAACACCATTACCACTTTTGTTTCACTAAACTTACTCTTCTTAAGACTGTAAACTCTACTTATTTATTCATGGTGTTTTTATAGTTTTTTATGATTTATTTTTGTATACCAAAACTGAAGTGTCCAGAATAATTAATATAATTATAAATGCTTTATAAATAAATTATGTTTTTATAATAACAACATTTTATATTAATTCAAATCTCCCACTCTAAATAAAATGCTTTTTCTATTGCTTGAAATAAATTCATTGATCATTATTTTTTCAAAAAATAAAAAAATAATAATTATAAATTCTAATTCTAATCCTCTGAGTTGATACCACAAACTGGCGATCGCTTTGGTGTCCTATGTCACAGGGGACGAGGTGCTCAGGTGATAAATGTCTCAGCAGCATGAAGTTTTCCGGAGTGTAACATGCTGTTACCACCAAGCCAAGTGACATGGATAACTAACAGCACTAAGATCATGATATGTGAACTGATTCCTTGTTAATTAATGCTCCGTAACTGTAATAAATCGAATTAATATTCTTAATTCCTCTTTTATACAAAACAGTTTCTCTTTCAGTAATATTTGATATTTTCATCTAAGCAATTATAAACATAATGTATACTTAGATTCCAATGGTTTTTGAACAGACGCATGAATAATCTATATTTAACGTAAAAGTTTTGCTTTTTCCTGCACAATTGAAACAGTTGTTACCTCTATCCAATGATTCCTGTTATTTCAGTCCTAAATTAAATCAGTCTGTCTGTCAGCAGTGCTATTCAAGAAATGGCAAACCAATTAAGAAATGGTACCTTAAATTGTCTATAGGATTTTGTAAGTCATCCTGTGTTGTTGTCTGTATCGAAAGTGTAATTAATTGAATCGTTAAAGTAAAAGTATGGAATTGCAATAACTACGGATTATATAAACTTATTTTGTGAGTTACCTATTTCGTATCTTTTCCTTCTTACATGGCGTTGTATATTTATAAAAATGACTCTAAACATATGAATGCGCTGATAATATCTATGTAACTGTTGTACTAATATCATTTAAAAGATTTAAGATTTTGAATGTTAATGTAATTCACTCCAATGTAAATTTGTCCATTAAAATGCATCTTCATGAATACATTTTTCAGTTTCCTAACACTATTATTATTCACTAAGAAGCATATATGCATTGTGTACAGGTAAAGTTGTTATTTGTTGCACTGTTGCCCGGGGTTAGACGCGGATGCGGTCAAGGTCGTAGTACGGCGATGGTGGGGGTCACAACAGTGTTTGCGAATGACCTGGCCAAGAATGGAAGTGTCCATCCCCAGTAGCCCGGTTGTTGCCGATATTTAAATTGTATTTCCAGGCTGTGTTAACTAAAGAAAAACTAAAAATTTATTTTACACTAAATTTGTTGCTATTTAAATTAACAACACTTATGTGTTTTTTTGTATTTAACAACACTTTTATATAATTACGCTATTTAAATTTGTTCATGAAATTTGTAATGGAGCTTTGTATAAGACACGACATATTTTTGTGGTCCCTGTTGCAGCAAACCTTCTTACAAAGTCTTAATTTTAAACTTATGAAAAATAAATCAATTGATATGTTTCACTTATTTACATTAACATACTAATAACAATATTTATTCTGTGACGATGTTGAACCATGTACTGGAATTCAACAACAAAATATTAAATTTATATGGCAATCTTTTAACCAGGTAAGGTAGGCGTGAGTCATATCTTTCCTTTCCTCGTGGGGTACGGCCCTTTTTTGAAACCATCCCGACATTTGCCTAAATACCCTTCTACAAACCCTTCTCATAATGACCGGCCTGGGATGAAACCCAAGACCTCCCAAATGTAGCTTGGTAAGATGACACTTGGTAAGTGGCTTCAAGTAGCAGTTAGTTAATATGCATTTGAAATTCCCTCAATACGCAGGGCTTAATGCGTCGGTATATTTCAGTACTTTCGTTTATCTTTGAACAAATCTTGCGGAGTACAATTATTTGGTTTACAAATATTACATGTATTTATTTTAATAATTTAAATAATCTTTAGTATTTAAAATGATCATATCGCTATGCTAATTTTACTATGTATATTGGGGTTAAACTAACATGTTTACGAAATAAAATTTTTCTTATAAATGATTTTAATTTTAAATTTCGAATAAAATATTGAAGTTGGATAATTATTAAATATAGTGTTCCAAAATTATTTGAATCAATTAGATTTTAATATGAAAGATAAATATAATATATCCCGAAACGTAGTGTAGTTTTAAACACTAGAAGCGATAGGTAAAGTCCAAATAAATCAAAAATAAAATAAATATAACTTTAACATTTATTTTTATTATTTCAGATTTAAACTCATAACGGTTTATAAGTGATTTTTCCATATCGTAAATAAAATTAACACTAAACAAATATGATTCACTATAGCATAAACACATGGGAATAAAGTCTCATTTACTTTACTCCATTCTTTCAGAACCAAAACGGTGGAAAGGATATTTTGTTGGACGAGTCACGGCCAGATGTGTAGAATGGGTTTCCAATGCTTGTTTACGACATCGAATTTCAGATTGTTTCATATTTTATTTCTACTTTATATCATAGGTCTTACGTTAGATGACTTTTGCCTAAATTATGTAACGGATATATTCATATGTAGAATACTTCACTTCAAAATATGTCCCTGAAAGGTCCTCAAATATACGAAATATAAACTAAAATTAAAGAATATTTACTTATCAGTTTATTGGAAATTGCATGTACGTTATGGTCAAAGATTTGGCATATTTCCGTAGATGGTATACCACATATTAGCGGGATTTATTTATAATAAATGTAATTCGTATCATCAAATTAAATCTACGTCTATGATGATTGAGCAATTAGTTCATATTACGATACAAATCATAATGCTATTTAATTTAATCTAAGAGTTATATAGGTTCCAGGACATTATTATACTATCCATCTGATAGGTTACATTTACACACTAATTTAAACTAACCTAAAATAACAATTGTTCACTTAATAAATTGATAAAATTACATGATCGAGTAAGAAATAAATATATCAATAAGTTATTAGAAGGCACGATTAACATAAAAAAAAAAATAAATTAACTATATATTCATACTAAATCGTCATTGCAAAATTAATAACATCTAAACTGTATTTTCCATACCCAGATACAAATTTTTTAATATCGTAATAGGGCCGCAGCAATCAATCTCTATTGGAAATGACAACAGATATAGATAAAATTAAACATTTAGCTGAAAAACAGGTTGGAAAACAATTTTAACTAAAGCAAATAAATCCCCTCTATTAGATATTTTCTTACTTCTAAGACAGAAAAAGTGAGGTATGCGTAGGTATGAAGTTTTGATTTGATCAATTTTTATAATTATATTATTTATTGCCATTGAATTTAGTATTAACTAACTTATATGTAAACAATCAATGTCGTCAAAAACATGTGGACTTGACGAATTGCTATTGCATATATTAATATATCTAATAAATTAGTTACCACAATTAAGCTTCTTACCAAGTTTTACCAAAATATACTCACAAAATAACTGCAAAAAATGGGATTAAAATATGCTTATATTATTAAACCACAACCATACAAATACACACAACCAACAATTTAAATTATATAAATCAATATTAATGAAACAATTGAATATATTATTTTCCATAACTTCCATATGACATTGGACAAGTTATTGTTTTAAGAAATTAAATATCTATACAAAATATTGTGTAACAAGTTTATACTTTAAATAAATTTGAACACACTCACATAAATACATACATGACACATAGAAAATATACAACAAACTGTATTAAATGAGAAAGAATAGTGTTTTTTTGTAGTAAGACAAATTAAAAAACCATTTAAAAGTTTATTTCGGGGAGGGAGAGGGAGATGACGAAAATGTACATCACGATAATTTATTTTATACAATAGTGGTTACTATAAGAACCGTTATAAACATCAAGTATCAAATATGAAATGTATCGTGGAATAACAAATATATTATTAGTTCATACAACAACATTTATACGAATCTTGTGTTTAAAATATTTATGGCACTAGTGTATGTTATTGTAATAACCTTTTCAGTTGCATAAACAAATTTTTAACACAGGGAAGATCCCGCTTAATGCTAAAAACAGAAAAAAAGTTTACGTAGTTATTAAAATTTTTCTTTCAGTAAACTATTACTTAATATTCAAGATAAAAATGTATGTTATTAACATCCCTAATCGAAAATCGATTAAACACAAAGCTGACCTAGAACAAATATTTCGTGACGTTAAGGCGCTCTTTTTCTTCATGTTCTAAACGTTATTGTTCTAACAAATCCTCCCTTCTTCTTGCCAACCCTTCAACCGGAAGACGTCTTGTTTGACAGACCACTGGGCCGGAAATGTACTCTGATGTAATATTTTACCACAGCATATAACCTAAGTTCTGCTTAAAACAATCATTGTTTTAAGTTGTATTAACTAACTAATTTACGAGCATTACTAACCTATTTTAACTATTGGTGTCGGAAAAATATGAAAACTTGTTTTGTATTAAATTGTAATCAATACTAGTTCTTACTCTACCAGATAAACTGTATTCAAAAACAAGACTCATATATACATGAGTATAATTCATGCATATCAATATAGTCTGTAAAGATTCTATAGTCGGCAGATTAACTTATAATAACAACATCTAACCTGTACAATGTAATGTATCTGAAACCAAATAATAAAACTCCCACCATCTAGCTGGAACTAAAGACAATAAAAGTTTTCAATAGGACTAAGACCCTAAAAAGTAGTTAATATTAAATAAATATTATAATTAACAATTGCTCTTTGATCTTAATTAGAAAAGACTCATTTGAAGAACCTTTGCTTATAAAAAGAAACCATCCGGAGTCCTTTCGTCAACTTTTATTTCTCGCCTTGATTACCTATAAGATTCAGTTTACTTAAAGAGTAAAGCCAAAATACTTAACAATTCTTTAAACCTTCGTTTAATGGATCAAAACCTAAACCATATAGATTTATATGATCTATGTGACTCATTATTGTATCTATGTTAACATATGTTAAAATAAATCACTAATTACAATGCTTATAATTATATTAAAAGCAATATAATTGTATTATCGTTTCGATTTTTTTACAATAAACAGAATTCTAGGAAAAGCTATTTATATTATACTAAATACGATTAAAAAGAATATAACTAGTAAATACAATTTACGGACGAATCGATAGCTATAATTCAAACCATTATTGGAAATGAAGATGTGTTAAAGTTTATGAAGTTCCCCACAATTTCTTGCTAAGGCTGTGTACCGAAAGTTCAAAGTTAACAGCTCGTTAGACCAGAAGACCGTTTAAATTTGTATCTAGCACTGCACAATCATTCTTATCTATTACTAATCGTTTATGTCTCATAATGTTTAAATATACTCAGATTGGTTTTATAAAATTGTTATGATATGTGCTACATATTACCCCTGTAATATTGTTAATAATAATATCAATACGATATTAATATTGTTTTATGTCTGCGTATTATATATTTTTAAGTCTAAGCTACATATATACATATATAACCCTTGGAACTTAGTACAATTTAGAACATATTGTTATGCAGGGTTCAAACTCAACTTTAATAAATACATGTATTGGGATTTATTATTATATCAAAATATACAAAGGCGGAGTAACCATTCAATTTGAATTCAATTATGCTCAGTATAATTATAGTAATTTATAGAATACATAGTTTCACAGTTGAACCAATACAAAGGCTTGGACATTTGTGTACGGTGAAACAGTTGTATGGTTACGTGTTTATTTTCTTTTTTAAGATAATTTATGAGATTATACAACAAATATCAGAAACTTTATAAGCTCGTAAATTCAAAGAATAATACAAAAAACATATATGTTTTTTTCGAAATAGTCCCCAACAAGAATGTGAAGTTTGGTCGTCAACTTTTGAGGCACCCAGTACATCATAGCACTATTACTGTAATAAGTTAAGCAAACAATATTATATCATTTTATGAATTGAATGCAAATGAATTAAAGTGCACAATTACGATTGGTTTTTATGTATATTAACACTAGTTGACAATTTGTCCCATTATATATGTTGTTTTTTAGATAATTACTTCATCAAATATACTCCATATAACTAACAGGCTTAACAACAAATTAATCCAGAAAAAATCTTAACACTATAACCGACAAAATATGTTTTTTTATGGATAAAGTAATTGTGCATGTATATTTAGTCCGTGTTTAACTCAGTGTGCAAATGTTAGGTTCTACAATTCACTAATAGAAGTTCAGTTTTCAGGGTTGTCTGCTTCACAACCCTACAGATTACATGCAAACGACTAAGTTACTGAGACTTAGACGAAGGCGGCTTGACACCACTTGCATTATCATTACACACCTGAGCCTAGCTAAATCAAAACCTAGTCAACTTGTTGATAATTTATTTACGCTTAAGTTAAATGCTTACAATTTATACGTGTTTGAGCCCGCAGTTCATCTCAAAATACAATGCAAGTTAAGTTAATTTTTTCGTTAAAGTTTATAATTACTCTTACATACCAGAACAAAAATGAATTGCAAGCATACGATTCTGAATCATGTATGGTGTTATCTTAGGACCGTATGCTATACCTTTGTCCACTGAATATTTCTAAGGGAATTATTAAAACTATGTGAACGATATTATTTGGCATTACTTATTTCCAAAATGTTCAATAAACCTTAAAATGAAAATTATAAATACATATAAGAGTATTAACTATTAAAAGTAATATCAATGTAAAGATACAAATTTGTATTCCGACTGATTGCCATTTACACCTCGTAGTTTGTTGAGTCCGGATTTATGGCAAAGCCGTTTTTGATTGTATTTGTTTGATATTTAGAAATATAGAAATATCATATTAGAAATATTATCCATATTATCCATATTAGGGATATATTATATATTAGGGATATATTATCCATATTATCCATATTATCCATATTATTTCATATTATCCATATTAGAAATTTTAGAATAAGTGTAAACTAGATTTATTAAAATAATTAAAATTCTGTACACTATTGTGACATATTTTTAAATACATATTTCATAAATACTTATTCGAGATTTACCTAGTAACTAACGATTGAAAAAAAATAAAAATCATTGTTAAAAATTTTTCTTTCAGCGACGTAAAGGAGAATTGGATGATGTCCTCACTGTGATAATGTATTTGTTTTTCATGAGGAGAAACGCCAATTAAATTACACTCGTATGTCTTATTTGATCCAACACACAATCGTCCTTTATAATGCAAAAAATACAAAAGAACGAATTAATATTTTAAAATATAAACTTGTTATATATTGCTAAATTTATATCAGTAACTTTAATTTTTTTAAATATATTTCATATTTTATTTTACTGAATAACCAGGTAATTAATAATTATTAAAATGTATAACATATACATTGGAAAACAGATCATGGTACAATAACTGTTTGTAAATCATAAATAAAACCTCTGTTTGGGTATATTGAAATAAATTTACTTCTATGTAATTTAAATTACAATATTCAGTGTTATGTTTTTATAAAGCTGTATAGTTTTATATATATTTGATTTTCTTACATAACCGTACACGAGTAAAATAGTCATATGTCTAGTATTCAGAAATCTTTATTTATTACATCCTATCTGTAGTTAAACCAATTTATATAAACACTACATGAACTTAAACCGTCCTTTTAATCCCCTTCCCCTCCCACTTTTGTTTAAAAAGTATTGTTTTCTAACAAGTTTTATAATTTCTGTCATAAGTGAAAGAATTTTTCTTGAAGCTCCCCAAAAAAAGTTTTCATATTAGTTTGAATATCATTTAAAACAGCGTATAAATTATATTACAAATTAATCTTCTCTTCGACTCTATTACCACCAATTTTGGATGTCAAAAGCAAAGGAGATTCCACAACAGTAAACACGAGTTTCGCACACAATAAAAACTTTACAAAATAAGAAAATTGATTTGAACTAAAACTTTTGCTACTTTTTTAGAAATTTAAAAACTGAACCAATTAACTAATATAATAATAGTAATTTCACCTTATTTTTGGGCATCATCCACCTTCTGGGTTATATGGTGTTGTTCCCTAGTGGAGACTGATGCGAGTCCTCTTTTAAATTACATTAAATCAACAATAACTAGAACTTAAACATAAAACATCACCACAATAAACACTGATATTATTAGAAACTAAGAAATAAACGTTTTCCGTTATCATACCCATTTACATTCAATTTCAATATAGCGTTGATTTTATGATTATATTTGTGTTGTTTTAATTTAACTGACAAGTGGACTCCCATAATATTACGCTAGAAGACAACACCATATAAACCGGAAGGTGGTTGGTGCTCAAATATAAAGTTGAACATTCTATTAAATGAAAAATATCCTACTTAAAATATGTATTTTAAAGAAAAACTAATTAATAAGTATAGATATAACATTTAACAAACATTACTATTATTTGTTACACGAAACAATTTTCTTGAATAACATGATAGTCTAGTTTCGATGAAATTAGATACAATAACACGTCTTAAACAGTAGGGGGCAATAGCCGATTCAACCCCAGCACAGAAGTGAGGATGCGAGGAATCACCCCCCCCACCCCCCCCCCCCCGATGACCTTGACCTTGACCCCAAGGTCACCCCCGAGGGCACCCCCGAGGACACCCCCGAGGGCACCCCCCCCCCGACATCACCTGCAGTGAGGATATACCTGCCCCGCGACATAGCCTGGCGTGAGGATTCAACTGACCCCCCCCCCGTCACGTGACCCATTAACCTAACTTAAACCTGGCACCTGGCGTGAGGATGCGAGGAACCCCCCCCCCCGTCACGTGACCCATTAACCTAACTTAAACCTGGCACCTAGCGTGAGGATGCGAGGAAGCCCCCCCCGTCACGTGACCCATTAACCTAACTTAAACCTGGCACCTGGCGTGAGGATGCGAGGAAGTGCTTCCCCCCCCCCGGCATTACCTGGAGTGAGGATATACCTGCCCCGCGACATAGCCTGGCGTGAGGATTCAACTGACCCCCCCCCCCCGACATCACCTGGAGTGAGGATATACCTGCCCCGCGACATAGCCTGGCGTGAGGATTCAGCTGAACCCCCCCCCCGTCACGTGACCCATTAACCTAACTTAAACCTGGCACCTGGCGTGAGGATGCGAGCAAGCCCCCCCCCCCGACATTACCTGCAGTGAGGATATACCTGCCCCGCGACATAGCCTGGCGTGAGGATTCAACTGACCCCCCCCCCCCGGTCGTCTGCAGCACTTTTCGTGATGAGGAAAAAACTTTCGAAAATTAATAACTAGCCTATTTACCCACCGATTCACACGGGACTTTTTCCAGAGTGTAGGCCTATCCCAGAGGAAGCGAATGACGTAAGAACTCCATAGATCCGCCATTAAACAAGGCCGCTATTAATTTTTAAACGCGTTTTCCTTATGGGATCTCAGCTGTTTACCGGCCGATTTTGACGAAACTTCACCACATGTCGGGCGACGGCCTAAGTAAACCATCCCTTAAAGAAAATTGAAAATCAACCGTTTAACGGGCCCGCTATTAATTTTTAAACGCGTTTTCCTTATGGGATCTCAGCTGTTTACCGACCGATTTTGATGAAATTTCACCACATGTCAGGCGGCAGCCTAAGTAAACCATCCCTTAAAGAAAATTGAGAATCCACCGTTAAACAGGCCCGCTATTAATTTTTAAACGCGTTTTCCTCATGGGATCTTGGCTGTTTTCCAGACCCCTCACGATGGTTCAAAACTAGCAAAGGCGTGATGAGGATGCAAGTCCCCCCCCCCCCGACATCACCTGGAGTGAGGATATACCTGCCCCGCGACATAGCCTGGCGTGAGGATTCAGCTGAACCCCCCCCCCGTTACGTGACCCATTAACCAAACTTAAACCTGGCACCTGGCGTGAGGATGCGAGGATGCACACCCCCCCCCCCCGGTCGTCTGCAGCACTTTTCGTGATGAGGAAAAAACTTTCTAAAATTAATAACTAGCCTATTTACTCACCACATGTCGGGCGACGGCTTAAGTAAACCATCCCTTAAAGAAAATTGAAAATCAACCGTTAAACGGGCCCGCTATTAATTTTTAAACGCGTTTTCCTTATGGGATCTCAGCTGTTTACCGACCGATTTTGATGAAATTTCACCACATGTCAGGCGACAGCCTAAATAAACCATCCCTTAAAGACCCCCCCCCCCCCTAAAGCGGCTCCGCGGAGTCACGTGTCGAGGCGCGTGCTAGGGCCTACGTGACCGCCCGGGGCTGTTTACTCATCAGCGACCTCCTAGAAGCTTCCAGAGTGTCGTGGACGTTATCCATCATTTTTCTTTTTTTATTCTTTAATATATTTATTTTATTCATAAAAGTTATGCTTAACCTACCCTCCATTTACTACAACCCTCGCATATATCGGGGGATTAGCTTCTCGAAGGAGCCAAACTATGACGTTGCGACATGAGACGTGTGTCGCTATTGAACTCACGTCTCCCAGGTCAGCCCTAAGCTGCCGACATTTGTGTGGGGCTAACTGTCTATCCAACCAGAAGTCAATATATAATCTACCGAAGAAGCATCTCGTGTAATAATACACCGTTTGTAGAAACACCTCAGCGTCTAATGAATCTACTTCTGTTATTGTGGAATTGATGTGAAATGGCTTTGTTACGAGGTAGGGCCCGACTGGCTCTGTAACTATCGCAAACAAGTGGAACATGGTGTACCGCTTGTCAGTAATGCTAGAAGGAGACTGGTGAGTAGGACCGAAGCTGTAAACAACTCGGTAGAAACCTCCATGACGTCATCCCCATGCCTACGTGACCCCCCCCCTCCCGTTGACGGAGAGTATAGATACCCAATGTTGCAGATGGCTGTTCCTCGTATGTGTGAGGTCTGTGGACGCGTCTTCGCAAACGTTGTAAACCTGGCTCGTCACGCTGCATTCCTCACGATCAAGCGCCAGGCATGGTTTTTATGTTAAAAAAGAAACCGCCAGTACTAATGACCTGTTTTCGAGAGAGAGTAAACGGCTTTAGCCGAGTAAACAGATTCAAGTAGTAAACAAGGGGCTGCCAGCCTCTGTTCAGTTCCTCACCCTTGTATTACTGGGCTCAAACTGGCGATTGAGATGAGGAAGAGGTCGCCAGGCCTCTGTGCAATTCCTCACCCTTGTATTTCCGGGTTCAAACTGGCGATCGAGATGAGGAAGAAGTCGCCAGCCCTCTGTGCAATTCCTCACCCTTGTATTTACTGGGCTCTGGTAAACTGGCGATCAAGATGAGGAAGAGGTTGCCAGGCCTCTGTACAATTCCTCACTCCTATATTGCCGGGCTCAAACTGGCGATCGAGATGAGGAAGAGGTCGCCAGCCTTCTGTGCAATTCCTCACCCTTGTATTTACTGGGCTCTGGTAAACTGGCGATCAAGATGAGGAAGAGGTCGCCAGGCCTCTGTACAATTCCTCGTGTTTATCGAGGTAACTAATAGGACTTGTTTTCCTGTTCACAGGCGGCGCATCCTCCCCGACGGCATCCACACTCTACCGTGAGGCATAAGGACAGGGCCAGCGACATGCTGACTCGACCATGTCGGAATTTCCATATAAGAATATGTAACTATCTAGTTTCAAGGAACCACTGTGCCTTCGCTGGTTTTGAATCGGCTACTGCCCCCTACTTATGAGTAATGGTATGCACATGTCGGAATTTCCATACAAGAATATGTACCAATCTAGTACCTACATTAAAATAGTTTGTATCTCAAGGAACCACTGTACCTTCGCTGGTTTTGAATCGGCTACTGCCCCCTACTTATGAGTAATGGTATGCACATGTCGGAATTTCCATACAAGAATATGTACCAATCTACGCCCGGCACGAGGCCCCTGCAACTGCACGTCCCGTACGCCTTCGCCTACCAGATCGTGGACTCGCTCGGCCTGGAGGAGTTTGAGCCCCGCGTCTACTTCGGGGCTGACGCGTACAAGGTCTTCATGGAGAGGCTCAAGATGGACGTGTTGATGCTGTGGGAGTTCCTGTTCAGCACGAGAGCTCTGCACCCTTCTCTGACCCGGCAGGAGATGGACGAGTACCTAGTGGCGACTCACTGCTACCTTTGCGGGAAGGAGTTCACGGACCAGGACGTTAAGGTGTGGGACCACAACCACGCCCCGCCTTACGAGTTCCGAGGAGCCGCCCACCACTCGTGCAACCTCAGGTACCGGGAGCAGCGACACATCAACTGCTACTTCCACAACCTGTCCAACTACGACGCCCACTTCGTAGTGCGGGAGCTGGCCATCGACCCCGGTGATGTGGACGTGCTGGCGCACACTGAAGAGCGCTACATCGCCTTTACCAAGCGGTTTCACTTTGGCCAGCCCGGGGACAACCAACGTCAGAGCAGTTTCGCGGTGCGGTTCCTCGACACCTACAGGTTCTTGTCCATGAGCCTGGCCAGCTTGGCAGCGGGACTGCCCACTGACAAGATGCGCGAGACGAGGAAGCGCTTCCCCGACGACCGGCTGTTCGACCTGGTGCGCAGGAAGGGCGTGTTCCCCTACGACTTTGTCACGTCCTACGACACGCTGTACAGGACCAGGGTGCTGCCGCCCAAGGAGGCGTTCAGGAACTCCATGACCTTGGAGGACATCAAGGACGAGGAATACGAGCACGCCCTCAACGTGTGGTGAGCCTTTGAGTGTCACAACCTCAAGGACTACGCGGACAAGTACCTGCGATGTGACATCACCCTGCTCAACGATGTCTTTGAGCAGTTCTGTCGCGCGACGTTCATGCATCCTCAAACCTAACTTAAACCTGCGTCTGTAAACCTAACCTAAACCTGCGTCTGTAAACCTAACGCACGCATTGGCCTACCTTAAGTAGTGTAGTCGTGGACCGCGGTGACGTCATCACCCCGTGCCTACGTGACTGCCCCAGGCTGTTTACTCATTAGCGATAATTACCGCGATTTCGAGAATTGTCCACCGCCTTCTACTGTACGGTACGTAGCTTTGTTACTTCAGTGATTGTCATCGCTTCGCGCGACGTTTATGCATCCTCAAACCTAACTTATACCTGCGTGCACTTGTCTGCTGACTCTTGACCTACCCTAAATAGTGTAAGCAAATGCGGGTACTGTGATTGGTGGAAATATCCTGCCCTCTGAGTGGCTATAATTAGACGTTCTACCCTATGATTGGTCGAATTAAAGAAACACTTATTGAGATGGATTTTGTGAATATAAATGCAGACGCGCACCTTCAGTTTGTCTAGTGATGTTGCAGAGTAAACACAAACATGGCTAGTGCAATCGAAGTGGATGAATCAGTCCAGACGTTGTTGAAGGAGTTGGAAGCGATGGAAGGCTACAGCACCATGTACTTTTCTCCACGAAGTCCTGAACAACCACCGCCAGCACCATCACTGAAACGGTCAGTCGCCACACCATCGAAGCTGGCGACCTGGAAATGTCCATACTGCGAGGAGTCGTTCACGTCCTGTTCAAACTTCGTTTTGGCCTTCTTCCGCAGCTCCGTGTTCATCAGGATGTACGGTTCCAACCACCGCGACTGGTGAAACGAGATCGCCCGATGCACCGCGACCAGCTCCAATCCGTTTTGCAGCGCCTGCTGCAAGACCCTGTAGTGACAGATGTAGTGTGTCTTATCGTCCAGGGTCGTCAACAGTTTGGGGAACTTCCCTGTTGGCGGGCGCTTCGTCTCGCAGCAGTAGGGAAGGTCCTTGTGCAGGTCGTGTAGGCGCGCGGGGTAGTGGAGGTCCACCTCCAAGATGTAGCCTCGATCAGCCTCTGCGTCCAGCGCCGCGACGTCCAACGCCTGGATTTCCTCACGGCTGAGCCACTCGAAGTCTCCGGTCGGCAGGCACTGGGACATGGACCAGCCGTTCAAGTTGTTTGCGTCCATGTACAGGAGGAAGCGTGTGGGCTCGTCCGGGCGGTAGTCCGGGCACCTGTCGTGGTTGACCTTGGCGTAGCGGGTGATGGCCTGAGAGATGCCTCCCCGGATCCCCTGCTCCACAAACAGGTACATGTCAAAGTCCTGCAGCGTGTCCAGCTCCACACCGCAGGTCTTGAGCATCACGTCCCAGGCGTAGGACGGCAGGGTGTAGTAGTGGGCAGGATCCAGCCCGTACTCTGCTAGCGACGTATCACGGAACTGCTCAAAGACATCGGTGAGCAGGGCGATGTCACATCGCAGGTACTTGTCCGCGTAGTCCTTGAGGTGGTTGCAGTCAAAGGCTCGCCACACGTTGAGGGCGTGCTCGTACTCCTCCTCCTTGATATCCTCCAGGGTCATGGAGTTCCTGAACGCCTCCTTGGGAGGCAGCTCCCTGGTGGAGTACAACGTGTCGTACGACGTGACAAAGTCGTAGGGGAACACGCCCTTCCTGCGCACCAGGTCGAACAGCCGGTCGTCGGGGAAGCGCTTCCTCGTCTCGCGCATCTTGTCAGTGGGCAGTCCCGCTGCCAAGCTGGCCAGGCTCATGGACAAGAACCTGTAGGTGTCGAGGAACCGCACCGCGAAACTGCTCTGACGTTGGTTGTCCCCGGGCTGGCCAAAGTGAAACCGCTTGGTAAAGGCGATGTAGCGCTCTTCAGTGTGCACCAGCACGTCCACATCGCCGGGGTCGATGGCCAGCTCCCGCACTACGAAGTGGGCGTCGTAGTTGGACAGGTTGTGGAAGTAGCAGTTGATGTGTCGCTGCTCCCGGTACCTGAGGTTGCACGAGCGGTGGGCGGCTCCTCGGAACTCGTAAGGCGGGGCGTGGTTGTGGTCCCGCACCTTGACGTCCTGGTCCGTGAACTCCTTCCCGCAGAGGTAGCAGTGAGTCGCCACCAGGTACTCATCCATCTCCTGCCGGGTCAGAGAAGGGTGCAGAGCTCTCGTGCTGAACAGGAACTCCCACAGCATCAACACGTCCATCTTGAGCCTCTCCATGAAGACCTTGGACGCATCAGCCCCGAAGTAGACGCGGGGCTCAAACTCCTCCAGGCCGAGCGAGTCCACGATCTGGTAGGCGAAGGCATATGGGACGTGCAGTTGCAGGGGCCTCGTGCCGGGCAGCGCTTCCACCGGGTCAACAGCGACGGGCTGCAGAGCACACTCAAAGTCCGCATAGATGCAGAACCTCTCCCGCCTAGTGTACTCGGGGTGGGTGAAGCGGATCTGCTGCTTCTTCGACATGTCCAAGCGGAGGGGAGCCTTGGCGGTGCAGTATCACATGTGCTCCTCCAGACGCTCGGCACCGGACAGTTGCAGCTTGTTGGGCTGGTTGTCAAAGTAAGCGAAGCATCGCTTACACACGTGGATGGCGTGGCCGTGAGACGTCAGCTGAGGACGCTCTAGCCTACTCATGTTTGCGATGTAGACGTAGTGACTGTTCCCGCCGGTGGTCACGTACAGCAGGTCCCGATGATCCTCCAACTCCCGCTTGCAGATCTTCAGCGGGAACACGCGGTCCTGGAACTTTGGCGATCCGTCGGGGCGTCTCCCCACTATGGCGCGCTCGATCCCATACACGTTGATGCTGATGGCGTTCTTCCTCTCAAAGACCTTGATGTCCTTCACAGCCACGGGGAAGCGTAGGCCGGTCCAATCGTAGCGAGCCATGACGTCCGGTGTGTACGATGCGGGCCTCTCCGGGTGTCGCGCGACGAACTTGGTCAGGACGGCATACGCGAAGCACATGTCATCGAGGTTGTGCACGTTGATGACAGCGCGCGTCTCGCAGATGGTCTTGGGAAGCTGGACGAACCGGGCTCCGCGTTCTCCCAACGGGGTGTAGAGATTGACGCGGATCTCCAGGTCGCGTATCCGGAGATAGCTCCACCCGCTGCCCACTAGCAGGCACTGCTCCTTCTCTTCCTCCAGCTTGTGGAAGGACGCTGACAGGAAGTCCTCCAAGTTGGACGCGGCGGTGAGAGGCACGTTCTTCGTCTTGAAGGCCCGCAGACAGGTGGCTCCGTGGACGTTGGCGAATTCGCACTCTAGGAACATGTTGACCTTGGTGTTTGGGTGTCGGGACCTGACGTCAGTCAACAGGTTCAGGACGCTGTCAAACAACAGCACCAGCGCGTCCTCCACGGACAAGAAGTCCTCCATGGGTCGAGACAGGCCGAAGGTCAGGAGGCGTCCGCGGAACCCCCGTTGGATGGTGCGGAACGCGGGCAGTCCACCACCCACCATCCCGTCGGGTGCCGTGCTCGGTCCGGGCTGGGGCTCGCGGCTGGGTCGAGGCTCGCGGCTGGGTCCGGGCTGGGGCTCGTGGCTGGGTCCGGGCTGGGGCTCGTGGCTGGGTCCGGGCTGGGGCTCGTGGCTGGGGCTCGCGGCCGGGTCGGGGCTCGGGTGACAGGACGGGCAGGTGCGGCATCTCGTCCACAACGAGGTTCCTAACGACGGGGCAGTTTTCAGCCTCGTGCTGGTCCCGGTTGTAGCGCAGGGTGAAGCCTCGGTCGCAGTAGGCACACGCGAACCTCATGCCGCGGTGGGCGCTCTCCACGTGCTGCTGGAGATAAGCGGCCCTGCGGAAAAGGGCGCCGCACTCGGGACAGCGGACCCCGTTGGCGTGCACCAGCTGCACGTGGCGCTGGAGCAGGTCCTCGCGGGCGAATCGCCGCCCGCACGCGTCGCACTCGGGCCGTGGGTCTCTGACGGGTTGCGGCGGAGGAGGAGGTCGAAGCCGACGGGATCGCACCGTGGACCGCTTCCATGTGGTGGCGAAGATCCTCGGGGCTCGCCAGGGCGATGGAGCACAACGGGCACGGACGGCCTGCGAACAGGAAAACAAGTCCTATTAGTTACCTCGATAAACACGAGGGTGAGGAACTGGCGGCCTCTTCCTCATCTCGTTCGTCAGTTTGAGCCCAGTAAATACAAGGGTGAGGAATTGCACAGAGGCCCGGCGACCTCTTCCTCATCTCAATCGCCAGTTTGAGCCCAGTAATACAAGGGTGAGGAACTGAACAGAGGCTGGCAGCCCCTTGTTTACTACTTGAATCTGTTTACTCGGCTAAAGCCGTTTACTCTCTCGAAAACAAGTCATTAGTACTGACGGTTTCTTGTTTAACGTAAAAACCGTGCCTGACGTTCCTCATCTCGTTTGCCAGTTTGAGCCTAGTAAATACAAGGGTGAGGAATTGCACAGAGGTCTGGCGACCTCTTCCTCATCTCGATCGTCAGTTTGAGCCCAGTAATACAAGGGTGAGGAACTGAACAGAGGCTGGCAGCCCCTTGTTTACTACTTGAATCTGTTTACTCGGCTAAATCCGTTTACTCTCTCGAAAACAAGTCATTAGTACTGACGGTTTCTTGTTTAACGTAAAACCCGTGCCTGGCGCTTGATCGTGAGGAACTGCACAGAGGACTGGCGACCTCTTCCTCATCTCAATCGCCAGTTTGGGCCCAGTAAATACAAGGGTGAGGAACACACAGAGGCTGGCAGCCTCCTTTCTTGTTTAACATAAAAACCGTACCTGACGCTTGATCGTGAGGAACTGTATAGAGGACTGGTGACCTCTTCCTCATCTCGATCGCCAGTTTGAGTCCAGTAATACAAGGGTGAGGAACTTTGGATGAGGATATCGGAGAAGAAGGCGTGCTTAACAAATCTACTGGCGGTTTCCTATTTAACTTAAAACCGTACCTGGCGCTTGGTCGTGAGGAGTGGGAGGATGAACTGCTATGAGGTGACGTCGCAGGTTGTCGCTTCGCCCGAAGCGTCTCCCGCAGACGTCGCAGTTGAAATGGCGGTCCCTGTGAGCGGCTGCCGTGTGACGAGTCAGGTTTCCAGCGTTCGCGAAGACGCGACCGCAGACCTCACACATACGAGGAACAGCCATCTGATTGAAAAGCAAAATCTAATTTAATTTCGCTTAAACATTTTTTTAAAAAAGAGTGGTAGTGAATCTATTTTGCTTTTTAAGTTTGATTCATTAATTTTAATCGTTATAAAACACAACTGTTTCAAGGTCATTACAATTCCTTTCATCTCCATCGGAAAAAGAAACAACGACAAGGCTCAGTGTACTGGGATATGTAAAAGATTAATTATTAATGTTAGCTAATAAGATTTTAAAGCATTGGTAAACTTGCTGATGAAAAAGTAAATTATATGTTACTTACATTTTAAGATATTCAAAGAGAAAGTCGTAACAGTCGCATAAGTAATCACCGCGATAGTAACGAAAATTAAAAATAACGAATAATTAAAATAGAAACGCTAATTAATAAATATGTTGTTACTTACGTTGACTTTTACGGGAATCCAAAGGCAATGAACAGCAGGTTGTGTAGGTGTATCGCAGAGACAGCAATACTTCGTCCGCACAGTAAGAGCTCCAAAGACAAACTGACGAAACCCTTGAGGACGCGCTCATAAATAGCACTCCAGTCGGGAGGAGTAAGCGGTAAACAGTTCCGGAACCGCTGATGAGTAAACAGCGCCGGGCGGTCACGTAGGCTCTAGCACGCGCCTCGACACGTGACTCCGCTCACCGGGGGGGGGGGACTTGCATCCTCATCACGCCTTTGCTAGTTTTGAACCATCGTGAGGGGTCTGGAAAACAGCCAAGATCCCATGAGGAAAACGCGTTTAAAAATTAATAGCGGGCCTGTTTAACGGTGGATTCTCAATTTTCTTTAAGGGATGGTTTACTTAGGCTGCCGCCTGACATGTGGTGAAATTTCATCAAAATCGGTCGGTAAACAGCTGAGATCCCATAAGGAAAACGCGTTTAAAAATTAATAGCGGGCCCGTTAAACGGTTGATTTTCAATTTTCTTTAAGGGATGGTTTACTTAGGCCGTCGCCCGACATGTGGTGAAGTTTCGTCAAAATCGGCCGGTAAACAGCTGAGATCCCATAAGGAAAACGCGTTTAAAAATTAATAGCGGCCTTGTTTAATGGCGGATCTATGGAGTTCT
Organism: Allygus modestus; assembly: GCA_963675035.1. NCBI lineage: Eukaryota > Metazoa > Arthropoda > Insecta > Hemiptera > Cicadellidae > Allygus > Allygus modestus. The sequence goes on along the minus strand of OY776115.1, from coordinate 137,923,554 downwards.
TACGTCATTCGCTTCCTCTGGGATAGGCCTACACTCTGGAAAAAGTCCCGTGTGAATCGGTGGGTAAATAGGCTAGTTATTAATTTTCGAAAGTTTTTTCCTCATCACGAAAAGTGCTGCAGACGACCGGGGGGGGGGGGGTCAGTTGAATCCTCACGCCAGGCTATGTCGCGGGGCAGGTATATCCTCACTCCAGGTAATGTCGGGGGGGGGGGGCTTGCTCGCATCCTCACGCCAGGTGCCAGGTTTAAGTTAGGTTAATGGGTCACGTGACGGGGGGGGGCTTCCTCGCATCCTCACGCCAGGTGCCAGGTTTAAGTTAGGTTAATGGGTCACGTGACCGGGGGGGGAAGCGCTTCCTCACATCCTCACGCCAGGTGCCAGGTTTAAGTTAGGTTAATGGGTCACGTGACGGGGGGGGCTTCCTCGCATCCTCACGCCAGGTGCCAGGTTTAAGTTAGGTTAATGGGTCACGTGACCGGGGGGGGGAAGCGCTTCCTCGCATCCTCACGCCAGGTGCCAGGTTTAAGTTAGGTTAATGGATCACGTGACGGGGGGGGCGCCCTCGGGGGTGTCCTCGGGGGTGCCCTCGGGGGTGCCCTCGGGGCCAAGGTCAAGGTCAACGGGGGGGGCCCTCGGGGGTGCCCTCAGGGGTGACCGTGGGGTCAAGGTCAAGGTAATCCGGGGGGGGGGGTGATTCCTCGCATCCTCACTTCTGTGCTGGGGTTGAATCGGCTATTGCCCCCTACTTTAAACACTACATAATATTTTATAAATATTCTCTACTTACATATAATATAGTAAATATACAAAAATATAGTAAAAGGCAGTCAACTTGAGTCATTCACTCCGGTCATCACCAGACCCAATACGAGAATCTGATGGTCCGTTGATGACCAGTGTGACTGGTTAATAAGCAGTACCTTTTATTATTGATTTATTTGGACTTTGCCTATCGCTTCTAGTGTTTAAAAATACACTACGTTTTGGGAGGTAAGAAAACTCCTCCCGTTATCAAATGAACCCTTCTTACATCTAAATATAAATTTCTTACACCTAACTAACCTAATTTTTGTTTGGATTTGTTCTTATTTTCTCTACAATTTATTTACACAAACACAATACTAACAAATACAGAGACAAAAAATAAATACAATACACTAACACATTGTATATACACAAACAAATGGAAAACTGTCTATATATTACCTGTTCTGCATCGTTGCCTCCAAGCTGACCGTAAACCGGCACCTTGTACTATATTTTAAATATATTTACGGTCTTTTATATAAGTTCAGTAAAATTATAAAAATATTTTGTAGCGTTGTGATACGAAATTCCTTATACAATGTCTAACTGTAAAATCACGAACTATTATGCCACTCAAGAAATGTTATCTTCATGTCAGTCAGGAAATTATAGCATATACTTAAGACACTATATTGCCATGTCATGTAGAATTTTATATAGGAATTCAACAGAAATGTAATTGTAACATTAAAAAATAAATGTCGTTAAAAATTTCATTCGTAGCATTCATTTAGAAGTAACGGGGATTCGTTAATTAACTTACATATAAATCAATAATCAATAAGAATTACACGTTTCGTGTGTTTAGATGAAACGAATAAAACACAGATATACCTTCATTCACAGATTAAAACTGATGGTGAGTCATAAAGCAGGTAAAGAGCTTTTTACCTTTTGAAAAGTATTCGAAAATAAATACTAAAGAATTCCATTACCGCAATGTATTTATAATGGGAATCTTAATTTAAAGTCATACCAGGCTCTAAATCATTATAATGTCACAGCTTACAGAATAATCTATTATTTATTTCCTAAGTGGACTTCCTTTACGATGATGTTTTAATTTGTTCACGGTGTTAGTACAATTATTTATGGATAGTCGCTATATTTAATATATATGAACTGTAATTTGATTACTATTTTATGTTGTGAAAAAATTACTACAAGCAAAAACATGACTAACTACATAATGTAGTAAAATGTATTTCACAAGGAAAGCATTCACGTATTAGAGGTGTATTATTGTGTTCTGGCCTACCCAGAGTGGAATGTAATATTACAGCGTATAAATAAAGGCTGGCACCCTAATATAGGCTACAGAATGCTAAATATCCAGTTTATGCACCAAAAGGGTGTACACAAATAGTTGACATTTTTGACGATACAATTATTATAACTGAAATTGGCAGCAGTGATCAAAACTATTAAAGGTAAATTGTATAAATATTTTAAATGATAAAAATGTTATGGTCAACTAAACAAATTTGATTCTCTTCTCTTGGTAAAGCATTTTAAAATATTGTTGTGTTTGATTGACGTTTATTTTAAGGAAAAAGGTCTTGGTGTAGTAATATAGTATGGTAATAATTAGTGTCACAATTAAATCAAAAATACAACACGAGTAATATATATTATACAAATTACAAATATCTACTTACCATTAATGAAAATAAAAATATAATATAACAATTAAATGCTACATGGCGCCAAAAAATGTGTTGTAAAATAATATGTATTATTGCCGATTTTAATAGTTTTGTTGTTATTTCAATGCACATATAATGCCATACGGGATTGTACATTTTTTACGTTTATGTTATAGGTTATTGGCCTCTGAAATCTGCACATTTTAGTCAAGATTCTGTGTGACGTAAAACAGAAAATATGTATTTCCTAATAATAAATTATACACCGTTCAACATGTTTGTTTGAATGAATATATGAATAAAACTTGAAATAGTGTATTTTGCATTGATTGCATTATTAAATTACGATGTATTTACTTAAGTAAACATAACAATATAATTTGTTATTACAATTTGTTATTATAATTTGTTATTATTTGTTATTATTTGTTATTATTTGTTATTACATTATATCTAGCTCTTCTAAATTGTTTCTCATCTTGAATTATAACGAACCTGAATCCTGGCTTTTCAACTGCCAAGCTAAAATATGGTGATACAATATCAGGATAAACCAGAATTTCCAATAGTTTATCAATAACCCGGTCAACCTCTGATCAGACTTGTATAACATTTTATATATGATGTAGATTATGCTACTTACTTGTGGAAATCTTGAATAGTAACTATTTGTATGCACAGTGAGCCAAGATGTTTAACACATAATGAATCATTGCAATCAAATAAGTTCTATAAGTGTACTCAGTGTAACTATGCCTTATACGTATCCAAGATCTATGTATATTCTATAAAATCTTAGAATACAACTGACATTGCCATTTAAATACGTTTCAAAACACTTATAATATTTACAACAACACTCTTGAAAACTTAACCTCGAGCTTTAGTAAATTTATTAATTTACTATCTTAAACGTGAACTCATTCTTATCGATGAGTTCAGTTTCCCTTTTTAGTTTAGTAAAATATCAGCCACGAAATTACTTTGGATACCGATCAAAATCGTACAAATATAAAATCAATTAAGGCAATTAATAAGACAATAACCACAATCATATATTTTTGTCACTGATATTTAGTCTATAAAACGGTCAGGCAAGTATGGATCTGATTTTCAGGTATAATATAGACTTAAATTTTATTCGTTCATATAGCCTTTCAGAATGTAAAATAAACACTAACACCTTTAGAGTTAAAAACCAAATTTATTTTCTTAATGCAGCGTTAAATGACAATCATTTGTAGTTGTATTAATGCAAGTTTGTTGTCTAAAATACACTAATCACCAGTTGAACTCAGGATCGAACAGATTAGCTGTCAAATAGTGAACGGGTTAGTACAATAATCCGGTTCAATAGATGAAAATCTGAGTTTTATATTATGATGGGTTGCGTTCTCGTCAGATTTTATTTATAGGTTTTCATTTTTTACAGCTAGCCCGTATGGAACTATCTTACTTAACTACAGTTGATGAATTTAATTTATATTCAGGTTGCCATAATTTAATATACATATTTCCTAAATAAATAAATTTAGATTTTCCTTCAGAACGATTTAGGTTTTTGTTTATAAATTTTACAGTAATTGGTCCAGTGAAGTCATAAGTAACTGTTATAAGATAAAACAGCGTTCAAAGGTTGTATATATTTTATAAATATGCAGCTATGTTTTGTAGTTTTTCACTCTCTACTGCCAAAATGATGATACGAATGATATTATTATAAAACATCTATCTATTAATTTCCCAAGTCTGTTAATAATATGTTTAATACAGTTCCCCCAAACCATAGTACTTGAAATGTACCCTAATTTATGTAAATTACAATTTTGATTGTAATTTACTGACAAGCCAAAAAAAAACAACAACATATAATGGAAATATTTCTCCAACTACACCCAAGTAAAATTAAACTTTTGAATAACTTCCAGTAGTGGACTCGCCAACAGTTAAGCTCCCTAAAGAATTGTTTGTCTTTTTCAGGAACTATATCACGTTGAAATGCTCACATTGAAGTTTAAATAAAGTTAGTTTAATGTCAAATGGTAATTCATCAGATTGTTATTATAAACAGTAATGGTTAAAATATTATTATATTATATTTGATAAAATACAATTCTGCAAACATTCTGCTCATTGGTTCGTTTGGTTATTTGTTTACTTTCTTATAAACTTTTCAATCGGAAGTCTTAATAATGACCGGTAGTCAACAAACACACTCTGATGTAGAACTTGCCACCTAAATGCTAGTAGGTTAGTGTGTATCATACAAATTTACCAACATTCTTCTGAAAGTATTCACCACATACAATTCTACATCGCTAAAAATATTATTTATTGTTAAATTTATCTCCAGTTATTGTAATTTTGTTTTAAAGTTTGAGATAAGTTAGCTGTAAAACAGGAACCGTTTATCCGGAATTATGTATATATTTTTAATAATTTTAACCTTAATTACGATTTGCAAAGATTCTGGGCTGTAAATCGTAAAAATGCAGTTAACAACAGCACAAAATGGAACTTAATAGGCATAACTTTTCTTAAGCTTGGTTGACAATATGGTAAATTCTATAGAATAGATTTTACTTTCGACATATTATCGTACATGTCTTAAATGATATTTATTTAATTATTAGAGAACTATTTTTGTGAAGTTTTTAATAGGAGAATCCCTTGAACGGTCGCCTAAAGTTAATTTCTAGTCTGATGGTGTTGAACAGCAAAGGACCAATGCAACTGGAAGGTTCAATCCAATAACTTGGCTTAATAAGAGGGAATCCGATTTGTGTCTTATGGCCTAACTTGGTGTCAGAGATGATTTAGAGTAGTTCAGATTGTATAACTCTAGGTAAGTAATTTATTTGGCAACAAACGAAGAGGTTAATTTACGTTAGGGAGTTTACCGTTGCATCTGCCACTATCAAGTTAAATGAATTTAAACAAATATTACTTAAGCTTGAGTAATTTTTATAATTCTGAAGTACAGCGTAGTTCTCAACGTCATTTATCGTGCGATCGATTCACAAAGGAAACCTTGTGTTAAAACTATTGATTTCAAAATATTGATGTATAATTCCCAGCATTGCTGGCTTTGCTGGTTTACTGTGAAGGAAATATGTAACTAGATAAGAGACCAAGCATATAGCTTTCTTCATAATATTCAATGTTGCACATTACTAGAGAAATCTGAAAATTAAATAGTTTTGTTGCAAATTATAATCAGTTTAAAACTGTAATTTGTTTACCAAAGGCTCCAAAACCAGTTATCGTTAACAACTTAAAACGAGTTCACACGCAGCACACTGACGTGAGGGAAGTGAATTTCCAAATAATAATCTTTTAAAACAAGAAATCAGTGTAAAAACTTACTTTTATAAAAATTTTTGAAAATCTGAAAACATAGATTTTTTGGCCATTCTGATGCTCCTAGTATAATTTACCTGCAATGCTGGGAATAAAGTTTTGCACATTATAAGGTTAGGAGAAGGTCCAGTCAGGCTTAAAAGTAGGCGTGAGGTTGCTGGGGATGATAAAAGTCTAACCTATGAATAACAGGCTTTTCTAATGCAAAATCCCCATAAGACAAAGTACTGTGTTTGGTCGATACACATTGTCTTTAATAACTCGGTAAATGTATATGCTACAATGACGAAAGAGGGCTTAACAGTTTCGCCTCACTAATTCCAATATTTTTACAAGCGTTAATTGTATATCTGGGGCTTTTCTGACCCTTTTTTAGCCCAAAAACTCAAAATTTGAAAGACTAATCCCTAAAAAGGTGTTTAGAGTTTTCCGATTGTTTTTTCCAACGAACTTGTCCAACCGATTATACAAAGGAACGTCCCTACCAAATTTTAAGTAAATCGGACAAAAAATTCGACCACTAATTTACATATATATATACATATTATTAGATTGATAACAAAACTTCCAGAGTACCCTTTATTAAACATTTTATTTCACAACGCGTTTCGGCTATAATGCCATTATCAAAGTGTATAAAAAGTATAACCTTAAAATAAAATATTAAAATTAATACACATATTTTAAAATATAGATGAAGTAAGAAATAAAAGATATACAGAAAAATAGGGTTATTGAGGTAGGTAGCGTTCATCGAGCTATTATTTGTTTCTTAATTCTTCAGTTTTCTCAAATATTGGATTTTGGATTTCACTCTTCATCACATTTAGAATATTATTAGGGTCATGTTTTTTTGTTCTTATAGATTTGGTATTCTAATATGTTCATCTTTTCACCTTTTTGTACGATATTTAGAATTTCAATATTTTCTTAGATATTTTTGTTACCGTGATTATATATATATATAATTTTGAACGACCCACCAAAACGTGTTCAGGGGGTCACGTTAGGAACTTCTATGGTGGTCCCGGGCTAAAGTTTCACCTTGCGGGTCATGTTAATAGTTCACTTTCCATAGAAAATTCACTATAAGTGTTGCTTCCGATTAGTAGCTTTAAAATAAAACATAATTTAAAGGGGGGAAATGAATCATTAAGTGTAATTAAAGGATTATAGATTACTATAATTATTACTGTAATAATTATTTGTTAAATAATTGTTCGCTCTTTGGATGCTGCTTTATGCAGGTGTACAGGTGATTTGAATAACTACAAAAAGGGGGGGCTAACTTTACATAGGATTATTTTTCATACGTACAAATGTCTAATTATATCCAACTATCAAGTGTAGCAGTCGCCTAAATACTTAATAATTTTTCAGAGATTTGCGAACGAACATTAGTGTGTCTTCCAGATGTAATTGTAAGTACAATCAAAAAGGGAACAAATTTATAGGCTTAAAAACCTTAGTTGGAGCTGAAAAATGAATTCATGTTTTACTTCTGCATACAAGAGACAAGAATACATGTTGGACTTGTCATTGTCCCGGGGACCAGCTCGACTGTCACTCTCACTTTACAAACTTTCATTTTTCAATTTATGAGGGATAATATATTTTTATATTACAAAATTTTCCCTTTTTATATTTGTATTCTATAGCTTTTTTATATGGTAATCAGAATTTGAAGCTCAATTTAAGTGTGGCAAAACATTTGTATTACTTTTTAAAACGGATTGTTTGTTAAGATTAAAATTGCTTACAAACCTTAAATAAAAATGAGCTTGTTAAATGTATAAAAATCAAAGAGTTGTATTGCAATTTACATTTTGTAGGTGTAATACATAATTTTGTAGCAGTAACCTTATAGAAAAATAAATGTACATTTTCCCTCCTTATATTTTTACTAACATATTGATGTTTGATATGATACTAAATAATTCCAATACGTAATATATCATAATCGAACAAAACCTTCGCATTATAAATTTCAAAACCATTTTTAAATTACTACCTAAAACTATAAGTAAAAATTTGTGTTTCTTTCATTAAGATTCAGAGTTTTTACACCATTGCGTTTACTTCATAAAACTGTTTATGATTAAAAAATTATAATTGGTTTAACAATCGAAATCGTTGAAAAAATAACAAATATTTATACTTAATTGATTGGTTTGCTGTAATTTAATAAAGTTGCACAGTACTTAATATTAGGAACAGTAAAATGTTAGTTTGTGGCGTGGACAGTTAGTTACACATGGTTATACAATATCATATATTTGGTTTTTGGAGGATTAAGACCAATCAAGCTTAAAACCGAGAACACAAAAAAGTGCAAACAACATATCAGTTTATTCCATAAAGCATTTTTAATGTTCTATTGCATCTGTCACTAAACTAAAACTACTTCTTCAAATGTGGTTGTGCTATACAACCTATCCATAATTTATTATTACGAAGAAGTTTTATTAATAAGTATTTGATTGTCTAATTCTAAAATTGTATCCGAATTTTGTTTTTGAAACCAACCAGTTTTATAACTATAGGTCTTGGTCAACATTTGTCCTATTTAGACAGGTATATTCTGGTAGTTACATATCAATAGGGAAGTATTGGTTTAAATTCACAATGTGGCATAGTTCCTGGCAACAAAAGTATTTGCAAACGGGTGGTGGCGATGGAAAATGACAAATTGTGTTTTGGCAACAATCTTTGAGAAGGATGAAACCAATTTATTGCTCCGGAGCTCCCTCTTTGTAAAATAGGTTACTATTAACTAACACTCCCGTTTCATTTTATGCTTTAATAACAATTAGTTTGGCCAGTAAGTTTCTTAAACATATTTTATATAGCAATAAAGTGATTGTTCTTAAAAATTAAGTTATCCTATAACAGTTTTACCGTATTCAATAGTAATATTAATTAAAATTCATTGTGGTAGCCCCTGAACTGTGCGTATTAGACTAAAATAGGTACATACTTTGTCGTCAAGAGATCAAATTGTAGCGGTTAAATCCACTACATATTTCGCCGTGAATGTGGCATTTTCAAGTGGTCCACAAAAAACGTATTACCCAAATAGGATACGTCAAAATTTGAAATAAATCTACTAAACCTACTACCTAATTTGAAAATTTAATCGCTAAAATTTGAGCTGTTGTTGACGAGGTATGTACCTATTTCAGATTAATATTAAATCTTAGTTATGTTGTAATATAATTTAAATACCATCAAGGATTATAAATAATACCAATTATTGTAAATGACAAAATTGCCATAAACAATGCAGTTTCATTCAATTATTTATATTTTTATTGCAAATAATGCTAAAAGATATTATTTATTCATATTATGCCATCTCAGGTTTTCGGAATATAAAACTGAATCTGTAGTTGGATTTTTATTTTATTACTAGTTCATATATATTTGAACAACTCAATCCGTCGGTTTAGAGGTTATATTGGTATTTATAGTAAGACGATTTCGGAGCTATGTGGTATTCTTCCTATGATCTGCACCGTGAAAGACTTGAGTCTGTACAAATTAGATATTTTAGATTGATAGGGGTTGAAGGGGGTTTCCTTACCTTATTGACCAGGGTGCGGGTCAATACATTACAGCCTCATTCTGGTCTTCCTAAGCTCGAAACTCACCTCAATATTTCTGATACCTGTTTCCTCTTCCAGCTGATAAATAGCAGCATCGATTTTACATGCGTCGTTCCTTAGGATGACACGCCTTGAAAACTAAGGTTCTGGCTACCTTAGCCTTTTTAGGGGCACAACATACAAGCTTTTAGGACTGGGGTATTATGAATAGTATAAACTCCTTAATCCATTCACATATATTGTAATTTCCAACCCTTGATTAAGCGTGTAGGTCGTCCATTTTTCACTCCCAAAAATTAAAATACATTTAAGCTTCGCCTTATCCAGTTTTGTGTTTGAAAAAAACATATATATTAAACTTCAATTAGCTGCACTTTAAACTGTATATGCATGTTTATTATTGTTATAAGTTATTAACTATATGTACATAGGTTGGTAACGAATCCTTGATTCTGCATGAGAATGTTTATTTTTCATTAAAGATTGCATCATTGTTGTCATTACACTGTAGCTGTAGTTCATGCCTTAAAATACGCACTAGTTGCGTTGTATCGGCGTCTTAGACAATGATTTAATGATTAACGTATCCAATTTTAACACTTAATATTTGACATGGAATATTATGAACCTCTGAACTACCAATGAACTATTCAAATTCTCCACCAAAATATTATTATAGACATATGTATATCAGTTAGTGTATGTTTATATTGAATAAATTGTGAATTATTGTACTAAAATGACAATTTGCCGTATAAATTGATAAAATAAATAAGAATTTTTGGACAGAGATCACCCACCCGGAGATTTTCCTCAGCTCAGACGTTTGTATGTTGTACGAAGCCAATACAGTTCCCCAATAAAACAACGTGAGTACAGTTACTACTGTAGGGCACACAGTTGGACGAGCTTTGTCAGTATGATACCTGGGACGAGGCCTAGCAGTGCGCTGAGTCTCACAGATAACCAATAAAATATTTTTGATGCGAAATAGTAAGAGATTGTAACAAAGTCTGTCTGATTTGTAAAATGATAGATGATATTTTTAATGTAGTAAAATTGACGTATACCTATAGAGCTTTCAGCATGGTGATTGTTTCTGTCACCATTTTTATATGTGAAACTCATTCAATAGTAAAATATACCTAATAATTGTCTGCGATTATTCGGCATATTAATAAATCCTAAAATTCACTGTCACAGCCATGACAGTGGCAATCAATGGTTTCTAATGGATAGTTTTCCTAATAGCAGTGTTAACCGACGTAACGAGAACATTTTAAGCAGTTCAATCTCTCAAGTATTGTATATTTAGGGTGTTGGCTACGTCATGTTAACCATAAGATTGTTGATGGGCACATTGTTGGTTATGTTTTTTTACGTCGTCATGTAAGACTTTATAAAACGTAACCTTTGCTTGTATTGATAACAAATGTTCTCGTACTTAAAAAAAATAATTTAGCTATCCCCACCAATGCAATGGTTATTGGCTATGTAATAATGCATCGTTCAGAACATACCTTAACCTATAAAAAAATATAATATATCTATAAAAAATCGACTGCATCTATAAAACAACTACTGTATCTATAAACATCTACTGTATCTATAAAACATCTTCTGTATCTATAAAACATCTACTGTATCTATAAAACACCTAATATATCTGGAAAACACCTAATGTATCTGGAAAACACATACATTGTCTAAAAAATCAACAACTGCATCTAGAAAACACCTATTATCTCTAAATAAACAACTGCTGTATCTAGAAAACACCTACTGTAACTATAAAACACGTACTTTATCTAGAAACTCCATATCTATCTAGAAAAAAACACTGTATCTAGAAAACTCCTAATGTATCTAGAAAACTGATATTGTATCTAAAAAACAAAAATGAATAATTCTCAAAGGCGATAACATCTTTATTTTAAACTAAGACTTTCCTCCAGTAAAAGCCATATGAAATCAATTTAGTATCTAAATTTGTGTTTCAAACTCTTATTTGAAATGCTTTTATGTTTTTCGTTATTAAGGTAATTAGTTGATCAATTTCAAGTAAAATGTCAATTGATTGTAAAACATACGTTTAACACCAAACAAATGCCAAATTAGTTACATTCACAGTTCAAACGTTTACATTTTAAATTATATCTAGTAAATTCTAGTGAAATTTCATAAAACAAACGTATCATTGACTAAAGTTGGGTGATTTTACTAAATAGTGTTTATTAAACGATTATAAAGTAAAATAACCATATATAAGAAACGATTCAACAGCAAATCCACATTTTGGCATTTAAATATGCCAGTTTAAAATGTTGTTTTGTAATTGTTTCAAAATTTCTAATAAGGAGTTTTAATCAATCATAACAACGTTAATCTGAACTAATATTTCAAAAATCATAAATAAACTAACCAGAAAACCTGGAAGCTCCAAAGAAAAATATATAAAAAACGTATGATAAATACAAACTTGTTTCTCCTCAGTCTTTTCCTCAGCTAAGACGATATTGTTCTTACAAATCCTCTCTACCCCTTGCCAGCCCCTCAACCGGAAGATATGGAGTTTGACAGACCACTGTTCTGGAAATACACCATAATGGAATCTTTTTCCAGACATTTATATTTAACTTTAGGGTGTAATATTTGATGCATTATTAATGTAGGTGTATTCGTGTTGAGTCTATATTTAAACAATATTTATATATTTTAGTATGGACATTTTTATATTTTTAAAGTAAAAGTGTAATTGTTGACACTGCCTATATTAGCTAAACTAAATTATCAGGTTGTCTCAACTCTTTAAGTGTGAGTTAAAATTAAAATGTTAATTAATAAAGGGTTAGTTTTCACTAACTAGATAGTATGTGTATTAATGAACGAAATAAATTAATAGTCATGTCATAATGCAATTTGTTTACTAGACCTCGTGCGGATCTTCGTGAAGCCTGGGTGTGATTAGCACAAGTGGTTTAAACCAGTTTTTTAAGATTGGGGGGGAGGGTGAGTGATTGGCATCGTTTCTATGTCTGTTGACTAAAAGTCACTTGTGAAAATTAAATGTTAAATGTCAAACAACAAATATTGCTACCGCGAAGTGATTTTTATGCAAATAACTTATGCTACCAGTACACTATGCGTACTATTATACTATAGCTTCGGAGACAAGAAGCCCAATTTAACGTCGGTAACCTGAGCGTGATAATCCGAAATACCAGCCGTAACAACCTATATACGTAAAACTTGAGGACTCAGAGTAAGAAGAAGAGGGAAGAATGGAGGAAGAAGATGATATATTATTATCATTATATAAATTAGTGTTAATATTACCTTACCTTCTTTAGCTTGGCTGGTTGGTAGCATATAGTGGTGTAGTCATAAAAAATAAATGTAAATATAATAATTTAGCACATACATAGCCATATAGCGTATAATAACATATAGAGTATATGATAGTGTATCCATAGACCAAAGACCATATAGTATTAAGCATATATACATATGATTTTGTTTACCATAGAGCCTATACATATAATAATAATATAGCCATATAACATATTAGTGTAACCATGGAGCATATATTTATATAATATTGTAGCATAAAACATATAATAGCATTGAGCATATTATAGTCTAGCCATAGAGCATATACATAAGTTGGCATCACTGTAAAAAAATAGATTTGAGTGATGAGAAATCTAGCGGGAGAAAACGTGGCGGAATTACAGTGAGGTTAGGAAATTTGGAGGGAACAAAGTGAAGCCGACGTGGGCTCCGCCATCTTGCAGGCGGGGCTTAATGACGTCACAACTCAAGTGACCAATGTGCTGACCACTGGCCTGCTACACAGTTGGTACCCCCACTTACCAGGCAAATTATTCTGATGTTTATCCTTTACTCTACAAAGAAGAAATGTAAAGTTTCTTAAAAATGGAAATATGAGTAAATAATTCAGTTACATTATTAACAAACCTATTGCATTTTTAAAACAAAACGAGAAACCATTATGATACTACTCAATACTAAAGACATAATGACAAAATGTCATAACCTGTGTGAAAAGCGTTGGATTTAAACAGATATGTACGCAAATATTACGATTTAAAAGTCAATGCTGATATCTACATACCGTTGCTTCTGAAAATTACCAGGCAATCAGTTTATTTAATCAAATGAAAGATATATCATTCAAATTAGGTTGTTATTCAACCCTTCATTGGTCAGCAAACTAACTCGGACTAAAAACTGATCAGTTCCTGTCAGTCATTTCCGTTACGATGTCCCAGTAACCGTGTAATGTTAAGCATCAAGTTATTCTGAATAACAGATATCAGTTTTGATATAAACCACCATTTTGTTAGTAATTGTTAAATGGAGTTCAAATAAAACATATAATTAAAATACCCCCGTCGCAGCAAACCTGCGTACTCAGCGATTTTCCAAAGCATTTATATGTTTCTCACTACTACATAAATCCACTTACCAAGTTTGACAAAAATACATTCATAAATAAGTTATTTAAAACATTTTATTTATTCCCCATAAGAATAACATTAGGGCTGAGTACGCAGAATTGATGCAACGAGGAAGATAAGAAATGAGTTTTTATGCAAGTATCAATATAACTTAACTAGGTGAAGCTACTTACCAAGTTTTATTAATTTAGGTTCATAATTAAGGGAGATATAAATCTTTACGTATTCTCCATAAGAATAACATTTTGGCTGAGTATGCAGGTTAGCTGCTACGGGGACAACCAACAAAACATTTATGTTTTGTGGAAATATCAATAATCCAGTACAACGTGAAGCCACATACCGTGTTTCATCAACATACATTCATAAATAATCAAGATATAAAATTGTATTTATTCTCCATAAGGATAACATTGGACAACGTAATGTGTTTAGCACTTTGAATATCTCTGCAACGGTTGGATGTAGAATCACAATTTAAACACCAAAATGATTGTTTTGTGGAGCTGGAGTGATTGGTAAACGCAAATGTGAAGTTTATGTATATGTATATGTATGTTTAAGTATATGTATATATATATATATATATATATATATATATATACATATATAAATTTGAACAATAGTGTTTTTGACATCTGGGGACCTCAAAACAAAAAGTTATCATGGTCTCGGTCTTAAGTTTTACCATGAGACCTACGGTAATAGCTTCTTCCCTATAGGGGAAATTCGCTAAAAGCACATTAAATCGGATGTTTGTTAAATTTGTAAATAGTAGAAACAACAAAACATCGATACCTTAATATATAAGTATTACAATAAAGTTATCAGCTTCTATTTTTACATACCATACACAAAAACACACTTGTGGATTAGTTTTTTTTTATTAATAAATTAAGTTAAAAGTACAACAAAAATTTGTTTTTAACTTCACTGAAAATTAATACGATATGTTGGTGTTTTTTTGAATTTCCTGCAAGCGCTTGTCAACGCTGTCTACCGGAAGCGTCAAGTTTGACAGTTCGCTGAACCGGAGTACTCTAAGTTGTCTATTTAATACTCCACTATTTCATCTCATTTATATATTTTCCGCTCATATATTTGTTTACAATTCTAAAATCAGTACATAGTATTCCACGTTATTTTATTTGGATGCAAACATTATATTTATAAAATCCTTGCATACGGGCATGTGGGCATGCTAGTATAGAATGTAAATAGCATGATAAGAACCAGCCCTGGGACTATAAAACGTTTGTTGTAATGTGGTAAAATAAAACTAAATGTAAAACGAAATGTAAAGTGCTAAACTAAGTTCGTTGGCCAATGTTGTTATCAAGGAGGAAGTGTAATACTGTATACACTCAATTTCTATTTGGATTTGTATATATAATTTTCCAATCATTTGATTAAAGTAAGGAGTCTATAAAAACCACGTATGACCATTAAATAATATCATGAGGTAAGAGGATAGTTGATCCAGTAGTATACACTTAATTTCTATTTGGATTTGTATATATAATTTTCCAATCATTTGATTAAATTAAGGAGTCTATAAAAACCACGTATGACCATTAAATAATATCATGAGGTAAGAGGATAGTTGATCCAGTAGTATACACTTAATTTCTATTTGGATTTGTATATATAATTTTCCAATCATTTGATTAAAGTAAGGAGTCTATAAAAACCACGTATGACCATTAAATAATATCATGAGGTAAGAGGATAGTTGATCCAGTAGGAACACGAAGCATGACAATAAAAATAAGCAAACAAAATCAGGAAAAGCAAAATGGTAGAATTAAGTAGCAAGGTGGGGGTTAACCCTTCCACTGCCAATGTGAACAGCCGGTCCTCGTTCTTGTGGCATCTTCGAGGACCCTTAGTCGTGGCTCCGAGATCCCCGTGTCTCCTGGTCACGTGTTCACTCCCTTCGCCTGAAAGAACCATCAACTCCATGTTTTATAATAATTGTCATTTTCAGGAAAATAGGAAATAACTCATGTCTACAGTTTAGTATAGATTTATTTATTGTACATTTCAGCAAACCAAATTAAGAACTAGGACAAGGCAGTCGTTGGTATTAAAATCTTGTCACAGACTATTAAAATCATTTTTGCTGGGGAAAGGCAAAGTTGTTAGTTTTATATAAAAGCAAATTAATAATATAATTTTGTAGCGAGGTTTGTGCTATTTGTTATTAGGCCTGGCGAGTTACTGAAGAATATGGATTCGCATCAACAAACTTCGGAATCCTCTGAATACCCATATCCTAAGTGAGAATAAGTGTAACAGTCAAGGGAGATTAAGTATTTAAAATGCTCAGTCAACGTCATATTTTTTTTCTTTAAATATAAAAGGTTTGAAAAATGTTTAAGAGAGTATATTATTTTAGTTCAGTTAAATAAACCACAATTTGTATCCGAAACGTACAGGTGTAATTCTTTTATGCTAAATCCCAAACGATTATTTTGTACTGTGCCAGTGTGGCAAAATGCTAATTAAAATTGTTAAATGTCTCAGAGCACTGGATTTTGAGGTGGAGTTGATTCCTAATAAAGAGCAAGGTATTTTAATTTTAGGTAAATAATTATTAGGGAACAACAATGATACAACGTCAACAAGCAGAAGCTTGATTAGTTTAAGTTTACATCTTGTTAAGATTAGGTTAATCGACCCATGCCTAAGTTTGCAATATATATCACCTTCAGTCTGCACAACAGTTTATAATATAATACACTAGCAATTATGTTTATTATTATTATTGTTAATTGTTAAGTTGCCGCTTCCCTGTCAGGGCCCGGAATGGCTAGATTCACACACTTCCTCACAGACTTCTATCGGTAGAGCAAGCTCACAACAGCCCCCGCTCCAGCCCAGTGACAGACCGAACTGGCTAAAAGGGAGCCAGAGAGGAGGGCCAACCAGAAGAAAGAATACAATGAAAGTCACCAAGATAGGGTAAAATAAAAAGAAGAGGTGGAAAAGAGCAGCCCAGAAAAGAAAAACATTTGGAGCTAAGACCAAAGGAGGTGGAAGCAAGGCCTTAGCTGTTAGAAGGACTGTGAATTGGAAGGTTGCCACAGTTTGGCTAGGGTAGACTACCCCGGTGTCACCAGCCTTCATGACAAGCGAAAGAGGGTCCTCCCGTTAGTCGAAAGCCAAATATCTCCGAGGCCAACTAAATCATTTTACGGCATTTATTTATGATGTATAGTACTTGAGAAGGTGTTTTATAGTATTATTCCAAAGTAACTGTTTTATAAGTACTAAGATCGCTTCCCTGTTAAATAATCATTTATACTATTAATTAGTTAACCGTATAACGTGTCAGCTTTTCCTGTTTTAGAATAGAACAATAACAGCTACGGCATAACAGTTTGTCTGGGAAACAATACTTTCCTGAACAGGAACTGTTGCCATTAATTATAAAACGTCACAGACGTTGGAAACATATAAGTCTCATAACGGAAGTTTATTCTATCCATTTACCAAGGCCACATAATGTTGGAAATATCATGTTTATGTTGTGATTCTATTTAAGAAGTTTAATACCCTTCCTTTTCTGTCTTTTTAACACTTTTATAACCGCGAGTATAGAATAACATTTATTATGTTTTTAAAAACGGTTTTATTCTAACAATTGACAAGTATTTTCTTCGTAATAATCATAGTAGCATAATTCAACAGCCTTAACGATATTATATACAAAAGTATCTCAGTCGCCCAAACCCAAAAGCACAAAACAAAACAAGTATCACCAATATTAATATCACAAACGTAGGCCAAAACTTAACGTGCAGAATTTTAATTTAAAGCGGTTTTATTTATTTTATCAAACTGTATTTAACAAGCTCAGTAAGCACATTAATAAACTAGTTTTTCAGCTTTTGCCTAATATATGTAAGTTGGAAAATATAACTTTAAATTGCCTATGTAGTGATTGTCTATCAAACACGACTAAAGTTACTTTACAAACATAAGATTTCAATTTATAAACATTTAACGCCTTTAACAATTGCAGTTTGTGTTGGATGACAAACTGCATCACATCGATATTTCACTGCGACCCAAGTGTGGTAGAGTGGTTCTTAAATGCTCTTTGAGGAACCGAGAGTTTTATTCAGTTAGTCAGTAACGCAGCACTTTTGTAAAATACGTTTTATTATTTTACAAAACCTTAGTGCATAATCCCATAACATTTTTTTTTCTTCCAACTATGATTTTTATTTCAATGGAAGTTTGTAAACGAGTATTTTAAACAAACACAACTTTAAATGATAGAACACACTGTTGAATGATGATACCATTATTACACGCATTAGTAAACAATTAGCTCCAGCAAATGTCCGCCGGTTAGCAACGTGATGTGTTCTGGCCTACTTGGAATGGAATGTAATATTCCAGCGTATAAATAAAGCTTCGCGGACAGTCTTATATAGGCTTCCAAATACTAAACGTTTATTTAATGAGATAATATTTTTTTTAGTTTTTTTATTACTTTTCACAAAACTGAAGAGTTAAATCATCTCCAAGTTCCATAATGTGTGTTTTGCATTTATTTGTGTTCCGAGATTTTCTTTAATGTGTAGGAGAATGATAATAACATACCCTATTTAAGAAGACTTTTAGATAATCTCTATTACAAAAAAAATTTTTATAGAAATCATTAAGTTGTGAAAAGCATTTATAAAATAAAAATGCCGGATCTGAGAGTATAAAATTATAATGGTTTGTTTGAGTAAGATAATAAAAACAATAAAAGTTGGAATGGATGAACAAATGGAAACGCGGTTATATAAATAAACCATTAGTATAATTAAATTATAAAAAAAATCTGTGGCACGTAAATTTCGTCGTTCGCTTGGGGTGAGTAGTGGATAAACAGCGGTTTAGCATCACTTCCGGCGCTTTTTCCCCATGTTATTCTTATGGGGATCAGTTTTTGGACCGACACCCGATCCCGCCTATAGAGCTCCCGCCTGCTGGCCTATATTAAATATACCCCTGCCTTAAATATATTGCCCCTCCTCTTTTTAAAAACTCTGGTGTTTTAATCCCAACTGCCGCCAAAACTTGGTGTTTTAATCCCAACTATTACGGTCGAACTGTCAACTGATTAAAACATCCGCTGCATGCACATCCGCCGCTTTCACGCGCAACACCATTCACCCACACTCTCCCGAGAGCGAAAGTGCGCTTGCGACACATTAACACACTAACGGATTGTTGCGTGACACTTTGACCACACTTTCCACTTACCAGTAATTTCCTGGAAATCCTCTCAATGTGAGGTAATTTCCAAATTGTAAATCGAGGTGTATATAAGGAGCCACCAACACCGTTGTTCTACACCAGTGACCTCGACCACCGGACGTCACCACACTCCAGCGACCGCGACCACCGGACGTCACCACACTTGTCACCACCCACATGACATCACCGGCTCACCGCACCTCCACGCCACCGACTCACCGCACCTCCGCGCCACCGCCCCCTAGGACTCTGTGAGTGTTAGCAACGGTGTGATGTCTTTAGGGACAACTGTTAATCCATAATTGAAATAGCCTAATATTTGTAAATCTCCAATTCACCATTTCCAAATGTGTATTAATACCTAAAATGTGTATGTAAAAAATAATATTGTATGACCAAATTGGAATTTTTTTTAATATTTGTAGTAATTAAACTGCAAAAATGTCTTATTTTAGAGCTAAAAAATATGTTTTTATTATTTAAAAAAGATAAAATTTTAAAATTTTCAACCAAGGATATATATAGAAGCCCCAAAATCACCACCCTCATTCCAACAAAAATGTTGACCTGTGCGCAGTGCTCCACGTCTTGCTCCAACAGAAGCAATTTAATCAGACACTATCGTAACATTCACAAAGTTATTCCTAATATTTGTAAAATATGTCATCAAATATTTGATAATACAAATTTTAAAATTCACATGCTAGAAAAACATAATACTTGTGATGTGTGTAAGAGAGTTGTTAAATGTCAAAAGAAACGCCACTACCTACGATGTGACAAACAACCTTACAAGTTGTATATTTTTAACGGTGAATCTGTGGAAGTATTAGACACTCTCCAATCTTGTCCTCTACCCATCAAATGGATTCTTATTAGGAGAGTAAAATTCATCAAACACTCAGTGGACAATAATGGTGATTTAATCATTGACAAAGAATGTATTGCTGATTTTCGAAGTTTAACTAATTTATCAATTGAGAAAGCACAATTAAAGACTCAAATTGAAAATTCACTTTTAAAAATCGATACCTCCATGCACAAGTATCAAGCTCAAGGCAGTGGATGGATATATGACCGCACCAAATACTGGCAGTTGCATGTTTACAAATATAAACCCCTAACTCCCAAATCATACATCCCCACGCCAGAAAATATAAAATCAAAACACGCTGTTTTAAATATTAAAAACACCGATAATAAATGTTTCACCTGGAGTGTTTTAGCAAGCCTGAATCCAAGGAATCGTAAAGAAAATGCAAATCGAGTAGTTCACTACGAACCCTATGAGGGCCAGTTAAATATGACAAATATAAAATATCCAGTAAAAATATCTGACATTGATAAATTTGAAAAACAAAATAACATAAGTGTTAATGTATATGGAATTGAAGGAAAAACAATATATCCACTGAGAATAACTAAACTAAATGGCAATACGCACGTCAACCTGCTGCTTCTAAAACACGGTCAGAAATCACATTACTGTTTAATTCGTGATTTTGATAAGTTAATGTTTAATTCTACAAAATATGACCATAAAAAATATTTTTGCAAGTTCTGTTTGCAACATTTTGGCACCAAAGATATATTGGAACGTCACACAACACACTGTAAAACCTTTGATGCCCAAAGAGTACAAATGTCTAAAAAAGTTACACTACAATTTACGAATTACAAATATCAACTTAAAGCTCCCTTTGTGATTTATGCAGATTTCGAATGTTTTATAAACGGCGGCAAACACACGCCTTCTGGATTTGCTTATGTTGTGGTGAGAGACTCTAAAATTATTTACGAAGAGTTTTACAGCGGTGAAAATGTGATGGATGTATTTTCGAAAAGTTATTTAAAACTTATGACTTTATTAAAAGTCAGATGGAAGTATATGTTCCCCTTGTAATGACTCCAAAGCAAGAGGCATCCTTCAAAAACTCTAAATACTGCCACATATGCCAACAGCTGTTACTGGGTGATAAAGTGCGCGACCATTGCCATCTAACAGGCAAATTTCGAGGACCCTCCCACAACGCTTGCAATTTAAACTATAAAGTAACCAAGAAAATTCCAATATTCTTCCACAACCTTAAAAACTATGATGGTCATTTAATAATGCAACACTTGGGAAAACTCAATCGCAAATTGAATTGCATAGCCAAGGACATGGAAAAATATATATCGTTCTCTGTTGATGATTTGGTATTTTTGGATTCCTACAACTTTCTGTCTCTTCCCTTAAGCAAATTAGCTTCCAATTTAAATACATTTAGATTTATAGACAATCCACTACTACAACGTAAGGGCGAATTTCCATACGAATACATGACAGGACCAGAAAAGTTTTTAGAGACCCTACCACCCATAGAGGCATTTTACAGCAGCATAACTAAAGAATGTATATCTCCTGCACAATATGAACATGCTAAAAACGTATGGAATCATTTTAATATAAAGAATTTAAAAGAATATCACGATTTATACCTTAAAACAGATGTGTTGTTATTGGCTGATGTGTTTGAGACATTTAGGGACTTGAGTTTAAAGGATTATAAACTCGACCCCGTCCACAAGTACTCATTGCCTGGGCTATCATGGGAGGCGTGCCTTAGAATGACTGGCATAAAATTACAGTTATTTAGTGACATTGACATGCATTTGTTTATAGAACACGCCATTAGAGGTGGTGTAAGCATGATTTCCACGCGCTATGCTAAAGCCAACAATAAGTACATGGGCGAACATTATGACCCAAATCAAGAAAGCACCTATCTTGTATACTTAGACTGCAACTCGCTATACTCTACAGCAATGTGCGAGTCGTTGCCCGTTGATGGCTTTAGATGGACAAACGAGAAAGATTATAAAGCCAATAAAAATGAAAACTTTGGATTTATTTTGGAAGTTGATTTAAAATACGATAAAAGTTTACACGATTTGCACAACGACTACCCGCTCGCACCAGAAAAAATGAATGGAAAATTAATACCAAACTTAAATGACAAAACCAAATATATTCTACATTATAAAGCACTATAAAAATACGAAGAACTGGGTTTGGTAGTTACAAAATACCACAGAATCTTAAAATTCAGACAATCAAAATGGCTCGCACCCTATATTAATTTTAATATTGAAAAGCGACAAAAAGCTGAACATGATTTTGAAAAAGACTTTTACAAACTGTTAAATAACAGTCTCTTTGGTCGAACAATTATGAACCAACGCAAGTTTCGTGATATACATCTTGTAGATGAGTCTATGTTAACAAAGTATGTTACAAAGCCAAGATTTGACTGCAGCAAAAAGTTCGATAACAACTTGCATGCTGTGCATTTAAATAAATTAATTGTAAAGTTTGATAAACCAATATATTTAGGAATGACCATTTTGGATATCAGCAAAGTAATCATGTATGATTTCCACTATAATTATATGTCAAAATTTAAGAATAAAAAGTTCTTAATGACAGACACGGATTCTCTGATGTATTCTATAGTAACAGAGGACTTTTACAAGGAAATACAAAGTGACTTGGGCCGTTTTGACACCTCTGCATATAGTAAAGACCATTTCTTATACTCTGATAAAAACAAAAAAGTTACGGGCAAGTTTAAAGATGAATTAAATGGTCAAATTATGTATGAATATTGTGGTTTAAGGCCAAAATTATACTCTTTCATTCCTCTACAGTGGTTATACGAAAAAGAAAAGCAAAATGAGCTAGAGGTTAAGAAGGCAAAAGGAGCTGACGGCGCCACAGTTAAACATCTCTTAAGACACCAACACTACTTACACTGTCTTGCAACCGGAGAAGATTACTACGAGAATGTTACAAGAATTAAATCCACAAACCACCGTCTGCAAACATTAACGATGAACAAAAAGGTACTCTCTTTTGATGACGACAAGAGGTTTATTCTAGATGGCATCAACACCCTTGCCCTTGGTCACTATAAAATTGGTCAAACATAAATCTGTATTTGCCATTATTCTTTGGCCTTTCCTTGTCTATTACAATAAAGCCATATTTAGACCTATCCCAGCACTGATGGCAGAGATTTCTAAATTGGTTAAATGAAAAATCATTTCCCACATGATTGTTATACACATGTTTTAAATTTAAATCGTCTTGTTTAAATAATATTAGGAAATTAACATTGTCACGTAAATGTTTGTTTACTTTACTGTAAGATTGACACAAGTAAAAACTGCTAATATTTTTGTGTCTGCCCATTGAGAAAAATTGTGTGATATTTGGACTATTTATGTCGTCAAATACAACTATTGAGTGTGATTCTACATCATTTGGTGTGATTTCACAGTTTGAATATGTGTGTAATTTAACTTCATCACACAGACGGAATATTTCAATTATTTTTTTATATTTTTCTTGTTCTAAAGATTTGGATATTATATATAAATTTGTAAACTTTAATCCTTGTATTTTTACAATTAAGTTATAAATTACAACAGTCTTCCCCGAACCACTGGGCCCTATTATAAGACAGCGAATATTATTAGGAAATAGGCCCAACTTCTTTGGTGTATTTTCTTTATGTGCAATTTTAAATTTGTTCTTTTGTTGAATAAATGACATTTTTTATATAATGGTGTATTTTCTTTATGTGCTATGTTTGTTAATTTTTTTATATAATAAAAATGGCAAAGAGAAAGTGTAAGAAGGGTAAGGGATTATTCTTAAAGCCATATAGAGGCCGTGGCTTGTTAAATACCCTTATAAACAACCTTCCTTTCCCCCTCCACCTACCTGGAAATTATAAATGGTGCGGGCCCGGAACTAACGTGCGTGAAAATTTAGCCAGAAATGTACCTCCAAAAAATAAGCTAGACTCTTATTGTAAAGAGCACGACATATTCTACATGAATAATCCTGATACAGCCGCCCGGAACAAGGCAGATATGAGATTAGCGGACCAGGCTTGGACTAGGGTTTCGGCAAAGGACGCCAATCTGGCCGAAAAAGCAGCAGCTTATGCAGTGACAAATTTGATGAAGGCTAAGGCAAAAATGGGAATGGGATTAAAATTTAATAAAAAAGATGGACAACTTTCAGCTGTTAGAGGCAGCAAGAGACGTGCCTCACTTTCGAGGAGTGTACCTAAAAAACGAGCTAAGAAAACAGACCCCAAAAGTAAGAGAATGTGGAATTATTAATTTAGACAGTGACAGGGGCACACATTGGACAGCATATCGTAAAAATAAAGATGTTGTAATATATTTTGACCCTTTCGGAATACAGCCTCCAAAAGAGGTAATTGAATATTTTGTACCATCTAAAATTTACTATACAACTGATCAAATACAAGATTTAAACAGTTCCATTTGTGGAATTTTATGTTTATCATTTCTGAAAAATTTTAGTTTATAAAAATGGATTCATTTACTATAACATTCACAGGTACAGAGCCAGAGTTGAAGTCGGTGTTCTTTCCTCCTATAGAATTAAATGGTGATTATGTAATTGGGCTGGTAGATTTTCAAAGTTATAATTCTATATTTAATGTTAAAAAACCTCTAAATACTTTGACATATTACAAAATGCACAAAATTACAACCCCAAAAGGGGAGGTCACAATTGACGAATTAAACCGGGCATTAGATGGTAAAGTTGAAGTTATTATACAAAATAAAGTAGCATTAATTAATACAAAAGTCAAACTTATATTTTACAAAGGGCTAGTTCCAAAATTAAATAAACTTAAAGACACAAAATTAACTATAGACGAGGGTGAGGATGTGTATTATTACGATCACAAAGCTCCAAATGTAATTGAAATTGCTGAAGGTACATACGAGGTGTTTGAGCTTGCGAAGGAAATTCAAAAGCAACTCCCAGATTTTGTACTTATAGCCGATAATAAAACTATGAAAGCCACATTACATTCTGGCCATGTGTTTGATTTTACAAAACCGTGTTTAGGGTCTGAATTATTGGGATTTAAAGGATTTTCTACTCCAGATATTGCGTTTAAATCCGTAAATAAAATCAACATAAATAATGTAAATGTGATTAGAGTAAAATGTAATATTGCGAATGGGTCTTATTTAAATGGTGACAAATCACACACCATACATAGTTTTTACCCAGAAGCTCCTCCGGGCTACAAAATTATTGAGGTTCCCAGAAATATTATATACTTCCCTGTCAATAAGAGAAGTTTAGATGTTGTTAGCATTACATTTGCAGATCAACACGACAAGCCAATTGACTTTAATAAAGAAGAAACTACAATTACTTGTCATATAAAAAAGATATGAGAATTTACAAGAACGGGCTGAGTGTGCAAAATGCCAGGTTTCTGCGATCAATTGGGTTGAAGTTAAAATTTTCTATTAATAAAAATGGAAGATTTTCTAGACGTTGCAGGAAAATTCCAATACGATGATAGCCTGGTTAAAATTACAAATCACTCCTATGTTCCACACAACACTTTAGCAATAAATAATTCCGATGAAATTCGAATATGCATAAATAATCAAGATTTACTAACACTCCCATGTAGGAGTTATCTGTATATTAAAGGAGAAATAGAGAATCATGATAAAGGACATTTTATAAATAATGCATTTGCATTCTTATTTGACGAAATTAGATACGAAGTTGCTGGTAAAGAAATAGATATTGTAAGAAATCCGGGAATTTCCAGTCTTATGAAAATATTGTGCTCTTACAATAAAACAACTAAATTGTCAAATGCAGCATTTGATTCTGATGAAAATTTAAAAGAGTTCCATAAAAGCGGCAAGTTTAGTACTTGTGTCCCGTTAGAGCTGTTAATGGGTGTGTTTGAGGATTTTAATAAGGTTTTAGTAAATGTTAAACAAGAATTGGTGTTGAAAAGATCCAAAAACGACTTAAATTGTATATTAACAACATCTAATGCTCCAACTGGTGTCGATCCTATTCCTAAAATTACACTTAAATCGATTCAGTGGGTGATGCCGCACGTGGTACCATCTGATGGGGAGAAGCTTCAATTACAAAAGATGTTATTGCAAAATAAAAATTTGCAAATTGCATTTAGAAGTTTGGAGCTACACGAACTCCCATCATACCCCGAAACCAAGAGACACACATGGTCAGTTAAGACGTCATCGAGTTTGGAGAAGCCCAGGTATGTTATATTTGGTTTCCAAACAGGTAGGGACAACAGTGCACGAAAAAGAACTGATGAATTTGATCACTGTAAATTGAAAAATCTCAAAGTGTTTTTAAACTCTGAATATTATCCTTATAGTGATTTAAATCTCGACTTTGAAAATGGAGATGCCTCTAAAGCTTATGAGATGTTTGTGAGGTTTAGGGAGAGTTACTACAACACCGTCCCCGATCCTATGTTTAACAGAGCTGACTTTATAAATAAATATCCTCTAATTGTAATAGATTGTTCTAGACAGAATGAATCAATCAAAGAGGGGGTTGTAGATATTAAATTAGAAATTGAAACTGCAGAAAACGTCCCTTCAAACACATCTGCATATTGCCTAATAATACACGATAAAGTGTTTGAGTATAATCCATTGACAAATGAGATAAATAAAATGTAAATAAAATGAAAACAAATATTCAACAAGAATTGGTAGAGTCTGCAAAACAAATAAGAGAAAAATATAGGGCGTTAAAACGTGGTAAATTTCTAGAGGCTGAAGAGAGGTTCCAAACATTCCAACCGTTAATAGAGCCTTTGCAAGAATTAAAAAATTTAGCCACAAAAACAGAGAGGCCAGTTCTCCCAATGATTTTAGAAAAGACCCCGTCTAGAATACCAAGAATAACACAAATAACACCACACAAATTAGATTTTGGTCTTTTAGCATCAGACTATTTAGGAAATTACCTTAGTAGAAGTAGTATGACAGACACCACATATGGTATTAGGCGAGAAGGAAATAAATTTTTTATTGGGAATCAGGAAGTTCAAATTTCCAATGATGATGTTACAGTTGGAGAAAAAATTTATAAGGGGACAAAGGGATTGTGGGAATTGTTAACTTTAAAAGAACCCGTAAACTATAGTCAGGCTGATTTGCAAAATTATAAAGAGATTTTGGAAGCTACAAATGCACATTTAAAGGGTTATAAAACAGGTGCGGCGATGTCAAGCAATAAACACACTAAATATCTTAATATAATTAAACCCCTGTTTAAGACTGTTGGTGAAGGTTTAAGGCAGGTAACTGGTAATAAAATAGACTATGTTTATTGGGACGATCCTAATGAGCTTGTAGATAGGTTAAGACTGCTTTGGTTAAGCCGATTGGCGGGAAATTCTGGAGTGGATAATGAGATAGATTCTATCATAGAAGAATTGAGGGAAAGTGGAATTGTTTATTAAATAAAAAGATGATAGATAAATTTTATCGCGTATATAACCCGTATAGTAAACCAGAAGCTAGAAGTTTTAAAGAAACTACTTTAAATCTAAAAGATGATGGTTGGAATGCTTTAAATTATAAAATTAGTAATGTTAAAGGTGGGGAGTTTACTGACGATGTATCGACTTTGGGGCAGACGTTAACCAGGAAAGGTGATGCTTTTGTACAAGGTAATACTAAATATAAGTTTTTAGAATCCAAGAATAATAATTGGAACGCTAATAAACGCAAAATTACTAATGTTAAACGAGGTGAAAGCTCAACCGATGTGCCCACATTAGAGCAAACTTTAATAAGAAAAGATGGTGTCTTTGTACAAGACAAAAATAATTATGAATTTTTGGAATCGGAGGGAAATATTTGGAATGCCAAAAAGCGAAAAATAAGTAATTTGTTGGCTGGTAAAGAAAGCGATGATGTTGTAAACGTCTCTCAAGTACCAAAAATGGATCTAAACTTTTGGGATTTTAATAATAAAAGGCTAGTTCGTGTTAAACCCGCTGTTGATGAGAACGATTGTGTTACAAAACATCAGACTGTGACTTTAGACGGTCTTAAATTTGATGGTAAAAATAAGCAATTAACAAACATTTTACCAGGGACATTGCCAAATGATGTGGCTGTTGTTAAGCAAATATTAACAAAGGGTGAGAAAAGCATAATAAAACAGGGGGATAAATATTATAATGTATTAACATTAGATGGCGATGTGTGGGATGCTGAGGACAAATTAATAAAGAATATACCTGAAGGCAAAGATAGGAGTGATGTTTGTTTAATGTCGCAGGTTTTGAGGTATGACGATAATATTAAAACTTTTAGACAAGACAATATTAAATTTGATATTTGTTTAAAATCACACGCATTAAGGTTTAACAATAAAACTAATAAATTTATGCAAGACAATAATGAAATCGATTTGATGATGTACAATCCTAAATTGTTGGTTGCAGACCCTACATCTTTAAGCGGATTTAAGACTTTAGATGGAGAGGCATATTTGCCAAAAAACTATGTATATCAAAGAATGAGTGATGGTATGTTAGTTGGTAGCAATGGAGGTGTTTTTGAAACGACAGAGACTGGCAGATACGTTAACATTAAAAATAAAGAATAAAAAATGGAAAAAATTGCTTACGAATTGCATAAGCCCGCGAGAAAGAACTTTGTTAGAAGGTCTTTTAAGGTGTTGGGTATAAACGAAACTGTTCAAATAGATTTAATAGATATGCGGAATTATGCTAGAGAGAATTCTGGGAATAAATATATTTTAACTTTAATAGACACATTTTCTAAAAAAGCTTATGCTGCTCCACTAAAGAATAAAACTGGATTAGTAGTCACAGAAGCTATAAAAACTATTCTCCCAAAGGGAGTTAAAAATATTCAATCTGATAACGGAAAAGAATTTTTTAATGAACATTTTACCAAACTAATGAAAATTCTAAATATTAATCACTACCACACTTACTCTACAACTAAGGCGGCTATTGTGGAAAGGTTCCAGAGAACTTTAAAGAATTGGTTGTATAGAGAGTTTAGTGCACAAGGGAGTTACAAGTGGTTGGATTTACTTCCAAAGTTAATAAGGATATATAATAATAAAGTACATAGATCCATAGGGATGAAACCTAACCAAGTAAGTGCTAAGAACTCTAAAGACGTACACGAAAGGTTAGCATCTAAAGTACAAGTTAAAAAGCCAAAATATAAGGTGGGTGATAGTGTAAGGATATCTAAATATAAACATGTATTTAGTAAAGGATATACCCCTAACTGGACGGGAGAGCTTTTTACAATAGCAGAAGTTAAGAAAACAAAGCCTGTGACTTATATTTTGAAAGATGAAAATGGCAATATAATCAAAGGAGGATTTTATACAGAAGAATTGTTAAAGACTAAATATAAAGACATGTATTTGGTAGAGAAGGTAATTAGGAGGAAGGGTGATTTATTATATGTCAAATGGCTCGGGTTCCCAAGTAGCCAGAACTCGTGGATTTCTGCAAAGGATGTATTAAAATGAATTTTAGGGTCAAAATATGGCAAGAGTCAAAACGGAAATTAGGGTGCAAAAGTCAGTAAATAGTTGGCAGTTTTAATTCAACCGTAATAGTTAATTTGGGAAATGTAAGTGAAATTTATTAAAACACTTGCCTAGGACAATAACATATCCAAATTGCAGACAAATCGGACAGTAAACACCAAAGATAGTTTTTTAGCCTGAATTTGAAAATTAATTTTTAAAAATATAGAGGAGGGATGGGGATGGGGACAATATATTTAAGGCAGGGGTATATTTAATATAGGCCAGCAGGCGGGAGCTCTATAGGCGGGATCGGGTGTCGGTCCAAAAACTGATCCCCATAAGAATAACATGGGGAAAAAGCGCCGGAAGTGATGCTAAACCGCTGTTTATCCACTACTGGGGTGTTTTGGATGGAAGACGTCTCTGTGAATAAACTTTATGATATAATATTATTATTATTACATTAATAAGCAATGATTGTCTTTC
Source organism: Allygus modestus (assembly GCA_963675035.1). Classification (NCBI taxonomy): domain Eukaryota; kingdom Metazoa; phylum Arthropoda; class Insecta; order Hemiptera; family Cicadellidae; genus Allygus; species Allygus modestus. The sequence goes on along the minus strand of OY776115.1, from coordinate 137,893,481 downwards.
TGCTTAGTGTCATCGCTCGATATTTCACTATAACTATATGTATGCTATTATTTACAAAAATATTACAGGCTAAGCCTTGGAGGGATTGGATATTTCTCTGTTATACACAAAAAAGGTCAGCTTGGTATCTTATAGTAGAACGTGACAATATTTTGTATATGCCTTTTGTAAATTTGTATATGTATATGCTAGTTTGTAATGTGTGTAAATTGAGAAATAAATTCTTTCTTTCTTTCTTTCTTTCTTTCTTTAAATATTTGTGTATGTTGTCAAGATAGCGATTATTGATGTCGCAATATTAGTTTAAGTTCGAATATGAAATAATTTAAAATATTAGTTAAAGACACATATTAGCTTAACTTAGTTGCTAAATTTGTCTATCTTTAATTGGGATTTAATTGTTTTAAAAGTATATAACCATTTTTCGATTTTAATAGAAATATAAATCTTTAATTAAATAAGGTTTTATTAAAAACATCATACTGAATTTTACGTCCAACATCTTATTTGTAAAGTAATAATGTTACAATAATAATCGAATAATATTGTAATGTTCATTTAAATAAAACAATAATAAGGGATACAAATCTACAAACGTGTTTATTCGATCATAAATTGTAAAATAAATTCAAAACCATTAAAAACATTATAAATTATCAATCAAATAAGATATTATTTAAATTAATTCTATATTTATTAATGCCAAATTTGAATATTAATCTTTGTTTTAAAAATCAATGATTGCAATTTTGTAGGTGCACAATAAGTCACTCTAGCTCTCAATTATTTTATAAATTGCTGGTTGAAGAGTCAGTCAGGAAAATCCATTTTAATCTCAGGATAGACAAGAACATCAAATAGGAGATCAATATTCGAGCGGTCAACCCCTCTTCAGATATTCATAACCATTTTACATACAATAAATATCCTTTTTGCTCTTGATTTGTGGAAATCTACGCCCAACAGCTTAGCTTGTTCACCTGATTTCGGTTTTCGGTTATCACACAGCTGATTAACCTCCAATATTTAAAACTATGTTAACCTTTTGAGGTATCCATTTAATTTATGACCTTAATAGAGGTTGTGTATACTATTATTCTTCCAATTTCCTCCCAAAACACTTAGTTTTTCTAATCATTGCTGGGAATCTTCCTTAATAGTTTCTTAAATGACGAGAAGTTTTGTTCAACTAAAAGTTTCATAGGTGTCAGACGTAGGTTTCAAAGTTTTCCGGTAAGGATTGGTTTTATTCATGTGGATTTCAGTAATTATTGGCTCAGTGACAAGTTAATCAAAATATCAATTTTCAACGAAACATTAAACTAAACAATTACCAGAAGCTAAACTACCAGAAGATAATTTTTTTCCTCTGAGATATATCTAAGTATTGCCAAAGGGTAAATATATATATATAAACTAATCGCATAGCTTTATACTGTTGGTTGGATCCTTTTGTAAGCACCATTAATAAAGGGGATTTAGAATTTTAGCTCATACCCAATGAAGTTAATGGAAACGTAAAACCACCATAATAACGCTCATTTTCCCATAAGTCCTGTCAAAGGAAGTCATCAAAAATTTATTTCAGTTGTACAACATAACAACATAAGATTCAAAATCAATAAGAAGAACTATTCCAAATGCAGTTTTACTACAGTAATAGCGCTTTTTTGTAGATTTTTCTTACAAAACCGCCAAACTGTTATCCATCTGACTTTTAAGTGATAACTTAGATTACTAATGTCTTCGCAATACCAGTACAATATGTATTAATTAATAACACGTTGTAACTGCTGAAGACAATAAACAATAATATTATATAGTAATCAATATTTGATTGAAATTTAAATGACTAAGGTAATAATTTATATAAATAACAACAGTAAATAAAGCAAACCGTTATTTAATCCGATGCAATCATTTTTACGCTATATACAGTCACAAAAACTAACATTTTATTTTATTTTAAATATCGGTAGTTAAAATAAAATATAGCAAATAATTGGTTTTCCCAAATGAGGTTACCTCTTATAATAATCATCGTATTAAAGAAAAAATATTTTCCCCCAACTTCTGAACTAAATAAATTATACAATATTAATAAAGTTACACGTAGTCTTTCCAAGAACATCACTGATTATTTAACCATTGTCACATTAAAAACTTAGCTAGGTTGTGTTTTGAAGGCAGAGTTTGATAAATGTTTTCTTAATTATATATCCATTGTTCACCTCGATCTGTATCGCTGCCTAGTAAGCGGAAATCTGAGTTGCGTATAATGGCCAGACTAGTTGGCAGTTGATTTGATTCAGAACAATTCAAGTTCTCCTGTTAAATTACTGTAAATTACTTGGCAACTGTTGATGCGTTTGGTTTAGCTATCGGTCGTTATTATTCTACCTCCCCTATAACAGGGAACTTGGACTCAAGCACTGTCTTCCCAAGGATTAAAGCATTTTGCTAATTAATACTTTAGAGAGTCTATGGTTGGAATTATTTTAGTGATGGTATGTTTATGTTATTTAAGAAGTTATTGTGGACTTTTTGCAATATTTGTGATCAGTGATGGCAAATAAATGTCCGAAATAACGTCTTAAATAACATTTTAGACACTTTAAATTGCTTACATAGGTTAAATACTCACAGGGCAGTTAGAAAAATAAAAAGGAGGACACAAAGGTCAAGGTTGTAGCATATAATTCCATTATTTTTATGCTTTACTAAAGATATTAATATGTTTTGCACAATCCAGGTTACGAATATATTTAACAACGGTTGGAATGGCTTATAAACGATTTATTACTTCTGGTTTTATATCGGTTTATTGTTGTTTACCAGCAATAAATACAAGGGATTATTTTCCACTCGGTTTGCAGCTAAAATATTTGTTTTTAACAATTCATAACTGTTTCTTACGAACCGGAACACAGCGTTTTGCCGGACTGGAAATAAACTCTGATATAGTAAAAGAGATTGTTTGTAATGGGTATTAAAAATAATACGTGTCGGACCTTTTATACATTATTCTTTATTTGGCTACTCTCGCCTTATCTTCATTCCGATCGAGGCTAACCATTCTGGCCAAGCCACTTCTTTCTCTGGTGGTTCCAAGTCACTGGACTCGTACAAAATTATTCTTACCATACATTTTGTCTAATAAATTATATGTATATATATTTTTTCCAACGCCAGAGGCATTTTTGTTAAGAGTGCCTTCCAAACGCTTTAAAGGGAAAGCGGTCCAAACCCCTCAAATTGTTGTGGACATCCCGGGATTCGGACCCGTGACCCCTTGAACCGAAGTTCAAGACGCTAACCGTTAGGCTAGTGAGACGCCCAAAAATAAAAAAATCTTATTCTAAACTTAGTCAATCCTATTTACTATATTTAACCTTATTCAAAAACAATTATTCTAACCTTAGTTTTCCACTGTATGAACTATGAAGAAATACACACAATTTAAGTAAATTTACATGAGTCTATTACAAAATATTTGTTTTTACCTTATATTATAGCACAATTGTCTATATAGCTCTGACAATGATTTAGATAATGTCTAGATGACAAAAAACAACATCTATTAACATCAACATCCTTTCGTAAATTCTAAACATAATAAACCCAATATAAATATTAAATATGTTTATATGGTGGGTTTTTTTCTAATAAGTTAGACTAGTTAATATTCCAGCGTTAGCAAAAATAACAGGAAGTCTCTTTGTTTATTTGTGTATATTACTTTAGTTAGAGTTGACGTAAAATCCCTAGCTAAATTATTTGATATAGTTATGCAATATTACGAACGATTAAATTGAACCAGTTCAATCTTCATCAACTACTCAGATAATAACTAGTGTACACCTAAGTTATACTTAAGTAGTGGTGAGTTTGTATGTATGTAGTATGTGTTTATATTGAGCATTAGCTTTACTTGGAGTGTTGGAAATTTGTAATTGACTTTTTAAAGTAAAAATTTAACTTAGCATAATAGTATATTTCGCACCAAGGGCCGAAAGAGGGGTTTTGCTGGCCCGAGATCGTGTTTTATGACCGAAACGAAGTCGAGGTCAACAATCGTTCGAGGGCTATGCAAAACCCTTTCGGCAGATGGGTGAACGCTATTTTTCACCATTCTACAATTATTAACGGGTTAAATGTGATCGGTCATAAAACACGAGCGGCCTCATGCAATCTCGGACTAAAAACAGTTAACCAATAAACAAATTATCGTTAGTACAATGTTTTGAATTTGATTGTTATTTTTTCAAGTGTTTCAACCAAAGAACACAAAATAGTATGCACGTATTAACCAGGTAACGTCGTATACGCCTGAAAACAAGTTGGCAACACTGGCTAAATAGATCAGCTGACTTTCGGCCCTTGGGCGGAAAAACTCTACTTTCGGTATTCAAATGACGCTCTGAAAACAGGTGATTACAGCGTATTGTGGTGAAAACAATTATTTACTAAACGTTTATATTCAGGAAATAAGAATTTTTATTTTTTATTTCAAAAAGCTTTATTTTCCCTTTGTCTTTGGAGGAAGAAACATTAAAGCTTCGAGAAGACCCATCTCCTAACTTCTCCTGGCAGGTATGATTGATGCCACAATCACAAGAAACCCGCAGTGTCGCGCTAATGTAGTTTCCTTGTCAGGTTGGGCTTGTACACTGGGTTTCCTGCCTGAACATGTTCTGCTTGGGCCTATAGAAGGGGGGGGGGTGGTAAGGCAGAGTTATTTTAAGTGATAACTTGAATATAACAGCAATTTACATATAAATATAAATAACGATTCCTGTAAATTGAGAGTAATTAAGCAATAAATAAAATAACATTTATTTAGGATTTTCTGTCAGTTTTAACATTTAACTAAAATTTAAACTAGTTTCATTATTTATTCTTTTTTAATAAAGGTAAAACTAACACTTGTTTATAACTTCCGTTTTTTTGTCATGCCTATATTTAAGTCGCATTTTAAAAACAGAACAAAACTATTTGAATACTAGCTTTAAATTACTTGCTGTACAGTTTAGCATATAGTTACTGTCGTGACATTTATAATTAAAACTAGATATGTAATTTCCTTCATTAAATTATACAAATAATAAATTTTAATTAATGAAGATAATTTGTACACTTGATAAACCAACTTGTCTCTTAGTATAGACTGTAGTTTAAACGTAGTTCGGTCATTCAGAAACCGTTAGAAATAACAGTGAAGGAAACTCAGTTTGTGGAGCACCGCAGGTAACTAGATTTACCTTCCTGTTGTCACATGAGGTATAGTTAGTTGCACACATCTGCCACTTAATAATATAACCCAAATTGTGTAAAATAACTGTCTGAGGAATTTATAAAACGTTGATATAATCGTTCTAATTAATGTTAAATTCAAAAAGCAAAATAAATTTAAATTTAAAATAAATTTAAATTGTGTAACATTTATTATTGAAAGAGTCAGGTTTAATAATTGATGTGATGAATATTAAAAATAAAAATTAATGTTTTTTTAATGAGTTTGCTTATAATATAACATCTCACAATGTTTCATTGGTTGTATATTCGATTCAAAAACGAGAAATTCAAATATGACTAAGGTATATAAAATATACAAATCCTGTTACATATAATATAGAGGCATATTTGAGATCTAAGGGCTGAGGTCTTTAGAATTCTGTAACTAAGGCTTCCTTCCAAAATGTATTTTACACAGAAAATCATCGTCTTTCCGTAGTTGGTCTAGAACATTAATAGTCGGACTGGATAGTGAAACAAGCCTGACATGTGTGATCTACATTTGTAACAATGAACGGCGTGAGTTGAATAAATACTGGAAATAAATTGTCTTACTGTTTCCAATCAGCCACACGATAAATATATAACCGGGTCAAACTAAGATTTCAATTTTGGTTAAAAATTGTTTTGGTAGGGAATAATAATATTAAACCCTTTATACATAATATATAACTTTTTAAACATTATAGTGATTTAGGTTCTGACATAAATGTGTACGTAACACAAAAGTAGTGTGCAGTGTGAAAGCTACCCGTAACAGGTTAGATATGCGTTATAACTCAACACCAAATAACACACGTTGTTATGTCAAAACATCACTATAATTGTACATAATTAATATTAATTAATTTTAAATATTTAAAAGACGTAACAATATATTTTATTTAGAATATCAAAAGCTCGTACAATGATTATCAAAATAATTTATTGTGTTATAATTGTGCGAAAATCCACAAGGCGGTGTAATGCCTTTTCCTTGTTCGGTTTTAGCTGTAAGTAGTATATCGCGACCACACACTAAACACTCTTCAACACGGTAAATAATTCTAATTTAATGTAGTTAATTCTGTAAAACTATAATTTCAAACATATTTCTATAGTTTGTACTGTTTTATTCATTTAACTAGCTTGCAGTTTGCTCTAAAATACATAATTAATTTTTATTCATATTTCACTAACTATTTCAACGAAACACATATTCAGATGTAATATTTAAAAATAGATTGAAATCTAGTAACCTTGTGTTTTATTATGCCTAGTATAGAACCATCTAAACTAAAATTAATAGGTTATGGATGAAATGTTTTTGGATTTGTTAAACTAAAACTAAAAGTATATAGATAATTTAATAAATCATATACTGAATTAAGGTTTTTATTCTTGGTTGATTATTTGGCAATCTTATCTTCTTTAAAACTATATTAAGTGAAACAAATTTTAAATTTAAAATTTGTTTCAAGTAATATAGTTTTAAAGAAGATGAGAATGCCAAATAATCAACCAGGAATATAATCACCATCTTCAACAACGTCAGAAGCATTTAGAAGAACAAAAAAGGGTTTTATTAAATTGTTTATTTCATTTTGAAATAGTAACAATATATAACAGTGTGACATAGTATACCAAACATATATGTATCCATACAAATGCATTTGTGGCATGAACAGGTGATGAACGGAAAGTTGGAAAACATAACCTCATTAGACCTTTGACTATAACACGAATGGTCAACAAAGTTCCAATGTTACATGTGATATTCGGTTACTGAAACTGTAAGTGAGTTTATCTAACTTTAAGTTGAGAAAATAATAGGCCTAAGCTTCACCAGATACCTGATAAAATACTTCGATATTTAATAACCATGATAATTTTTGTAATTCTTAATGGTTAACAACAGTTTGTTTCCCTCATTAAGAACATAAGTAAGTGAACATAAGAACTTATAGTGAACATAGAAAATAAAATGCTTATTACTATATAATCATATGTTACATAGGTTGTTTTACTCGTATTATAAAAAGTGTATGTTTGCATTCTATTTTTATAAGTTATTTATAGTTTATATTTATTACACCCTGTATTTAAAGTATATATTGAATAAGTAGATAGATGTGAATGCATAGATGCAAAGTGTGTGTCGTGTATAAAATTGAATGCACAACGACTATTTAATATTATTCTTATCTAAAAATAATATTATTCTATATAATAATATTATCTATAAGTATTATTATAAATTAATATACTTTAGATATAGTGCATACGAATGGTGATTAATCTAAAACTAACATATTTCTTGGTTGAAACTAGTGAATTTGTCAACGTCCTTCCACCCACAGATGTGAACATAATTTGAGTATGTTTCATTAATTTTTAAATTTCACGCAACCAGTAAACTGAATATCGCAGCTGATTTATCATTAAAAATCAATTAAAAATTGGTACACACCATGGATATTTAACATTTCTTAAATTTAAGACAAAGAATTTGAACTCAGTTAATTTTAACGCTTCAATTCGTTTGCTCACCCAACTAATAATCTAAAGAGCTTACAAACGTTCGGCAATAATACTCATTTGTAAAATTGAATAAAATGTCAAGTCGAAGGTAAACACGATTGTGGTAGGACAGTTCTGTGATAAAGAGCGATTGTTTGCCTTTAGTGAACAGCTAACGAACTAAACTTAAAACTAACATTATTTTAGGTTTCCAAACTATGTTTTCCCAGATATACAATGTCGTCAAAACCAGCAGGCCCATAATTGGAACTGGAAATAAGAAATCTATAATACTATTACACTTAACGTTCTAGTTATAATTACTTGTCGAAGTATATTTCGGATAGCTAACTTAGTAAAATCCGATCCGATTTCCTTGAACTCTGACATTAGCCACTCTAAAATAAAATACCCCCGTAGCAGCAAACCTGCGTACTCAGCGAATTTCTAATGCATATATATGTATCTTAATACCACATTAAGCCACATACCAAGTTTCATCAATATACATTCATAAATAAACGATTTATGACATTTTAATTATTCTCCATAAGAATAACATGGCGGCTGAGTATGCAGGTTTGCTGAAGCAAGGAACACAAAAAATGGGGTTTTATACAAATATCAATATAACTCATGTAGGTAAAGCCACATACCAAATTTCATTAATTTATTTTCATAATGAAGGCAGATAACACGTTACTTATTCTCCATAAGAATAACATGGGGCTGAGTACGCAGGTTTGCTGCTACGGGAGCTTTGGGTAAAAAATTGTTTTTTTGAGCAAATATCAATGGTCCACAACCAAATGAAGCCGTATACCAAGTTTCGTCAGTATACGTTCATAAATAAGCGAGATATAAAATGTTTATTTTCCTCCATAAGAATAACATTAGACAACGTACTGTGTTTAGCACTTTCAATATCTCGATAACCAATTGACGTAGAGAAATGATAAAAATACCAAATTGTGTGTTTTTTTAAGCTGAATCCAATGGTAAAAACTAAAATTAGATTTTTTCAAAAAATACACATAAAAAATTCTAAAAACCCATTTTTGGGGTACAAAACCCCCCCAAAATACCCTTTCGGATGGTGCGATGTGGCTGGTTTTCGAATTTAAAGTCATAAATGTTGCTTTACACGTTCATACCAAATTTCATCAAAATCGGATAATTTTTACGAGAGTTATCGTGCTCACGGACACACACACACACATATATATATATATATATATATATATATATATATATATATATTCACCTAGATCCCTTGATTGTGGCCCGGGTGACAAATAACCATCGTTTGTGGCCCACTCTAAAAACGGATATATTTTCATAACTAGACAATCAGTGCTTATGAAATTTTGTGTACATACTCCAAAATGGTTTTCGTAACAATATTTTATTTGTAAATGTATATACATCCAGTGGTTTAGCTACTATAAAGTGCACTAATTCACATTCAATTGTGGCCCATTTATACTAAGGTATCTAAACCCCCCTATTGTGGCCCTCACCGGTAACATTTTACATTCGATTGTGGCCCAAGTTACAAAATCCACCAATTGTAGCCCAATTGCGGTGTTGCCAGATTTATTTTTCTTCTTATAACCAAACTTCTATCCTCCAAGGCTGGAAACTAGCTAGTCTGATTTTACTGAACTGAACATTTAAGGCCAAAATGATTTATTTCATTTAGGGTAAACTTTTAAATAAAATGGTAATTTACTAAACAATTTATTAAATTTATAATTATTTTTGTATGCATAATTGTAAATACATAAAAAGATTATACGAAATAAATTGTTTATTTTACAGGTTGTTACCAAAAAAATGCACTGGCTGTATATTTTCAGATTTTACACTCAAAATTAAGCAAGAAATATTGATTGACATTTTTTTAAATTCCACTCCGTTTAGCGTCAATCGGTCTGTTTGTATTTTTTCTAAATTTAGTATATCTTTCTAACCGTTATAGGTGCTGTTTTGAAACTTGGCATACTTCATGCCTATATTTAATGATGTTTTGGTATTGAATTTAAAGTTTATATCTTTCACCGTTTCAAAATGGCGACCATATTTGTTTTTAAAAGCTAAATATCTTAAAAACCTTAATAATTAGCAAAACACCGTAAGGATCCAAAAGTTTTTGCATTTCTGTCCCTAAAATTATAGTTTAAAGATTTTGATTATCATATAATAAATAACTGAGTTGTTGGGACTTTTATTTGTTAAAACATGCTTTTTCAGCCCACAAATGCCAAAAAAGCATTTTTTTAACTTATACAAATCATAACAACTCAGTTATTTACCATCTGATAATCAAAATCTTTATACCATTGATTTTGAGAAAGAGACAAAATCTTTTTTGTTTATTACGGTTTTTGCTAATTATTAAGGTTTATAAGATATTTAGCTTTGAGAAACAAAATGGCCGCCATTTTGAAACTGTGAAAGATAGAAACTTTAAATTCAACACCAAAACATAATTACGTATAGGCATTACGTATGCCAAGTTTCAAAACAGTACTTTTATATTTTTAAAAGATACGCCAAATTTATTAAAAATCACAAACAGACCAACTGACGCTAAAAGGAGCAGAATTTCAAAAAATGTCACACTACATGTCTTGCTTAATTTTGAATATAGAATCCGAAAATATATAGCCAGTGCACCTTTTTTTAACACGCTGTATAATCGTAGCATGAGGGTAGGTGTATTAGTACGATAACAATTGTGTGAAACCCCTGAATGAAGATGTTTCAATGAGTGTTATGATATTTACTATCTTTATAATCATATGTTAAATACTTTGTTGTTTACCAACTTGTTTACATTCTTTATTTTATATTACTTGACACTAGTTCTGTGAATTAAAGCCTATGTTCAGGTTTATCTTTCTTTAGTCTTATACAATTTATACTACAATTTTAATTCACATAAGTTAAATCCATGGATCGCCTTCTCTGCTCGAATACACTCGAGTTAGATCCTGATTCCAGTAATGCAGCAACACACTGGAACCATTGGCAACACAGATTCCAGAATGTTGTAAGAAGTACATCAGCAAACGAGGAACAGAAACTTCGTCTTCTCATCAACTACATCTCACCGAGCATTTACGAGTATGTAAGTCAATGCAATACATATAATGAGGCAGTTAGTGTACTCAGGAATATATTTGTCAAACCTGTGAACGAGGTCTTTGCCAGACATAAACTTTTCACTCACCGTCAACAACCTAATGAGTCAATAGACAGGTACCTAGAGTCCTTAAGACTCCTTAGTCGAGACTGTTAATTCAAGGCTGTAACAGCAGAAACCAACCGTGACGATTGTATCCGTGATTCGTTTATTAGGGGATTACTAAACCCAATAATACGCCAACGCCTGCTTGAGAATGAAACTCTGACTTTGATCGATGCTCACAGACAAGCTCGTTCTTTATAATTAGCCCAGCTTCATTCCCTGCAGTACGAGTCGCCCAGTCATGCAATAAATAGTGTTGATAACTTACCAACCGATAGCCATGTTACTAACAAAGTCACTAGCAGTCAAGAAGATTCTGAAGTAGGAGCTCTACGTGCCAAATGCTATTTTTGTGGGGGAGATAGGCATTCTCGTGCAAATTGTCCGACAAAAGACAAAGAGTGTAACAGATGCGGGAAAACCGGCCACTTTCAAAAAGTTTGTTGGTCTCAACCTAAGAAACACACAGCAACTGTTCAAGATTTTGCTTCTGTAATTTCTTGTCCTGTCTCACATCAGTCAATAGTAAAAGCAACTGTCACTGTCAATGGTTATCAACTTTGTGGGATGCTAGATTCGGGTAGTGACATCAGTTTGACGGATAAGAAAATAGCTCACCAGCTAAAATTGAAAATCCTTAAAGCAAATGATCAGGTAGGTCTAGCCTCTAACATTCATAAGGTAACAATCAAAAGCACACGCAAAGCAAATCTGGAGATGCTTGGCCATAAATACCCATACACTAAACTCTCTGTAATGCCTAACCTTTGCTCTGAGGTTATTATAGGTCGTGATTTACTACAACTTCACTCATCAGTTCACTTTGAGTTTGGTGGGGGTAAGTCTCCTTTACTCGTATGTGCCTTCAGTACTGCCAACGTTAGACCTGCTAATTTGTTCACTAATCTGTCTCCAAACTGTAAACCAGTAGCCGTTAAATCTGTTCGCCATTCGCTCAATGATTCTCAGTTTATAGAAGCTGAAATAAATAAGCTCTTAAATGATGGTGTTATTGAGAAGAGCAATTCGCCATGGCGGGCACAAGTCCTGGTGACATCATCTCAAAATCACAAAAGGCTAATGGTCATAGATTATTCTCGAACCATAAATCAATACACCGAGTTGGATGCCTACCCAATTTCTTCTATAAACGAAACAGTCTCTAAAGTAGATAGTTACAAAGTTTTCAGCACTATTGATTTTCAGAGTGCCTACCATCAGGTCCCTATCCCAGAGAAAGACCGCCCGTATACTGCTTTCGAGGCTGCTGGAGAACTCTACCATTTTACAAGAATCCCTTTCGGTACAACAAACGGTGTAGCAGCTTTCCAACGGACTATGGACCAGGTAATACGCGAAGAAAAGTTGAAGGATACCTTTGCTTATCTCGATGACATCACTATCTGCGGTCACACTCAAGCTGAACACAATGAAAATCTCAAGAATTTCATGCAAGCAGCTTCAAAATACAACTTAACAATCAATCATGAGAAAAGCTCATTTTCTCTACGCAATATCACCCTTCTAGGTCACTCAATCAGCGATGGAGTTATCAGACCTGATCCAAAACGATTCAAACCACTAAAGGAGTTCCCACCACCTACTGATACGGCTTCCTTAAGGAGAGCATTGGGAATGTTTTGTCACTATTCTAAGTTCATACCCTGCTTTTCTGAAAAGATTAAACACCTAACACAGTGTACTTTTCCACTCTCTGACGAGGCTCTTTTGGCTTTCCAAAAGCTTAAAAAAGATATCGAGGACGCATCTGTAGCTTGCATTGATCATGACGTTCCATTTTGCGTGGAGACCGACACTTCAGATACCACTATAGCTGCCACTCTAAAGCCAGCGAAATCGTCCTGTAGCATTATTCTCTCGAACTTTGTCAGACTCGGAGAAACGTCATTCGTCTGTCGAGAAAGAAGCATATGCCATTGTCGAGGCTGTTCGGTATTGGAAACATTTTCTCTTAGGTAGACATTTCCTCCTCATTACTGACCAACGCTCTGTAGCATTTATGTTTGACATGAAGCATGGGAGCAAAATCAAGAACGAGAAGATCATAAGGTGGAGATTAGATCTCTCTTGCTATTCTTATGACATTGTGTATCGTCCAGGAAGAGACAATCACGCAGCAGATGCACTTTCAAGAGTCAGTTCTGTATCCTCTAGTGTGACTTCCACTGAGGCTAACTTGATTTCTCTCCATAAATCACTGTGCCATCCAGGTGTCTCAAGACTCTACCACTGGATCCGTTGCAAGAACCTCCCTTATTCCATGGAAGACGTGCGACGAATCACATCAGCATGCCGCACCTGCGCCGAAGTAAAACCCAACTTCTACAAACATCAGGGTACTCTCATTAAAGCCTCAGCTCCTTATGAGCGGCTCAATATAGATTTTAAGGGACCACTTCCCTCTAGTTCTCGAAATAAGTACATCCTTACTGTGATCGACGAGTATTCACGTTTTCCATTTGTTTTCCCTTGTCGGGATACTGCTGCTTCATCTGTAATTTCATCACTAAAACAGTTGTTTGGAGTTTTTGGTGCTCCTTCATTCATACATTCAGACCGCGGCTCGGGATTTATGTCTCAAGAACTAAGAACATGGCTCTCAGGCTTTGGTGTGGTAACGAGTAGGACAACTCCTTATAATCCTCGGGGAAATGGACAGGTCGAACGTTTCAATGGTACTGTATGGAAGACTATCCAACTTGCCCTCAGAGATCGTGGACTACCTATTACTCGTTGGGAAGATGTTCTGCCAGATGCTCTCCACGCTATGCGATCCCTGTTATGCACTGCAACGAATGCTACCCCGCATGAGCGAATGTTTGCTTTTCCTAGGCGTTCATCAAATGGTTTTTCAACTCCATCCTGGCTTTTAAATCACGGTACTGTTCTCCTTCGTCGATTTAACCGCCGATCTAAATTTGACCCTTTGGTAGAGGAGGTAACACTCTTAGAAGGCAATTCAGAATACGCTTACATTCGTTATCCTGATGGGCGAGAAACTACAGTCTCAACCCGACATCTAGCTCCCTACGGTGAAAAATATCAGAACTCGGAAGACAGTGAGATGTGCAATCCTTCTGGATCTTTATGCGAGGAGCCAGATTCTAGTGCTGATGTCTCTGACTTACCTCAACCCTCTGTAAGTACACAAGCAGATAGCAACACGAAGAACCTAAACCAAAATCCAGAAAACACCCTCAGGAAGAGTGAAAGACCACGGAGGCCCCCTGTTTATTTGAAGGACTATATCCAGTCTTAAGGGAGGGGAGAATATTATGATATTTACTATCTTTATAATCATATGTTAAATACTTTGTTGTTTACCAACTTGTTTACATTCTGTATTTTATATTACTTGACACTAGTTCTGTGAATTAAAGCCTATGTTCAGGTTTATCTTTCTTTATTCTTATACAATTTATACTACAATGATTGGAGTGACTATTACATATTTTATTAAGTATCTTTTGGTTCTTGCTGTATGGCCAATTGACAAGGGTGGGCTGTTTTACAGTTTCCTTCTGTAGGCCACGATTACACACAGCCCTACAGATGATTTGATAAGCAGCATTTAAAAAATATGAATCGTTCTCAGACGTATAACCTATAAGAGCTACCTAACTTACCCGACTGAAACTACCTTGTTCAGAACTGGTTTCAAAGTTTCTGCCACTGATAACATTGGCCTGTCCTTTATGCCTAAAAATGTTACTTTAATAATAGCCATTACAACAATTGTTATTATTGCACAAATCTGTTGAATGTTATTAATAAGAAAAATAGTGACGACACAATTAATGGCCACATTAAGGGTTTCCTTGCCTTGTAAAGTAAGAACAGTATAAATTGACACTTAAGTTAGCAGGTATCAGCTGAAACATTGTTCTCGCCCTGCTGTACTGTAACCCAGTCAATAAAGGTAAAGAAACGCTTTGTCACAACTAATTAGGCGAAAACTAATTTTTTGCAGGATGTTAGTATACAAAATATAAACTTAAAAACACAAAGTCCCGACCCCCACCCCTCTTGCTTTTCCCCACCTCCACATCAACCTTACAAAAGCAGTAATCTGGTAAAATCCTTACAGCTCAAAATCTAATGAAGTTACGGACGTTGTTTTTTTCATTATTTTATGCCTGACAATATTCTAAGAAAATGATTTTACATGCACTTTTTATGTAGATAGCTTAATTTCGCCGTAGGACTTTAATATATACTAACTGCGAAAAACAAGAAGTAACTTCAACTAATTGTACATGTTTATTCTTGCATCATGGGATGAGATGTTTTTAACAAAACTTATAGATAATTGAATCCGCTTTAAAATGATGGGTCTGGTAAAGATATTTGTTAACGTGATAGTTTCATAGAGAGCAATGAACAGTAGCGGACACAACACCGCCGGGCCTAGCAGCGCAGCGTATTGCGTACTCTGGTGCTTGGCTGTCTACGTGAGTTGGACTGCACATTGATACTGGTTTTTACTGCCCTCTCTACAGTGCTTGTTGAATACTGACAATTTTCACTAATAATATCATTTTACTAGTAGCCCGTCACGGCTTCGCTCACGATCAAAGTGCAATATTATATTTTAAATGTTAGATATATTTCGTAAAGCACTTCGTCAGCACCTGGGGGACGAAGCTTTGCTTGAAAAGCCAGGCAATTTTTGTACGAATGACTATTTTCAAGGTTCCTCTCCAAGACGAACATATTTACTTTGTTCATTTGCTAGTTTCGTTTTATTTTGGACATTTCCGCTTTACATTCAATTATTCTATCTTAATTTGTAATGTTTCTATAAATATATACCTAACCTAATAATATATACATTAAATTTATGTATACATTGGTTCTAATCACTATTCTCACAAAAATCACATACTGATTTTTTACCAAGTGGATGTTATTTTTACAACTGAGTGGTTGTTTTTGAACAGCTGTTAAGATTCTTTTGTTTTTATTTACAAATCTTAACCCTAACCCAATTTTTTTTTCAAACAACTTTTTATATATAACTATTTTTTCCTGAGGATGAGGCCTTATAAGAACTCACAAATTACCCACAAATTTGATAGTACCAAAATTTGGAGAGCCCTAAAGCAGTTTTGGAACAAGGGTAGGCCAAGGTCGTGGTTTTATTCTAAAATATTAACTATCTTCCTAACAAATGCGTGTTCAATCTGTCCATTTTAACTAATAACGGTCAAAGTTGTTTAAATTAAAATGTTAAATACCATGTTGCAATGGCTTATGTGGTCCCTACTCAATGTTCCTTTGCCGTGCCGTGATTTGATATTGTTTTATTTTATTTTATATTGTTAAATGCCAGAAAACCGATAAATTATTAAGTCAAATGGTTTCATTAACGGAGAGTGTAAATATTACGTGAATATGTATGGCTGGTGATGTGGCTCCTGTGCGAGGCATCCAATGCAGGTCTAGGGACGGCCGGGACAGGCACCGGTGTAGACGATGTTGTACTACCAAGAATTACATTATTGAAAGTTTGCCCCATGCCCTTGGACATTGCCATTTTGGAGAGCTCATGAGGAATGCCTGTCACCACAAAATAGGATCATTGATTGTAGAAGAACTAAAAAAAGCTTTGAAGTTTACGAAGAAGTAAATGGCATAGCAGAAAATGATTCAACCAGAAGAGTGGACATCATTTCCATAAACAGAAGAAGAAATAAAGGATTTATCATCGATCCAACAATCCGGGTTGAAACAAATCAAAGCCAGCCAACAGATGGCAATCAAGAAAAGGTAATGATTTATTTACCAACGACGATATGGTATTTTTAAGATTATTATGACATAGAAATTTTTGAGGTTTTTGGTTTGTTCATTGGAGCCCGAAGAACATTATCACAGTTTTTTGTTGACTTTTGGACGAAATTTAATTTAAATCAAAAGAAAATTTATTCAATAAATTAACTAGTCACAAGGTACATTCATGGCACAAAACCAGAGAAACAAGTACTGAGAGGAACGTAAAAGAATTATTAAAACAGCAGCAGAAGTCGTTAGGGAAGACATTGAAAAAATTAATTACGACTGCGGAAAATACTCCAGTGAAAAGGAACTGTATACTGTATCAAATGATTTATCCCTGAAACATTGGCAATATTTACGAGTTCAGTGACTAAAGAAAGAGCTGGAAATTCGTCCCCTGACATATATGGAAAACATCCTGTAATTAACCATACAATAATTTCAGCTGTAAGATCAAGGCCATTGTCTTTTCGTCAATACAAACTTCTTTGTCTCTATATTGGAATAGAATGTATGGGTCACAACATCTGACTGAAGGAACTTTCTGCGATGCGCTGTATAATTAATGGTCTTCATACTATGAAAGTGACAGATACATAAGGTATTTAATTACGCTGGGCCCCCCAGTCCTACAAAATAATTCCTTTACACAGTATGTTTTCATCAACGCTATCGTTAACGTAAAATTATTAGACGGGGCTTAAATACATTTCATGATATGAGAGGAATCGCATGTATCACTCCATCGTCCCATGTCTCCATCTCCTTAGAAATACCTAGATTAATTGACGGATCGTTTAAGGTTGCAGAGTAAATTCGTAAACGATCGTATGTAAAGTGAAAAACAAGTGACGTAGCTGGCATTGTTATGGACGACTTTTCAGATAATATATCGTTAAGGAAAACAAATTCAAACACATAGTACCTTTTATTCATCCACCTAATCTGCTATGGGTCAGTGAATGTAACACTCAACAGTTTATTCTGAGCATGTACAACTTATCAAAGCTCAAAACCCTCAATGAAACCTAATGAAACTCAATGATACTTTAAGTTTAACCAATTAACCACAAAAATGTCTCTTGTCAAATTTGTATTTAGCAAAACTTCCAAATAACAGAAAAAAGCGACCAGCGAAATAAGCGACCATCACGGAATGCGCGAAATAAGCGGCAAAACTTCCTTGAGTCCCGCCCACCCCCCGTTCGAGGTAATTCAACCAGGGTATATGCGAAATAAGCGGCAAAAATTCCCTTACCTTACCTTACCTCTCCCCCACCGGACTTCAAAGTTACCATGTTATTCTAACGGAGGAAAGATATGTTATGATTTTCAAACATGACTAATTTAAATATTGTAAACATTTGTTATTTCATTTAGGTAGCGAGCTGTAATCTAAATGTTATGAATTAAACACAATTCTTAGGCGTAGCAACACCAATGAGCTCTATGAATAACTGGAGAGATTAATGCTGGTTGGATTTTCGTGCCATTGGCAGAATTTTCCCCTTTATATACCAAAACATTACAAAACGATAGTGCTACCTTGGTACATGGTGTTCATTTTTATGTTGTTACTGTAGAGGGTAGATATTGTGCTTCCAGCTGCTTTTCAAATATGGCACGCTTTCTGTCAGAAACTGCAAGGCAGTAGTCCCTCCAGATTGTATACAGCTCACTGAACAACGTGCCGGAAACCGCTAGTATTATTTATAAAATATCAAAAGGAAAAAACATTTAAATTAAAAATGATTGTGCATATTTCGCTGGTCGCTTTTTCCCCGACACCAAACTTCCACCAACTGCTGCTCATTAAAATCTTTTGAGGGTTTACCACCAAATTCAAACTTGTTAGGGTGTAAAATTCCAGCAGAAGAATGGGGTTGGCAGTATATATAAAAGAACATATTAATCCCTAAGCCCATGATGAATCCTCCTGTTCCAAGTGATCTTTTCCTACTAATATATTGCAACTGTAAACCATAGTGTGTTACAAACTGCAGCTGTCATAAAGCTGGGTTCGATTGCACATCTATGTGTGGGCACTGCAGTAGAAAGTATTGTAACAATTCTTCGGACCAAACAGACGAAATATTAGAAAATACCTTTATAAACAACTAAAAAGAGAAAAATTGTAATCATAAATTTTATTTGTTGTGCAGGGATTAGTAAGTTATTGAAAATACTATTATTATTTATCAGTGATAAAAGTGTACTTAAACTGTTTTTATTATGAAACTAGAATTAAAAGTTGTTCTATTTGATCTACATTCAAACTGAATAACTATTCAAGATTACGGATACGAGTATATACAGCAGTGCCCCTCAGCAGCGAGTGGCATCGGCCGGCTCGAGGCCCGGCAGCGCGATTTCCGCTACTGTTTCATCAATCTTTATGAAACCATCATTTGAACAAATATCTTTACTAGACCCATCATTTCAAAACTGATTAAATTATCTATAAGCTATAAGTTTTGTTGACAAAATTTCATCCCATGTTCCAAGGAAAAAAATGTACAATTAGTTTAACCTACTTTTTGTTTTTCGCAGTGGCAGTTTTTTTGTATATATTGAAGTATTACGGTGAAATTAAGCTGTCTACATTACAAGTGGATATAAGATAATTTGCTTAGAAAATCATTAAGCATAGAATAATTAAAATAACGTGTCCGTAACTTCATTAGTTTTTGAGCTGTAAGCATTTAACCAGGGTACTGCTCTTGTAAGGTTATGGTGGGGGGGACCAAGAGGGGGGGGGTTGGGACTTGGTGTTTTTTTTAGTATACTAACATCCTGCTGAAATTCAGCTTTCCCCAAATTAGTTGCGACACGAAACCTTTATTGACTGGGCTAATGGTGGCTACACGTGGGGAGAGCACTATCAACACACTCCGCACTGATACAATTCGCCACACTACTAAAACTGAACAACATGGCAACAGCGCGATCTTGGGCCACATTTGGTGGTATTTTGCTACCCCGAATGTGGCCCTCAATTGTGGCCCACGTGGGCCACAATCACAGGTAAAAAGTATCCGCCTGGGCTACAATCACGGGGCCTAGAAAACTATATATATATATATATATATATATATATATATATATATACATACAGTTTCGAACGAATGGTATTTTTGGGGTCTGGGGACCTCAAAACGAAAAGTTATCATGGTCCCGGGCCTAGGTCTTACCATGCCGACTACGGTAATAGCTTCTTCCCTATAGGGGAAATTCGCTAAAAATAAAATAAAATATAAATAAAATACCCCCGTAGCAGCAAACCTGCGTACTCAGCGAATTTCCAATGCATATATATGTATATTAATATAACATAAAGCCACATACCAAGTTTCATCAATATACATTCATAAATAAACGATTTATGACATTTTAATTATTCTCCATAAGAATAACATGGCAGCTGAGTAAGCAGGTTTGCTGAAGCAAGGAACACAAAAAATGGGGTTTTATACAAATATCAATACAACTCATCTAGGTAAAGCCACATACCAAATTTCATTAATTTATTTTCATAATTAAGGCAGATAACACGTTACTTATTCTCCATAAGAATAACATGGGGCTGAGTACGCAGGTTTTCCTGCTACGGGAGCGTTGGGTAAAAAATTGTCTTTTTGATCAAATATCAATGGTCCACAACCAGATGAAGCCGTATACCAAGTTTCGTCAGTATACGTTGATAAATAGGCGAGATATAAAATTTTTCTTTTCCTCCATAAGAATAACATTAGACAACGTACTGTGTTTAGTACTTTCAATATCTCGGTAACCAATTGACGTAGAGAAATGATCAAAATACCAAATTGTGTGTTTTTTTAAGCTGAATCCAATGGTGAAAACTAAAATTTGAATATTTCAAAAATTATATGTGAAAAATTCGAAAAACCCATTTTTGGGGTACAAAACCCCCCCAAAATACCCCTTTGGGTAGAGCGATCTGGCTGGTTTTCGAACTTAAGTCATAAATGTTGCTTTACACGTTTATACCAAATTTCATCAAAATCGGATCATTTTTACGAGAGTTATCGTGCTCACGGACACATATATATATATAGATATATAGATATATATATATATATATATATATAAGTAGTTATGTAAGTGTAGTGTTTCATGGTTAATTGACTTGTTAGTTAAATTTTATTTGTAAGTGAAAATTCGTCCTTTATAGTGAACTGGTGTGTGTATGGGTGATTGAACTATTCCTTGTGAATGAGTCTGAGAGTGAACGAGTCAGTGTGTGTGGGGGGTTAGTTTGTGTAAATGATGGGGTAAGGGTAGGGGTTAAGGGTAGGGGGTAAGGGTAGGGGGTAAGGGTAGGGGTTTACTTGGATATGATAGGGGTATTGTAAGAATACTTGGATGATGGTGAGGTATGGATATGACAAGGTTATGGTAAGGGTATTATTAATGTTACTTGTATAAGTATTGGATAAGTATTGGATAAGTATTGGATAAGTATTGGATGAGTATTGGATAAGGTACTAGGAGAGGTGTGGGAGTATGTGATGGAATGTGATGGTTTTTATATAGTATGTGTTAGTATATGATATGGTATGTGACGATGGAGGGTAATGAGGGGTAAATGTGATTTGGATATGAGAGATTATTTTTTTGTGTGTAATTTTACAGTATCTATAGTATATTTTTGTAAATGATTGAGAATCAGAGTTCTGTAAACGTATGTTTTTACATATTAGCAAAATGTGGGGTGAATCTTGTTTTTATTAGAGAATATGTGCAATGCGTGTTTGTGTATTTTTAAAAGAGTTTATACAGAGTATGTACAGACACTGGTATAGGACGATGTCTTTGAACCTTAGAGTTTCAGTGTGTGTAGACACCTGTGACCTCTTTCACAACTGTACATGGTTGAGTGCGTGTGCATGTACGCGTGTCTCCGGTCTTTCCCCCATCGAGTGGTATTTAATGCTCCTCCGCACGTTAACGCTCATTCCACAAGCAGAAGCCATGACATCCACAACATCATATACATTGTGGGACGCCGTCAGCGTCACCAATGTAATGAACACCATCAGAGGCGAGGCGACCAATCGCCTGGTAATAATCCGATGGGGCCTTCTCTCCCCCGATGGCCGCCACCACTACCTGCCACGTCGCTACGTGGCGAACCAGCCGGGGCAGTTAGAGGAGGTCGAGGTGCGGCTGAGGGGCCTCCTCACCAACGGAGAGGTCGCCCTCCTCCACAAGAGGGTGATCCCACTCTTCTAGTTTTTAAGTTTTAGTCTTTAAGTTTTTTTGTATAATAAAGAAAATAAAAATATAAAAAAAATATAAAAAAAACAAAAAAAAACAACAAAAAACAACAAAAAACAACAAAAAACAACAAAAAACAACAAAAAACTATAGTTTTAGTCACTTCTCTAAGAATCAGTTATTCTTAGAGGCACCGCGCTGGTTCTTGGAGCGTAGTGTCGCGGGTTCGCAGGATCCAAAAATACTGTATATGTGTTTCCGTGAGCAAGATACTTCTCGTAAAAACTTTGGATTAAATTTGGTATAAACGTGTAAAGCAACTCTATTAAGAATTTATACGAGTCTGTCTAGAGTTTATAAATATATTATTAATTACCAAAAGATGATCCAAACATTCAAACATCCAAAAATTTTACCCACCATACCGTATAAATAATACATCACAGATTAGCAGCTCAAAAAGGTAACAACAATATGTTACAGCTGGTAAATTTACAACGGGGAACTATATTATGGTCCGGTCATATTTGGTCATATTTGGTCATATTTTTAAAGACAAAATCACTATGATAAAATGAAAATAAACTGTTTAAGAAGATATAATAAGTATTTAAGATTTACGGTGCTAGTCCGTAATGTATAACCGGTTTTATTTAACTATACATTCTATATACTTAAACGTGTCAATTCCATAAACTAAGATGGAGGTCATTATAAAGTGTCTAACTATGCGAAATGGGTGGTTCATCCTTACGCGCCCAACACTATACAGCCAGTGAGCCTAACAACAGGGGAGCCAGAGAAATGACTTATTTCAATAATTGTTTAATATTATCAGACTTAATTTGTAAGTTGAGAAAAAGCTGTCTGATAAAATAAAAGTGGCTTTGTAGACAACTACAAACTTGAAGATATGAGTCTCAAAATCCTTGCTGCTCTATATATAACTATACTTGTACTGTAACTGTACTTGCTCTATATATAACTATCCGAAAATATAAATATTGTTTTATTTTACCGCGGTTTAATATTTCCAATTATTAAAACGGGGGACATGAGAGGTCACTCGGGGGTTTGTTGTTTTTAAGTTAGAAACTGTTAATCCTTGAATTGTGCTAGTACTGTTAGAGCACCAAATTTTACATTTTTAATTTGTATATAGTTACAATACGTTTAGCTCAATATATGTTTCATTTATTCGATTGTAAAAGAAAAAACAAAAATGTATCAGCTTTAATTAAGTTTATTGGTATTTAATATTTGGGTATATTCTGACGAAGGCCACCCGAATAATAGTTTATACGATGATTAAATCAAGTTTATTTACTGCCTACGATGTAGAATAGGCCAGCGGTGTACACCTTCAACTGGGTCAGGGCGCGTGCGTGACGGCGGGGAGGGTCAGTGCTCCGCGTGGCAACAATACTTGTCGTTATCACCACCTGTTGTCGTCGGTGGGCGTCTGACACAGTAGTCACACAGTAGCCACACAGTAGCCACACAGTAGCCACACAGTAATATTGCCACAGCAGTCTTTGCTAATAGTACACAGAGAAAAATGGAATTTGAAAAATGGATATTGGTTGTCATGACCAATATTAGTTAAACCACGATTAGTTAACGAAAGTGGTTGGCCAGGAAAGGTTATCGTAAACAAAACAACAGTTAGTTTAACTTTTTGTAGTAGTTGTTTCAAGGCAACTTTGGCTATTCCTCCGAGAGCTAAGTTAAGCCCGGGGTTCTAGGACTGTCTGGGTTAAGCATTGAGGCTAACAACTAAATGAATGAAAATGAAATGGGTTGTAACAAACTAGAATATGGGGTTATTACAACTACTTTGGTTAAATTAACCAAATCCTCAATTTTCAGTCAAGCCGTTTGGTTCGGGTTTTAACAACTACTTCTAAACAAATTATTTTAACCAATGAATTTATTGGTTAACTTAACTTATAAAATATATATATATATTTTAACTCTCTGAGCTTAGTTAAATGAACTCATACAAATAATTGTCCATATAGTAACCTCTGACACTGGTTGAACTAACTTATAAACTTGGATTAACCAATCACATTTCTCTGTGTAGTTTTTACCTGCTATTTGCTGAGTAACGTTTGTGCTAGTGAAAATGAGTGAGCGTATCTTAATTTTGGACTTGCCTAAAACAAAAGAAGGGGCTGTGTTTTTTTACAGCCGAAAGAGTGTTTGCCATCTCGTCACCATTTGGACTCGTATCTGGCCGAGAGCGAGATTACAGTCAGCGATTGAAACACAACCGAGTACTTATATCCAACAGTGAGATTCAAGCAAAATAAAAAACAACCCCAGAATCCCACATAAAAAATAAATATGAACAACTATTAACTATTATTTGGAAAAATACAAGATATATAAATTTGAAGTTTAGAGTAAGCATACCCCAACTAGTCCAAGATTTCTGGAGCAAATTACACTTGGATAACTATTTATTTAATAACCTCTTATCAGATTTTCAATTATAATTATTAAAAACCATATTGCAATATTAATCATTAGAGTGTAACCCTTTCAATATAAATATAATTTTAAGTATTCTTTATTATTTAGCAAATTACAATGAGTAATATGTTAATTTTTAATAAATTATCTATACATAGTGAAAGTGTGCTTAATATAGTCGGGTTAATAATGGTAAGACAGTTTTGTGGATAATAATTTTATTATTTATTCAAGTTAACTTTAATGGGGTTTTTCTTTTTTCACTGGTTTGATAAACATTGAAAGCGAAATTGTGTAATTAGTTTGATTACATTTCCATAAGAACTTATAAACAGTTACTTTAGTTTGAAATTTAAATTTACATGTTTAACATTAATAACAAATATTATTTTAAATTTCTCAATTTAAAAATGAAAAGAAAAAATAGTTCAAGAAAAAACGTTTGAGGAATGTCTGGTCCGTGGTCCTGGGTCCTTGGGGAGTTCGATGTCGGGGCTCGGAATCGTCTGTAGGCGGTTGACATCGGGACTCGGTGGACTTGGTGGTTCTTCCAGACAGTGGAGTTGTGTGAGCTTCCGGTGCACGCCGGTGCACACCGTTCCGGGGACGGGTTCGTAAGTAGACCATGAAAAAATAAACAAACGTGTATGAGTAAATAGATTATTAAATAAACCACCCTAGGAGGAATAATAGTTTGAAATTTATTTCAGAAAATAAACTCACTGATTTTATTAAATTAATGGTAGCTATTCTGTTATGATTACAGTGAAGGCGGATTGGTAATTTGATTAAAATGTGCGGACTCCCAAAACTGCTGGTTGTGTGCATAGCTTCTGAAGTGCACGGTGTATTAATTTGTAGTTGATTGGGTATGTTACTCAATTTTATATTACTCAAATAAAAAACCTTGTACCAAAAATAACAAAATAAAATCATGGAACGTGTTGTATAGATTATCAATGAGTGATAGCCGGATTCTCTGATATTCTCTGATAGCAATTGCTTACATCTTTAGGCACTATGACATGTTTATACAGTTGCTCCAAGAACCAGCGCGATGCCTCTAAGAATAATTGATTCTTAGAGAAGTGACTAAAACTATAGTTTTTTGTTGTATTTTTTGTTGTTTTTTGTGTGTTTTTTTTATATTTTTTATTTATTATCAAAAACTTAAAAACTAAAAGAGGGGGATGACCCTTTTCTGTAGAACTGCCACCTCGTTGTTGGTGAGGAGGCCCCTCAGCCGCATCTCCACCCCCTCCAAGTGGCTTGGCTGGTTAGCCACGTAGCGACACAAGTAATTTTAAAACACTTGAAATAAATTCACTTATACAAATTATTCACAAATAATAGGAAGTACTTATTTCTTGAAATAAGTAGGATGCTATTAGTGGTAAAAGTATATTACACGGATAAATATTACTATTAGTCTCAAAATCCTAAGTTGCACGGGAAGGATTACAAAATAAAATTATTTTTAAACTATTACCCGTACAAACCATTTTCTGCAACAAATAGCCCCTAAAGCTTTAAAGGTCAAAGGGGAGAATCCTTCTAAAATTAAGAAAAATATTTAAATATTTTCTTAATTTTAGAACATTTAAGAATCATAACGAACATTTAGATTTGCCATAGGATTTGTTTTCCAATACAAACTTAAAATTTGATTCTGAGGGTTTCCTTTTAAATATATAGACTAGTGGCTAGTAGGGGCTAAATTTCTTACCTACTTTTTTAGTTTTATTGGAAAACTGATGTTTGCTGGAAACTAATTCAATACACAAATGATTACATTACAGAAATATTAGAAATAATTAGTTTTATTGGAAAACTGATGTTTGCTGGAAACTAATTCAATACACAAATGATTACATTACAGAAATATTAGAAATAATTACGGCTAATCATTAGCTTATTTTACGATTTGATTTTTGGCA
Source organism: Allygus modestus (assembly GCA_963675035.1). Lineage (NCBI taxonomy): Eukaryota > Metazoa > Arthropoda > Insecta > Hemiptera > Cicadellidae > Allygus > Allygus modestus. Next base: position 137,866,982 of record OY776115.1, on the reverse strand, counting down.
ACAAATCTGGGCTCTGTTGGCTTGTTCCCCATCTAATTTGTTACTTCCAAGTTCCAGTCTCCTAAGTCGTAGGATGGCTTCAAAAATCTATACCCAAATTTACCAATTTTCTCTTTAGCAATTATAGACTAAGTAAAGATTTTCTAAAATACTTGATGAATGGTCTAATAAAAAAAATGAAATTACCTCTTTTACCTCAAAAACTATGATGTACAACAGAACGTATTTGTTATGTTCTGGCGTGTTGGAAAGGTTAGTCAGCTTCCTACTGCCAACCCCGTACATTCCCGCATTCTCCAATTTACTCGGACCGCTAGTCATTACCACCCTTGTCACCTGGTGGGGCCAGCCGCCGATGCCATTCCGTCAGATGTGGGGCCCCGTGGTTTTGCTCCAGAATTGACATGGCGCTAGACTTTACATGGCGCTAGACTCCGGGAACTCAATCCGACAAATAACCCAATCTATTGTGAAACAGGTTTACAAGTGACAATGTAATTGCCACTTTGTTATGGATAATGTAAATAGATTATATAAAGAGTTGTATTGTGCTTTGACATTTTGACTTGTTGGGATAGTTATGAGATATTAGAAAAATTACTTGAGGCTACTAAAATAATCCAAACAATCTTTAGTAAACTTTTATTCTGGACAGTAAATATATGTTTATAAAAATAATTGTTCTTTAAGACTTGGTTACTCTATTTATCAGCCAGCTATTAAATAAATGGAATATTCTAAAATATATGTTAAGCATAGTTTTATACATTTCAGAAGGAGAACAACTTTGAACGTCTGATTATTGACAAATTATGTGAAATTATCACTACCCCCCAATCAACCACCCCTAAAAATACTACCCAAACCAAGACAAAAAGCGGGTTAAATATATAAAGATGGCGGTATTTACGATTACAAGGAAGTTTTTGATGGTTTTTCAGTAAGTAAACAAAGATATAAAATTAGCGTACCGTCCGCTAGAGCTCGCAACCGTAAGTTGCAGGCCGACATCCGCTTGGGGTCCCGTGAGCGAAGGCTAAAAAAATGTGAATATTTTTTTGATAGTTAAACGGTTAAATATCGTAAATTGCATAATAAAATATTGACTTATTATATGTTATTAAACTGGCCGAAATTAAGTGGTGCAAGTCCGGGGATTCAACCCGTCATTAAAAATTATATCTTATATTATATAAAGTGGTTGTTGTTGTGGTGTCTTACCCCCCCTCCCGTACTTTATTGTTTTCACAAACGATAATAACGATAATAAAACGATAATAAGTGGAAATCTAAAAGGTACAAGATTTGTATAGGGGCAGAATGTCCCCTCCCAGAAGGGGCAGGTGAGTGTCTTACAAACGAACGATAATAGAACGATAATAAAGAAATCTAGTAAGGTACAAGATTTGTATAGGGGCAGAATGTCCCCCCCCAGAAGGGGCAGAAGAGTCTTACAAACGAGTGTTAAAACAAACTTAATTAAATACCCAGCCTAAAGTGGCCTAAAGTGTTACAATAGCTAACTTTTTATTTTATGTCTGACAGTAAATTTCTTACCAACTTTTTATGGGGGACCTTCTTTATTTTTTTATGCTGCTTCTAAGTATGTATTTCAATTACCGAAATTTCTCGCCATTTTTTCAATATGGCGGACAGCTTTTCTTATAAAATTTTATTATAGACCCCGCATTTTATGCACTGTTTTAAGAGTACAATTTAATGTGACTGTGTATTGTAATAGTGTTTTTTTATTGTTACAATGACTTTTAACAAACAAATAAATATGTTGTTGGGGGAATTCCACAAAAACACAAGATCCACAGCTGAACTGTATGCCACTCGTTTTCCCAACGGGTGGCATCCATCGGGTATGAGCTTTTTACACCTTGAAAGGGGGCTTGTTTAACGGGTGACTTGGGTCCTAGAAAACGGAATCGAACACATCCTATCACCGATTTTGATACAGAAGCAGATGTTTTGGCCCCATTTATGGTTACCCAGCACCTCTCTACTCGAGAAATTTAGAGCCTCGTTGATTAGGTTTACCAAAAAAAAATACCAAGAATAAAAACTTTTTAAAATCTCGTTTGCTATCTAAAATCATAATAAAATGCGGGGTCTATAATAAAATTTTATTAGAAAAGCCGTCCGCCATATTGAAAAAATGGCGAGAAATTTCGGTAATTGAAATAAATACTTAGAAGCAGCATAAAAAAATAAAGAAGGTCCCCCATAAAAAGTTGGTAAGAAGTTTACTGTCAGACATAAAATAAAAAAGTTAGCTATTGTAACACTGTATTGTTAGTATAAGTCCCCCTAACGGGGTTTTGGGGGCGGGATATCCCCTACCAGAAGGGTCGGGTAAGTAAAAGATGGCGAGTGCCGGACATAAACATAAACAAGAAAAATGTAAACAACACCAACTCGGGGCGAGCACTAGCCGAAGACTTACTACCGTCGTTGCTGTCCATGGCGTTGGCTGCCACCGGGCGTTGGGCTGCTGCGGGGTGGAGGTGTGGGGACTGCAGTTGAGGGTTCTATGTGATCCCAGTCAAAGTCCGGGTCGCCTTTAAGTTCCCGGGGGTTGGCGGCTACGGGGGGTGGGGCAGCGGCCGCTTGCTGTCCAACCGGGGTGGCGGCGGTGTCGGGCTGAGTAGCGCCGAGGGGTCCAGGTGTGTTCGGCGAAGACGAGGTCCTACCGTGGGTTGGGGTCGATTGAGTCCCGGGCGGAGCACAGAGTCTAGATCGCGTTTGATGGAGTGGGCGCACCATAAACACAAATCACACACTCGCGGCCAGCGGATGACTATGCGGGTCTTTCAACGCTGTTAATTTGGTTTAATTTGGTTTAATTTGGTTTAATTTGGTTTCTTATTTGTAAAATTGTTTTTATGGCCACTTTACATATTTAAACCGGAGATTGTTCCAATGTTGCCATAGATTGTTTATATGACTGGATTTGAGTTTTTGGAATGAAGAGGGTTACGTTCGAATGATTGTCTCTAAAAAATTTAAATTTGGTTGATAGTTTGTGGCTTTTGACTAAAGTTAGATCTTTTAGGCGGCGCATGGGGTGATTATCGGTTGTAAGAAACGTGTGAAAAACTTTTTCTTCGGGAGACTGGGGGTTAATTTGATCTAAAATTCTGGCTTTGCATAAATTACACAGTCTAATATATCTTGGGTGTTGAAACATTTGTGTATCGTTTCCAATTTTCTTCAACGAAAGTTTTTTGGAAAATTTGGTTTTATTTTTTTTGTTGATTAAAATGATTATTCTATTCATTTCATTACCCAGCTCTTCATTGAAAATAAAAAACTGCTTGGGTTTGTTAAATTTTTTTGTTTTACAAAATTTTACGTAATTCAAGAGTTGAAGTGACATTCCCAATGTTAAGCGCCGCCCAGACAAAGTCCCAATTAACTTTAAATTACGAACATTTTTATCGTTCAAGTACGCAACAGTCTTCATACATGTTACGTTTTTATAAATTTTTAATTTATGGAATTGGACAAATTGTGTCCAAAACCATGACAGTGTTACCCACTTCACTTTGGAGAATTTTAACTTGATTAAAATGAAAATTTTTAATTCAGGGGGGAGAAGTTCAAACATGTTTTGACGAAGCAGCGTGTTGACACTGAAATCAATAACAACAATTAAAATAGCGCGTTTTGATTTGTATTTGTGTCGTTGATTGTAATTTATTTTTATTATTTAATAGTGTTTCTACAAGCATGATATTTTCATCAAGAACCCGCCGAAGAAGTTCTTGGGTATTCCGAAGAATCTTGAAATAAAAGTGTTGTGGCCCCTTTTTGAATTGAATCTTGAGAGTAAAAATCATAAATCTTTTTTCAAAGTTGTTATTGTTCATTGTTATGTTTTTTAATGAGTTTAATAAAACTGATATGTTTGTAGCCCTTTTTATATGTTTTTTTTTAATAAGATATTTTGTAACACTGTTTTTAAATATTACTTGAATCATTTTACTTACGAAGTTGAGAGAAGTGGGCAGGCCGGAGTTAAAAGTCGAATAAACTTAGTGTGCACCCACGTTGCAACCTTTTATACTCCCCCTCCTCAAAAAACCGCACATCCCTATTTCTTGACGTTGTCGGTGCAAAACGTTTTTGCAGTCCGCTTTCTCGGTTCAGAGCGGAAAGGTAACGTCAACGTGTACACGATACAACGCCTGCATTAACCTCCTTACAACAGTCACTTTCCATTACACTTCCCATTACACCGCGACGTGACGAACGGCAACTGCTTTTGCTGCATCGTTTGATTTGGTGGCAAAGTGTGATGAAGAGTTTTATAATAAATCGATTGTGGTTTTAATTTGATAGAAATCTTGTAAAACAACAAAACTTGCCTGCTTGTTTACCAATTAATTTTGGCATTGACTGTCAATGTAGATCTGGATTTGGGCTCAATATAGGAACAAGAGTTCAAAAATTAACAATAAGAGGCTACTATTTATTTACTATTTATTATCTGTTTTACAACTGATATCTAAATGCGGGAGTGGGAGGGTTTGTGGTTCGGGGTTTTGGGATTTGAAAAATGAACCTAACGAGCGCGGGGTTGCGGCTTGGACAAAAACTGTTGTCTATTCGGTCCAACTCCGGAGTGGACACGGTGTAAATTCGTCTACCCTCTCTATAATTTGTTTAATGCGGCACAAATAATGTGTGTTTGGAATATACTATATAAAATAAATATACTATCCATATACTATCCATATACCATCCAAACTTATTTTTAAACAACCCCGTTCTCCCCATAAAAAGTACCAATATTGAAAATATTTTAATTACATTGACTTAATTAAATTAAACTACAACTAAGCTAAAATGGTTTGGCGGGAATATATCGGTAGTATATTTTGTTATACTTAGTGCAATATATCTGATGTAATCGCCTATGATGTTTTAATGCGAATTTCTTTTAACTTCTTTTGTGGGATATCGTGTCCTGTTGAATGGTGTGGCCTCGTTCTTCTCGCAGCCATATTCTCTGGATCGCTGATAAAAATATAATTTCCTGTTGAATGTGTAGTTGCGCCTCGGGGTGATTGCGCCTCGTTCTCTGGATCGCTGACCCCAATGGCGTCCGTCGCTCCCGTACTCCCGCACATTCCCGTCACGCCCCACCTCTGTCCACCACGGATTCCGTTGAAGTAGGTTGAACACGTCCATGTTGTAATATGTTCTTCTGATCAGGTGAAGACGCCGGTATTTTCAGATGTCCGGTGGGGTCCCAATTGGAGTTTTTTCAATCGTTCTGAATCAAAAGTATGTGTAGCGAGTTTGTAGAATCCCAGAAACGCGTCTGCTGTGATTTTTCTTGCACGTTTAAAGAATTTTAGGTTTGTGGTTTGTGGCGGCCGGGCGTTTATCACGGCAGATGTTAGTGGGTGAGCCGCCTTGACACGGGGTTCCTTCAGTTTCGTCTGGTGTAAACACTTATCTGCACGTATTATATATTACCGTTATATTCCCCGGTTAAACGGAAAAATTTTTTCGCGACTATCTATCTTATATCTATTGTTTGATACTTAGAAATAATTTCCCTATGTAAACTATAAATTTGACTCAACTAAAATATTAAAATTCCCCATGATAAACTATAAATTTGACTCTACTAAAATATTAAAATTCCCCATGATAAACTATAAATTTGACCCTACTAAAATATTAAAATTATCACTAAATTATCACTATATAAATAGTAAGTGATACTCTAGATTACAGTAACCCCATTTTTAACACACATTATTAGGCCTTATGTAATTAAACACTCTACAACATATTATTTTGATGATTACAATTTTAATAGCCGACCTCGAACCATTCCGCGGTGCCCAACGATCCACATTTGTTTGAAATGAGTGATGTGAGAAAACTGGGATGGGATTGATAGGAATAATGGATATTCATAAAAATTGTTCTCTACACTACTCTAAACAGCTGTTTTATGGGGAACGCCTCTAGGGCCGAATCCCGCCTAGATATGGGGTTTGTTTATAAATAAATATTGTGTGGATTTCCTCCCAATCCGCATATTATCCGTGGCCACGGATAATAGGACAGATTTTTTTCTACCATCTGGATAAAGAGTAATATATAACTTGAGAATTACAAACAAAAGCACTATTATAATAATACTGATATATTAGAAAATATATTACTCTTACCAAATATAGCAGATTGTGAGGGGAAGTGCGTGTATTGTATGTATTTGTGTTTTATTATAAATTTATGATTATATGATAATAAGATGTGTACAAATTTAACATATACTAGCAAACCTATAAAACATCTAAAAAAGAAATGACTCATTACTCTCAAGTTGAGCCACATGTTTTATTTCTTGCGTGTCTAGATTAAAGAGGGAAAAGCTGAAGATATCCTCAGCCCCAGGATCGGAGAAATGCGACAGTTGCACAAAAAACAAAGGGGACACAATACGCTATTAGTGTAACGGAACCCGGTGACGGTAGCTGTCCTATCGGGTGAAAGTGGCACTTACGGCGGTACAACGCGCAGTTCACTCTCGCTTTCACTGCTCATGCGCGTTGCCGCGCCGAGCCACTACATAAAATATATTTTTAGAGAGGCATACACCTGTTTATATGGAACAACAGATAAAATTGGCCACTAAATTTACCACTAAATTTTAGCCCCATTAATCGAGTAGGATTATTTGTGATGATTATATTAAAGACTACTCTTTAATATAATCAGAGCAGAGCCCCGAAGAATATTTGTATCTGATACCATCAAAAATTTGTAAAAATTCTTAGTAAATAAAATAACTGGTTGTCCCATGTGGCAAGCTGTTGGCTGATGCCATCTGCGGGGAAGAAGCTATTACCGTAGTTGGAGACTATATTAACATCTTTTACAAACGTCAATTCGACCCCCGACGATTCAAAATAATTTGAGCCTGCAAACATAATAATTTTAAAAGTGTGCGCAATGACTGCACACGTAAAACCGTTAAATATATGATAAAACAAAAACTATTTAAATATTTTGTTTAATTGATGGGATGTCGTCCAAATTTTCAACTTTGGCGTTCTTAAAAAGTCTTTGAAGGAACACTTGTTTCTCTTGACCCTTTACGTAGACGGTGGTTTTTTGTGATAACAGCGCTGCCAGTTGTCTCTTGACGCAGTTGAAGGGCGTGGTTCCTTCTTGTCATGGAATTCCGTGATAACAGTTTGCATTGAAGTTCGCCCGTCTTCTGTAGTCCGGAGATGGTTTGTCAAAACTATGGGTGTTGACCTTGATGTTCGGGTGTCGGGTCCTGACGTCGGTCAACAGGTTCAGGACGCTGTCGAACAGCAGCACCAGCGCGTCCTCCACGGTCAAGAAGTCCTCCATAGGTCGGGACGGGCCGAAGGTCAGGGGGCGTCCGCGGAACCCCCGTTGGACAGTGCGGAACGTGGGCAATCGTGGGCAGTCCGCTGCTACCGCCCACCATCCCGTCGGGTGCCATGTTCCTGGAGTGCGAATTCGCCAACGTCGGTGGGTGGTTTCATAAACCAGCGTCTCACCCATCAATACTACAAAGAAAACTAAAACCTGAACAAAATTTAAATTATAAACGCGTGTTACGTTTTAATTATTTCTGGACAAGATATTATGCCAGGTAAAATGTGTCGAAACAAAATAACCAACTTTTTGTTTTAAAAAGTCGTTTGGAGACTAAATTTCACATATTTATTAAAACATAACAATCTAAATTTCATGCGACACCAATTAGCATAGACGGGTGACAGACAGCTGTGGCTAATATCATTCATAGTCATACAAGTCGTGAGGTCTTGTCAAATACGCTCTAATATAATCATTTTATTCATTACATTCAGATTGACCGATTAAAAACGAGACAACAAATCTAAAAGCAATTTAAAAATTACGCTGTTTTTGTGTTCCCCATATAAATAATAATGCCACGACGACTCGGGGATATGATAATTAGCTTCCGAGGTGTAAATGTAACTCGGCCGTTATTAATTAAAAGATCGGAGCAGTTTGATTAAAATCACGGGTAATTATTTTTATGGTAAATTATCTTGGGTTATTTCAATCCTACACGGGTAAGTAATGTTCAGTAATGCATAGGGACGAATTAATGTTTATTAATAAACTAGCAGATGTACCCGCCCTTCGTACGGGTTGTACATAAGTGGCAGATTAACTAAAAATATTAACAACCCACATAATTTTACAATACTAAAATTACATTTTACACTTTTAAAGTAGAATTAAAGTTAACGAAATATACTATGGCAGATAGTTCTGGTACTGCTGGGTACTGTTGCCAAGTCGAGGAACTCTGTCGGGTAGTGAACGGTGTGGTTTTTGCGACTCCAAATCGGAACACGTAACACTTTGGATTCGATTTTAGAAATAAAAGAACTATCGAAATATTAACCCCGTTTAATTAAACATTTTAAATACTTTGATACATTAATCTTTACATTCCAATAAATTAATAGTAATGTAACGAAACATTAAACTTTAAAAACATTGACAAACCACTTTTAAAATCACCAGTCTTGCCAGGTCCTGTTTTCAATATAATTGTAAATATTTCTAGGTAGTGAAAATGGGTTATAACCACTTTTAAAATCACCAGTCTTGCCAGGTCCTGTTTTCAATATAATTGTAAATATTTCTAGGTAGTGAAAATGGGTTATAAATACTAACTGGTTGGTCGGCGCTCTCAAGGCCCCTTGCTTCGTGGTCTCAACGGGAGCGGGGGGTGTGGGTGTGAGGGGTCTCAAACGTGGCAGATGGTCGTGGAATTCGTTTAATAGTGATAAGTAGGCCCAGCATTATTAATCTCCTGAAAAACAATAGCTTCGTGTACAACTTTTATATATTAGTCTGTTCTATATTTTAACGTTCCAAAAATGTCTTAACAGAATAGAATATTTTTATTTTCTCATAATACATAACGAAAATACATAGTTGTAACTTTATTTTTAATCACACGGCTTGTAACGGAGAAGTGTGGGCTAAGTGTGGAGGGGGGGGGTTAATGTGATGAGGATATAATAGATTTATTTTGTGTAATTTTACATACTCTTTTATCTATTACTCTGTTATAGTATGCGTATATTTTTAATGTATCTATACTGGATAGTATATTTTTGTAATTTTCAAAACTAAATGATTGGGGTAAGTTTTTTAATTGAGAATCTTTTAGAGTTTTGTAACCGTATGTTTTACATCTTACTGTAGCAAAGTCTAGTATGGGGTTATTGGGAGATATATCTTTGAATAAACCTAGGCGTGAAGGGTGAATGAAATCTTGTTTTGTAAACGAATCGGTTTTAGAGAATACGTGCAATGCGAAGGAATCGTTGTCTGTGTATATGAGATCGAAGGGGGGAAAGGTTTTCTTTAATTTATTGTAGTACATGTCGTACATGTATCTCTTACTTAGATCTAGTATTGAAAAACCTAAACATATTGGCTTATTACAACGAACCTTTCTTTTTGACATAAAGACTACGTAGTTATTTTCGTTTAATATTAATCTGTCTACAAAGGTGGGCTGTTTTATTAATCTCATAAGTTTTCTAGTGTTGTTGTACAGGAAGTGTTTATTTAAGTTATCGGTTACCCTTTCTATTGATTTACCATATATCAGGTTTGATTGGAGTTTAAAGAAATTGGATAGGGCTTTGTCTTGGGAATAGTGCATTCTCAAGTCTGTGTTCATTTTTATGTAGGGTTCTAACCAACATGATTCGTTAAATGAAATAGCTCTGTGGACTTTTTCTAATATGAGTCCCATTGAGAGAGCTTGTTTTAATGTCTCGTAGTGTATTACGTAATGTTTTCTGTCTTGAAAAGAAGATATTAATTTACCTTCTACGTGATGAGGACATAGTGGATAGTCCCTGTGATCTGAGTTAAATGGATATTTTAAATCCACTTCTAAGATGTAACCCGTACCTTCTGGTTTACTTTCTAAATGAACCGAGTCTGGAGATACCCACTTGAAACCGTCCAGAGGAAGTGGACATTTCAACATTACAGCGGAGTAAAGACCGATAATGTCATAAAAAAAAATTAGTGAGTCGGGTTTAGTGGGATCGTAATTGGGGAGTGAGGGGTGGTTGGAACTTGCGAACTTCTTTACTGCACACGTAAATCCACCTCTTATACCTTTCATTATCATATTATACATTTTATCATCGTTTAAAAGTTCTATGCGAGCGTTTGTAATCTTGAGCATGACGTCGAAACTGTATGCTCCTATTGTCAGATAGTAGAACATGTCGAGTTTATAGTTTTCAATACAGATTGATCTTATAGTTTCTAATTTATTAATTTCTGGATAGAATTGAGAAGAGTCTAAAAACTTCATTGTAGTATTTTTAATTCTCTTTGAAATGCATAGGAACTTTTCTATTTGACCCTTGAAAGGTATGAATTTTATATTGGCATTGACGCTAGTGAAGTAGTTTAACAGTTCTATTCCTAGATCTTTTATAATTATTGGGACAAAGTATGGTAATCGGTAGTTTATATTACAAGTAGAGTGGGCGTAACCTCTTATTGGTCCGTTTAAGTGATTGTGATCGAGAACGTAATCGTTGAACATACCTTTACCACAGATGTGACAGGGAGAACCTTCTATGGGTGGATGTGGAAATTCCTTTGGAGGTATATTTCTCTTGTACAATCTACCGATTAGTTCACACTCTCTTTCTAAAGAGTTCATAAAAGCTGTAATGTCTGAAAAATTTCTAGTTCTAATTATTTTACTGTTTTCATTGACGATATTGTATGTGAGACTTTTTATAGTGAATGTGCCTATACAATGAACGAAAGAAGTGTTTGGATCTGGTTCACAAGTATCTTCTTTGTTTAGCTGTTGTTCTATGTCGCAGTATATGACAAACGGTATTTTCAACTGTCTGTTGTAGTTTTTAAAGAACAAAAACTTGTTTCCTTCTTTTGGAAAGGTGACGGTTGGTATTGAGTGACTGTTACAGTCGAGTTCGTGAATGAGGAGTCGGTCTTGTTTATAAAAGTGTTTGAAACACTGCCGACAAACGTATAACCTAGTAGTTGTTTTGACCAGTTGTCTACCGATAAATGCGTCAAAGTTTTTAATCCACATATAGTGGTTTTTATAAAACAGTATATCTCTGTGATCGGGTTTTCTATGAGGTGTTACTTTTAATGGAGTGATTTTTCTATTTCTATCTTCTATAGAGTAAACGTTTATGGAGATGTTATTTACGTTTTCAAATGTTTGTATTTCGTCTAGTTTTACGGGAAAAGACACGCACGACCATTTATACTTATCGTTCAAATGCACGTATTTGAAGTAATTTAATATATTGTGATAATTCTTTCCCGAATCAGCCAAAATTTTTCCCATTATGGCGATTTTGAAACAGATATCGTTGCAACACGTTCTTCTACTACCCTTACCGCGGAATGGATTTACAAGAGATTTTTTTCCTCTAAGAAAGGGGGGTAGTTTGAATCTGGTAGATGAACCCCAGACTGGTTCGTATCTGTTGATACGGAGCTCTAGTTTGACAATCGTGTATATAGCCCAACCCGAACCTCGTAACTCCAAAGTGGATTTTTCTAATAATAATTTATTTATACTGGAAGAGTACTGCTGATTTAAATCAGTTAAACTGAAAACTGTCAAATTTTGAGTTTTAAAACTTTTTGTTTGCAATTCGTCGTTAGATTTTGAAAACTTACACTCCAACAACATATTATACTTTATGCTATCGTGCATTTGTTGGTAGTGTTTCAATAAATAAATAACATTCCCCCTCAACCACTCCATGTAAGTTTTAACACAAGAAAACCCGAGGGGGTTGTCAGCCTTTAGTGTAACGAGTCTGCACCTTGCAGCCGATTCAATTTGAACGAAATGGTTTTCAAATGAAGTGACGTGTTCGTGCGTGTCAAGTTCGGGATATAAAACGCCACATACTTCACATAGCACGTCCATCGTGAAAAATGAGGAAATGGGGATTGATTGCGGATTAAATACCTTTGGGAAAATTTTAAAATTTTACATTTCTTTTTACTCCAAAACTCAATATGATCCCCTCTTGTAAACTGTTTTATATTCTTTTTTATATTTAATATTTGGTTTGAGACTTATTTCTCCATAGTTCGTGGTCTTCAACTTCTGTTATATATTTATCAAGTATTTGTTTTGCATCGATGTAACTTATAGAATCATCAAATTTTCTTTTTTTTGAAGTTGGAACTTTTATCATTCTTAAATCCTCAACATTAAGAATTTGGAAGTGGGTATCAATTATACTGGGTACGAGTGGTTTTGGTGAATTTTTTGTTATAAACATATTCAACCCCGCTTTGGGGAACTTATAGAGTAATAATAGTGCGTGTGGATATGTTACCTCATATGCGTTTTCAATATAGACATCTTTTACATCTAAATCTGGTTGAGTATAAATTAATGCTGTGTCAGTATAGTCATTTTTTTCTAAAATACTTTGTATGACATCGCAATCGTAAGGGTTTAGAAAATCTTCAACTTTTTTTAATTCTATATCTATTGGAAGATTGTCTACATAGTAAAGTTTTAATCTATTTAAAGGGGGTGTTTGGTTGGTTGCAGCCATTTGAATGAAGAACTGCGATAGCCTTCAGGAATTTATATCCCAAAAGACTGAGGAAACAATACGAACATATGTAGTTGTATTTCACCATAACAATATAGAATGTCTGGGGTGTTTGAAAATCGATAGGAGCCTTCAAAAATTATTTAATTTGTCAGATAATAAAACATATGATATATATTTGAAATTGAAAAACCCACTGTCTGACTGTTGCACTCGTCTTGTTCTGACAAAAATAACAAGTGAAAACTATAAACAATAAACATTTGAAAAATTTTAAATGAAATAATTATATATAAAAAATATTCCATGGAAATTGTTGAGGTCGAAAATGAAAAACCAAAATCTAAAATACAAAGTATTTTTTTAACAAGATTAAAGGAATTCATTCAAAATAGTCCTTCCCATAGAATCGAAAAAAATGAAATGAATGGCAAACCTTCACTGAGTACGGTGACATTTCTTGGAGTAGTTTTCACGATAATTTTTTCAATTTCAGCTGTAAAAGTCGGAATTATTAACGCATTACTTATATTACTGTTCATAATTTCTGTTATAATTCTAATTTTAAAAAATTATTCTAATTAATATTATATTCTATACAAAATAATACAGATTTCATTTTCAAGTTTTTATCACTTCTCTTGTAGTAAACATTTAAAATGTTGATTTTATTTCTATGCTTGAGCTCTAAGAACTGTATGAGAAGTTCTGGATATTTTTTAAAAACTATAGCCTTTTCTAAGCTCATGATGCATCTAAACTCCATTTAATGTCTCGGAAGAATTGTGATGTTGGTTCCTAATGATGTCACAAAAGCGCTTCCCGAATAACTCAAGGGGTTGGCAGAAACCCTGGCGGTTGTACTCCTACTTTCTCCAGATTTCTCTTCGTCTGCCAATTTCTTATATTCAGGAATTTCCAATTGTTCAATTGCACAATCCCACAGAGATTTCGTATGAGGAGAGTGAATTTGATCTATTTCCAAACTATTACCTTCGAAAATTAGGGGGTCGCCTTCGCATATTCGCCTTATTGAAACTACACCGATGGGCGTAAGTTTGCAGTTTGGAGTAAACGATGACACGGCTTCGTTTTTAAACTTCAATTCTGTTGGGTAGGTATTTCTGATAAACTTATACCAGTAGGCTTTGTGGCTATCGTCGAAGCAGTCCAGAATAGTTTCATCTGGTTTAATATCGGAATATTCTTCTCTAATCTTCACTATGTGAGAGTTTTCGTATTGTTGAATGAAGTTATGGAACCCGTCGCGGTTATTTTTACAAACGTCTGAACTATGAGATTCTGGAAATGCGATAGTGTTTTTTGGAAGATCTCCCGTGTACTTGAAGGCTTGACCCTTCTTATCGTCATCATTATAAGCCCATTTGCTTATATCACCACAATACGTCTTTGGCACTCCGATATTAAGAGTATCTTCCTTACAACAAATACTTTCTCTTGTACCGGGCGGATATTGCAAAAGCCGCTTAGCTTCTACTGGTATAACAGATAGTGCGCCAATGGATTGCGAGTAGAGAAGGTTCATTTTATGCAACATAAAATACTGTTCATCCAAGTTTCTACCTTCTGTATCTATACAACGATACGCTTTTATCCTTGTATAAATGTAGGGGTTTAACGTAACATAATGTAGTACTGGTTTTGATGCATCTGTTGCTGTGTAGGGCTCAATTTTTGTTATCTTTAAATGTTCCCTATGCGTTTTAAACTCATCACCAGCAGTACTCACCGTTGGGATATTGTTTCCATCGTCCACCGCTTGTATGAATATTTTAAAATTATTCGGGTCACTACTAACGCCAATTTTATCGCCCGGTATTCCCAATAGAGACCATAATATCTCTCCTCTAGGTACTATAAGAGTGTTTTTATCAAATACAATATTATCGGGGCAACTATTTTCTGAAATTGGTGTGATTCTATACGGTCTGGTAGCAATTAAATACGAAATAACACTATCTTTTCCTTGATAACACGAGATGGTGCTGAACAAAGTCTTTACATAATCATCCCGCTGTGTAAGACCATACTGTGTGAATAAGTCGCTAATACACACCCCGGAAATAGCCGAGCTGATTTTATTGCCATACTTATTATACATGTAAATTTCACGCTCGAAAACAGTATTCATAATGAAATTTTTAAACAACTCCTCCGAATCTCCTCCAGTTTTCTTGTAGTGTGGAACAACACAGTTTTTTATTCGCGTTGTATAAATTCCGGTTGTCATTTTCTTTTTTATTTACCAAAAAAAACCGATAATTAATTTTATTATTGCATTTTCAATTTCTTAGCTGGTGGTTCTTCCTCATTTTTAAAAAGCGATGCCACATATGGTGAAAACAACCTCTTCGTTAGTGTAAGGCTGACCAGAAGGGATATGTTCTGCAGGCTCGATTTTAACGCCTTCAATGAAGGCGAATCGTTATCCTGAACCGATCTGAGAATTTCGTCGACGTCTTTGGCTCCTAATATTCTAGCGATGATGTTCGATCCAGAATCATTTAAAATGGTTATTTTATCCTTTTGTAGGGACGTTGAAAACACTTCTATGTACTTTTGAATATCCGGAGGGGTAAACTTTTTTGCCTCGGTCAGTAATACCTCAAAAAATGTAAACACGTAATTCGCCATGTTTTTATCTGAACTGTTTTTACCCAAAACAGAATCAATTATGAGTCCAATTTTAAACTTTTTATAAAGTATATTGTCATTAACACCGTCAATGTCCTCTAGCTTTGCAAAACAACTCTGTAAGTAGGCGCAGGATCCCGTGTTGTACAAGTATTTAATAATGTCTTTCTTTAACGAGTCAGAGGACGATATTGATGAGGGAGGCGGTGTCCGCGGCGGGGGGAGTGTTGGTGATGGAACTATCTGTGGTTGGGAATTGCTGTTGCTGTTATTATTATTATTATTATTATTATTATTATTATTATTATTATTATTATTATTATTACTATCATCCATCCAATTTAAATCAGCGAATATATCTAACATTTCCGGGTTGGGTATATCTCGCTGTAAAGTGAAATCCTCTGCATTTAAAAAGGTGGGAGGGTTATTTAAAATAGTGTTCATTTTTTATAAAGAAAAAAATGATTTTTATGCAATGTTTTGTGTTTGACTTGGATGAAACTTTGGTTTACGTACAAGGAAAGGATATTTTTGTCAGGCCGTACTCAGAATCTATTCTACAAGCATTAAATAAAACACAGAGTAATATGCTAATTTTATGGTCGGCTGCTGATTTTACGTATGTTCATAACATACTTATAAGACTAAATTGGAGTCATTATTTTAAAAAGGTTCTTAGCAGAGAAGACTGCGAGGTTTCTTTTAAACTATACGGTGAAAATAAATCTTGTTTTTTTATAAAGAATTTATTGAAAAGGGAAAGTGAAATGTACAATATACAATTTATATTGATTGATGATTTAGCTTCAAAAAACGAAACAACAAATGAGTACGATTTTAAAATTAATATTGTGCCGTATAAAAATCCAAACTCCGGTCCAGATATACACCTATACAATGCAATCAAATGTTTCCTATAAATTTAGAAACCAACTCTTTGACCACAATTGGTTTATGGCGTGAATCTGAAATAATCATAGTTGAAAAATATTTAATAATGAATGATAACCTTTCGATATTATAGGGCTGAAATATAATCGAAAATACAATAAAAAATAAGACTGATAATAAAAATAATGAATTTTTTATATTCATATTATTATATTTTTATACTTGTTATCATAATGGTAATTTACAAACGCCCCAGTAGAACCTTTGAGATATTTAAATACAACAATAAATATATGTATTTCAAAGAAATACCTATGGGTATAACTGGTGTAATTTACAATGGCATTCCGTATATATATGACAAAGATTCATTAACAGAGTGTGGTGGAAAGTATGATTCGGTGTTTGAAATAAAAGGATTTAATAATAGGTTCATCTCGAAATGTTTTATTTCTGAAAACGTTGTAAGAAGCGTGTTTGAGGAAGCCCCATCCGCGTTAGGCGACGTTGATTTCAATTTCCCCACACTCGTTGACCATTAACAATTTTTTATCTGGTATGTAATGAAAGTTGGTATTTCTGATGAAATTAGTTGGCCTGTTGTACAGCAAATCGAGAAACCAAATTAAACTGTCCGCGTTGTTGACCACGAAATCTGCGACTGGAAAGAGTAAAATGTTGAGTTTTCGAACGCTTTTATGTGTTTTTAGGAATTCATTTAAATCGCTGACGCTATAGTCCCCGTTCATGTGACCTAAACGGCCACAGTTTTTTACTTCTATAATAGTCTGATATGACTTTTTTACGTCTCTGGAATCCCAAAAATGGATGCTGTATTCTGATAGCCGTTTAAATAAATCATCGTAATAAAATATTATATTCTTTGTATATTTTGGCATCCAAATATTTACTTTGAAGGGTAAAATAAACCGATCTATTTCGTTACACTTTATAGAATCTAAATAGCGTGTAAAAATATTGTTTGTATTTAAAATATATTTTTCTATTGTGGAAATGAAATTAAAGACTTTTTTTATCACCTCCGTTCTATCAATTGGTAATCCAACTTTATTTATCCTCTCATAGAACTCTACAGAATCTCTTTTTTTTCTTTTTTTGTCTTTATAAAATTTATCAAAGACTGGCAAAACGTAAGACAGCAGTAGTTCACCATTTGTTGAAAAATTTTCATCAACTCCGAGAACGTTTCGCCTATAACTGCATGTGGCGTTAAAGGAATTCAAATTTGTATATTCATAAAAAACCCTCGAGTTACAAACAAACGCGTAATCGTTTATTGAGGTATTCTCCAAAACATATTTAAAAAACGTCTCAATAAAAGTGTTATAACGTGGGTTGAATTCTTCCCTCTTATCATAATAATTTTCAATCATTTCTAAAAATTGGCGAAAGAAGAGTTCAACAAAATCTTTAAACTTTGGATTTATTCTTCTAGCCACCCCCACTATTTTTAAACACCCACTCTTAAGCTTCATTATGTAGTTTTTCTTCTCTGCTAAAAACATTGTCGTTTTTGCTTCATAATCTAGGGTTAAAGAGATAGTCTCTAAACCCAAACCCTCTCTTATGTACTTATTCAAGACGTTAGCCACATCGATATCAAAATTCTCTTGTAAAATAAAAAGAGAATCTGTATCTCCGTAAACAACAGTCATCTTTAGTTGTTTTTCTATATAGGATTTGATTAATGAGTGAATCTTTCTTCCGTATGACGTTACAAGTGCCGCACAGGGGAGGTCACGCATCCGTCCCTTTGACGCCAATAACCCATAAATGGAGTTGGCTATGAGTTTGTATGCCTTGTTTAGATAGACATTTTTTGTTTTTTTCCTCTGCTCAATTAAATATTCCACTATAACAGACAGCGGAGCTTTTAAAAACTGTCTTTTGATTGTATAAAATCTGTCCATTTTATTAGTTCGTCTCAGGAATTCTTTAGCAAGGGGAGAATTCTGATTTAGATTATCGATGACGTAATTGGAACTTATATTAAATTCCCTAATAATACTGGGATACAAAGAAGTAAAATCGACTACCGAAATTGGTCTGTTAACATAGACGGTTCTTTGAGCTTTCAATACCGTTGCACCGCGATACTGTTTGTTAACTATGGACTCAAACATATCTCCGGAAAATGTACGATCCTCTACAAGTTTAAATGGTACACACATGCCCTGTGCGGGGTACATTATCGACGTGAACTTACTTATAATCTTGGACGTCGCTTTGCTCATGTAGTCAACCGTATCACAAAAACATATACTTACCAAAGGTAGTAAGTGGTGAATTATTTCCTTTTTCGCATATATTTCTACTGTCAGTTCAGAATCGCGTGCAACGTAATCGCACATTTGTTGAAGAAATTCTAAATCTTGCCCACTCTCTGCATAGTATTGGTTTAGTTTCATGAAAGACATGTCTAATTTATTTTTGCCCAGTTCTACTTTGGCTATGTTTTTTAATGAAAATGAATTGTATTCGTTGGAGTGCATGCGTTTGAGATAAGCCATTACGTCGATGATTTGAAAACGCTCACAACATACCAAGGGACTTTTAATTCCTATTAACATTTTGTTTATTTCTTCTACTGAATAATAGTTTCTCGCCAATCCTAAAATTATCATTCTATTTAAAATAACAGGAAAATCAAATTCCAATATATTGTATCCGATTAAAAACGACGCTTTTAATTCAATTCTAAAAAAGTCACATAGTGCTGCTACAAGTTTCTTTTCTTCTACAAAACACTTATAAATTCTCTTATCGTCTGTAGAGTCTATTTTTATGTTCGGATTGGGCAGTAATAAATAAATTATTTCCAACTCTTTATCAAATCTCTTACCGCTGACGGTACCTATAACGAAAGAAACCGAAACAATCTTTTCATCGGGAGCTGCCCCATTGGGTATAACATCATACTCTCTACCTTTCACCACCTCTATGTCGAACGAACACACCCTTTGATTTGGGACTGTCTCGAAACCATATAATTCTTGTAATGTATTTTTAAAAACTCCATAGTAAAGAAAATCTTTGTTTTTACGTTTTTCAAATTCAAAGTATTTCTGCAGAGAAGAGGGGGTGAAGTTGATATCGAAAATATGAAAGAGCGACTTGTTGAAGGTTAAAAACTTTTCAAGACCTGGTAGGATGTGAACACTATTAACGTGAACAAACGCTGACAAACCCCTAAGACTATCTATGTAAACCACATCTTCCACAGTTATTTGAGACTGAGTTCTCAGATTCGCCAAACTGTCATTGTATGTGATTTTATATATATGTTTACCAAAGAAATCATGAGCTTTTTTTTCAAAATCTTCCTTCTTCTTTTTATGAATTAATAATTGCAAATAATAACAATTATCACTATTTAAATTTAATTTTCCACATATAAAATTACAATTGAAGTCAAATCCAACGTAATCACCCTCGGTGCTCGTCCACTTTGTAATAAAATGATCTCCCTCTTCGAACATTAGTCCGGACTGAGGCGAACCTATAAAAAACCTATATATAATAAAAAATGCTTGAAATATTTGTATTATTTATTATTGTTACAATTGTAATGTTAAAGCCAGATTCAATTCAAATCTCATTTCCAAAGTATGATTACAAAAAGTTTTGTGACAAATTCACAGGATCGTGGGACGGGGAAGATTGCACTTGTAAACATCCAGATTTCATAACAAACAACCACTATAACGGAAATTGCGATAGGGTTGTCGATATTAAATGTATAAAAATATTCAACTCGGGGGGAAAGTTATTGAACTTCAATATCCAAGATCCTTACACTGAGGGTTTCTGTGACTGTGGCAAATACTATTCTTATGATGTTTCGAGTCGTAAATGTGTTTTGAGAAAGTTAAATATGAGGTTGAGCATCCCGGAAAGGTGCGAAGATGGATATTATTTTGATGATAAATATAAAACCTGCTTGAAAAAACTCTGTTCCTGGGACATTTTAAACCCTCTGGAAAAAATTGACCAACACGCTATATCACCCACCACATGCAAGTGCGATTTTGAAAACGGTTATGCCCCCATTGCTTTAGTTAACGGCACAATCGGCTGTACAAAAGTGCTCAGAGGAAAGGCGTGGTCTACAAATCACATAATTCTATTAGAGAAGTCTGGAAATGGCCGGAAGATATCGCATTTGTACCCACTGTCAGCACTCGGTCCCAGATTTGCAAAACGCATAAGCGATATTAACGGTGACAGTGGAGCTTTTATGCTGGCCATAGAGCAAAGTCACGGAGACTGGCTGAAAGATTTATTTTCTAGGGGGGTTAAGATCGACTCCTCTGGTGACGACTATGACAAAGCCTTGGGGTTTTATGAATCGATGACTAATATATTAACTGTTAAAATTAAAAATGAATGAAAGTTTTAAACTGATTTCTCTGTTATTTATTTTCTTATCAATATTTATTCTGTTTAAAATATCAATTGAAACTGTTTATAGATATTTTGTCAATGAAAAGTTGAACGAAATACTTGGAATATCCAATAACGTAAATACAAAAGAAATTAAATTCAAATCAATTTACGATTTTGACAATACGTTGACGATTGACAGTTTCAAATTAATTAAACCAAAGAAAGTACTTTTGGAGGTAAGGGGGTGGAATGCTGACGGATTTAAAATATATTTAGATAATAAATTAATAATCAGTAGAAAGTGTTTGAATGGATTTTACTATACAAAAAATGGTTGTTCCAAAACAAACGCATGTCAAGACAGGCGGGATGGTGAAATAGTAGCAGATAGTCGGAATAAAAATATGTTATACAAATGCAATGGTCACAATGGAGTAAGAGACATAATCTCGGCATATGGTGTGAAACTATTGAAACCATTGAAACCATTGAAACCAAAGGAGGATGTGACGAATAAACTCGGGGGAAATTGTGATTCACATAAAGCCGTCCCAGTGAACGTACCAGACATGTGGACTTCCTCTGACATGTATAAGCAGTGCGTAGACGCATTTTGGAATTTCAAATTCTGTCCCAAGGTTGAGAACACCAATTACTCGAAAATTTTGGAGGAAATCAGAGATGTTTTAGATGATGGAATCTTGTATCGTCCACTAAATTTAGATGTATCGGTGTTTGATGAGAACGTCCAGAATTGTGTTCCCTTTGATTATGCACGACATTATAAAAACGGTAAAATACCTCTACTGTATAATGACATTTTCATGTTAGATCACAGTAATGTTCTACCCACGGTGGTATACAATTCAATTACAAAGAAAAAAGAATCGATACCCAACCTTCACGAAAATGACAATTATAATGACCGAGACAAAGAGGAATGTCTTTCACAATACCAAGAATATACGAACGGTGAATTTTTGGGACTGTTAACAGTAGCGTATTCCAATGTAATTCTTTCGTGTAGATGCGGCAAACCCGTAAATAAACTCGTTGTTGATCAAAATGAAAATCCTAGTTTTTGGGGGCGTGGTTTTTTTGGAGAAAACTCCTACACCGATAAAAAACACAACATTCATATCTGCGAAGGTCATCTCCATAAGTTTATACCCACGTGTGTGGAAAACATCGAGTGTGTTAATGCAGACGGGTTAATTCCTCTGAAATCACCCGGTGTTGGTATAACGAATGATTTTGATTTAAGTTTCTGTTCAAAAACGGGACGTTTACAATACATCCTCCAAAATAATATAAAAATAGATAAATTCTGTAAAAATTTAAAAAAATATCGAGTTCACCCATACTACAATATTCCAATAGATTGTAAAAAGAAGAAAATTCTAAAAGATTTATCTTATAGAGATTTATCTTTAAACACTTTTAAAATTAAAAACGATTCAATATTTAAAAACGATATTAATGCGCTGAATTTGCATTTTTTGGGGGGGGTTCTACCGTAAGGGTATATAAAACCACTTTCCTTGTGTTGGGAAAAAATTTATCACGGCGCGGCTTCACGATACTCACAACCCGTTGATCTTTGTCGAGCAAACACTCGTATATGGTGTTGGTAGTTAAATTATCGCTTGGTGTGCATATCTTGTAACAAATGCCGTTTCTATCGGCCATTTCGCTCGATGTAAATTTCAAGTCGACGGTAGACTGGTATTTTGTTTTGTAAAGTCTTTCACCGTGTATAAAGATACTTCCATCGGTTTTTATATTAGATTTGATATATTCCGCATCAAAACTTTGAAATAGAATTGTACTATTATTGGGTGAATGAGTTTTGCGAATCTTTTCTGCTAGGCGTTCTATAAACTCCATTCTCACACTAGCGCCAAAGTGTTTCGAGTGAGCGAGGTCTATAAAAATTAAAACATTCCCCACCAGTTCCGCCACGAATGTTATGTTTTTTAAGTAAAAACTATATTCCCGTCCCCATTGTTTGTAAAGGGGAGGTTTTAAAGTAAAGCTTGTAGTATTGCTTGTAAAGATTTCATAGTTGGAATAAAAGTTCACTAAACCCCTTTCCCCGTCAACCTTTGGGTATTCATTAGTGGGTGTAATAAATGGATTTTGGGATACATTTTCAATGGAACAAGTAAGGTACTGTTCATCTATATGCAAACCGTAAGTAAGAGCGGTTTGTAAATACAAATTCCTCGAGTTCTCGTCCGCACTCAACGGGTTTTCAAGCTCTATTACACATTTGTTTTGGAGACTGTATATATTTACCTCGAGATTTTCTAAAGTGTACAGAATAAAACCCCCCTCTTTTAAATAGATGTTTTTTTTTACCAAAAGACCGTTTTTAATAATATCATATAACAGCGAGCTTGGCATAATTTCTTCTTGCGACTCGTAGCAAATTTCCAACGTAGTCCAATTTAAAAATATCGGTTTAGTTTTCAGGAGAGTTTTTTTCTCTATGCGAGGATTTTTACAGTTCGTGTATGCTCTGAGATTGTTCCAGTAAATTATAAAATTAGTCTCTATTGGTTTTAGAGATTTTTTTATCACCTCTACCGCGAGAGGACTCTTTCTCCGGATTTCGCACTCAAACTCCATAGTGTTTTAAAAGTCTTCTTTGGCGGTGCGATAAGATATACATAATATAAAACTCTTTAATGTTAATAATATCAGAGTATTGAAAATAATAAATGTAACAATAATGTGCATAGTATTGTGTTTTTATTCTCCTGCTTCTATACGTTGTAAATTTTTTATCACACATCCAACAATTAAAAACTTTGAACGAAGTGTCTGAACTCCTCCTGTCTACTAACCATAAGTTGATTTCCCTAAAACAGTTTTTATTATTAACTAACGCCGGTATGATCAGTTTGTCCCTATGCTCAAGTATAAAATCTCTTTTCATCGGCATACGCGCCGAGATATATAGCCAATGCTGATATGTCAAAAACCGCATACATTCATTGCTCATATTTTTAAAGTTGTGTTTGATAAAATATAGTTCGTGAAACAGTCTTTTCTTGTTAAATTGTTTTTCAGTTTTTTTCACATGTTTAATAAAAAAACGAAAGGGGGTTGACCAGTAAAGTGCTCTAAAATAGTTTACTTTGTCTTTTAAACTTAAATAACTTGGAATGATTTGTTCCAACACCAATAAGTCCAACTGTATAAATTTCATTTATAATAAAAGATGAGGTTATTCTGTTTAAAGTGTAAAAAATATACAAAATCGGAAAATATAAAAAAGGTTTTGATATATATTAGGGGGAATAAGAGGTTGCAGTTAAAAGCTCGCTGTTTTGTTTGTAATGTCAGGAAGTGTAAATTCTTACCAAATGTACAGCTCCGGTGATAATAATTACAACAGTTGTGGTGATATAAGCACGAGTGGAATTGACTATGACGATGATGAGTATATAAGCTATAGTGATAATGACTATGAAAATTATGAAAATTCTGAAAATACTCAGTATCACAAGGAGTATATTTTGAAGCATGTAAAATTTGCATTTAAGAAATTTGGAGACATAGAAAGTTTGTTTTTAAAATATTTCATTATTATTTGGTATTTGTTAGATATCATTTCTCTACCACCCCAGAGTATAATGGAACATGTAATACCAAACGAGAATGAAGAAGAATTGTGTGAGCCTTGGAAGTTCTTCTCTATTATGATAAAACATTACAAGAGATATTGTTGTTCTGAATACAAGTTATACAATATAAAGTCAACTTTGACCCAAACTCTTGAATTGCAAAATAAACTGTCTAAATACTTGAGATTACCGCTAGATAATTCTTTTATACCAAGAATAAAAGAAATTCTGTGGCATTATAGACACCATAAAACCGTCTGTAATATCGAATCAATTTATAAAATTTTAGCAAACATAATAGATTTGGAATAATCACAGACTGGGCGTCAAAAAGTATTTAAATAGTGGTCTTGGAATGATGTTCTCAACGGTTTTATAATAATTATGATCTTCATGATTCATATAAGAGTTATTGAATGTAACGCTACAGTATAGATGCAACATGGCGTGTAAAACGGCATATACCATATGGGTTACAAAAAATTCTACCTCCACAGATTTATTTTGAGAGGTGGTTATGTAATCGTTGTTGTACAAAATCTCTGATCTGTATCTATTGTCTATTAAATTCAATAACTCTTTAGAATTGTAAAAAAAAACTACAGCATTTTTAATAATAACGGGAATGATAAATTCGTTTGTGTATTTTTTTCTTTTAGATTCAAAGAGCAATTTTATTTTAAGGTCACTTTCATAAGTAACATTGAGAAACGACACTTGGCCCATCTTTTCTATTTTAGGTATCAAAAACAGGTGTTCGCTGATTAAAGAATAAACCTGTTTCAAGTCTATTATGTAATTGTTATTATTATACTCTTCAGAGTTTTTAAGCTTATTCATTATGGCAGATATTCCTTCGGTCCACTTTTTTATAATATTAACGTCGGTCTTTTCCTCCAAATCAATAAAAGATTTTACATGTCTGCTCGGTTCTGACACTAAAAAGATTAAAAACGATTTAATCTCGGTAAGAGTAACGTAGACATCTTTAATCATCTGTTCGTAGGGGGTTTTTTCAGATGTATCAGTTGTTGCTTCCTCTGTAATATCGGAATTGTTTCTTTCTTGTAATGGAGTTTTCTTTAAAAAGTTAAACCACAGTGTCGGGTTTGTTGTCTTTATTTCACTTTTATAAGAATCATATAGTCGTTTGACCTCATCTTTTGGTACATTCGAAGCCGCACAAAATCGCTGCCACTGATTGTACAAATTCTTACTATTCATGTTTTTTTTTATATATAAATAAAAAAGGATGGAAAATACAATTCCTGATAATGGTTTTGATACTCCTATTTATTGTATAAAATGTACAAATTTCACAGCAAACAAAGATCCGATAGTAGTTAAACGTGAAACACATCACTTGAAAGCTTTGTGCGTTAAATGCAATTCTAAGAAAAATAAATTTCTCAAAAGAAATCGCCAAATTACCGCTAAAGAAAAAGAGATCGAATCAAAACCGGACATTATTAACTCTGACGCCCCTGAACAATCTGATGAGCTTTCGTAAAAAGGATTGCCACACTGGAAGTGTGTGTATGTACACCCTGTTTGAAATGTAAACTATTGCAAAAGACGTCACGATATTTAATGTAGTCGGATTATTACTGTCTATCCAAAGGGATTCATAGGGGCGTTCAGAGTATTCTTTTGATGAGGGGTGTATCAAATTTATTAACTTGATTGTTTTTAACG
The DNA here is from genome assembly GCA_963675035.1 of Allygus modestus. Taxonomy (NCBI): domain Eukaryota; kingdom Metazoa; phylum Arthropoda; class Insecta; order Hemiptera; family Cicadellidae; genus Allygus; species Allygus modestus. The sequence goes on along the minus strand of OY776115.1, from coordinate 137,841,043 downwards.
ATTTATTTTTTTCTCTTAGTAGAAATATACTTTCAAAATCAATATATCTGTAAAATACAAAACCGTTTATGTTTAATTGGTTTGCTCTAAGAATAATTTTACAAGTCTGCGCACAAAACTCATATTCTTTTTTCAAATCGTTGTACAGAAGAACTTCTTTGTTGTCCATTTACATATATTTTTTATATCTTGTTAAGTCGAATTTCCTTTACTCTTTCACAACTGCACATCCACCCGCAGTGTTATCTGTGTTTGATGAGTCGTGGAGTCTGGGAGTTTTGTCTCTGAAAGCTTTGATTGCTGAATTTATAACGTTTCTGTAATTCCTCTCGATGCATTCTTGATTCTGTTTGAAACTCTTTTAGTTTTTTTGTGGCTTTTCGCGCAAAATATTTTATGTATGCTACAAGTCTGCGCACAGTTTCTTTTTTCATCTTTTGTTGTCCATTTACATATATTTTTTATATCTTGTTAAGTCGAATTTTATTTGGTTTACTTTTTCACAGCTGCACATCCACCTATTGTTCACCTTCTTGCAGTCAAGTATATCTGTGTAATTTTTGATTATGTGTCGCTTTATAGATGAGTCGTGGACGGTTATACTGGGGCATTGGTCTCTGAAAGCTTTGATTGCAATACTAATAGGTTGATAAATTTCAGTTTTGATAGAATCAATGAATTTATAATGGTTCTGTAATTCTTCTCGATGTATTCTTAATTGTTCTTGATTCTGTTTAGTTGAAACTCTTTTAGTTTTTTTGGGTGGCTTTTCACAAGAGTCACTCAATGCCAGGGAATGTTCTGAGGCGGTATCGCTGTCAAATTCCTGCATTGTAGTTTGCTGGTCTCTCGGTTCTAGGGAATGTTCACTGTCGTATCCCATCGTAGTATAATGAGTGGTGGTCATATTTTGCTTGTATTTATACAGTTTAGCCGAAATTATCTTTTGTAAAAAAATATTACTATAATTCTTGTTATAAAACAAATATACAATATCTATGTTATTTTTTTTACAAATACTAGCTTTAACTAGATCGCGGTTTATAACTCTTAAACATTGGAAATGGAAAGGACCCTGCAATTCAAAAGCCAATTTTAGTTTTGGAATGTATATATCTAGTTCAAAACGAAACCCCTCAATTCTTTGATTTATTTTTATTGGATGGTAGTATTTTGGAAGAATTTTATAAATCTTTTTGTATATCGAACGTTCCCACTGAGAATTGAATTTTAATTTTCCTAAAACAACTCTTTTGGATTTTATTATCTTCAACATTTTTATTTCAGAATAAATTGCACATTTTAGCACATTTTATCAGGGTGTTTTAAATGTAGGCGCTTTGGATAAGTAGTACAGTGTGTTGCTTTGCAAGCCGGCTGCGTACGGATCACATTTCTTTAATATTAGAGGAAAAAAATCTATAGCAATTGTTGGATAGGTTATTTTAGACTGTAAAAAATCGTCTGCCTCATTTATATTGTTGAACGATTTATTTATCATACTGTATTCTAGAATATTATTTATATCACTAACGTCGACACTTTGTATAAACAACACAAGACGATGTTTCAATATCAATTCTCGTCTATTTAACCAAATTCTTTTTTCTAAAGTTGAGGAGCAAACGTCTTCTAAAAATATTTTTCTTGTTATTTTCGGCCAAGCACATTTTAAAATTTGTAATTGTTGGTTTAGTATGTCCTCATCCTTGATATTAGCATAGAATTCTAACGGACTTTTGTTGTAAATACATCTTACAACATTATGATTTGTATACCCGAGCAATTCCAAAATCAAGTTCATTTTTATTCAAACTATAAATAAAATAGATGGTTTACGTATATCTAGCTTTAATATTAATCATATGCCTTTCCACTTACTCGGTGTATTACGCAAAAACTGCAAGCCCCGAAAAACCCGAAAGGGCCGAAAAACCTCAAATAGAGGACAAAGATGATTTAAAACAAATTTTAGATAAACTGTCCCTTATTAAAGTGGACAATTTGGAAGATTTCAGGGGTTATATGAGGGGGCCTACCGAAAATATAAATACAATGTTGAGTTTACTTAAAACCCTTAAAGAACATTACGATAAACTGGATACACCATTAAATGAATTTTCGAAATTAAAATCAAACTTGGAAACAATTAGCAACTCAATTACACGGTTGGAAAATCAACAGTTGTCCACACTAATCACGAATATGCAAATAGAGTTGCAAGGATTAAAAATCATAAATAATGAAGATGTTTCAAATAAAATAACAGAATTAGGAAAGAGCATTGAATCATTAAAGTCTCTCATTTCTGCACTCAAATTGCCAGAATCTGAAATGGTAGTTTTAAAGGGTCAGATTACGGACTTTCAAAATTCTTTAGGTATACTTAAAGACATTAAAGAACGTTGCGATAAATTGGATACACCATTAAACGAGTTGTTGAAATTAAAAACGCTATTGGAAACAATTAGCAACTCAGTTACGCAGTTGGAAAATCAACAGTTGTCCACACTAATCACGAATATGCAAAAAGAATTGGAAGGATTAAAAATCATGAATAATGAAGATGTTTCAAATAAAATAACAGAATTAGGAACGAGTATTGAATCGTTAAAGTCGCTTATTTCTACCCTCAAATTGCCAGAATCTGAAATGGTAGTTTTGAAAGGTCAGATTACAGAATTTCAAAAGTCTTTAGGAAAGACTAGCGAAGATGTTAAAGAAGTTATAAAAATACTAACGAAAATAGAAAAATTAAACATTTCCGATGAAGTCTCCAAAATAGAAAACAATCTAAAGCCCCTTCCTGGAATTTTAAAAACCAGCGCCGAAATTAAAACGAGTGTTGATGATTTAAAACCCTTTATTGAATCTCTAAAATGCAGTCCAAATCTTCACGATATTGAAAGTAAAATAAATTCTCACTGGCAAGAACTATCAAAAACGCTAGGTAGAGTCGATAGTGTCGTTAAAAGTTTAAAGGAGGTTAAGGAGCTTATTGAAAAAATACCATTAAATCAAATAAACAAAATTTCTGATGTGGTAAAAACCTCTTCAACAATAAACACTAATTTGCAAGCCGTTAAAACAGACGTATTAGCGAATAAAGAACTTGTAAATCGAGTAAATCTTAGTCTAGCTGACATTAAAAGTAAAATTGAAACTCTTGATTTGACCCCTTTACAAGAAGTCAAAGATAATATTTCTCAACTACATGCTGCGTTTGAAAGAGTCATTAAAACTTTAAAACCAGGAGCGCGTAATCTACTGCGAGACGGTGTTTTGATTTTCAAAGATGATCAAAACCAAGATTACTCTGTTCACATTAAAATCGCAGCTTATAGGATAGGGGAATTGGAAAGTGAAATTAGGAAATCCTTAACCAAAGACCAAGAAAAGTTTAAAATTCAATTGGTAAATGGTCTAGTAGAAGTGGAGTATTCGCAGGGGTTCCATATGGATAATCCCATTCGCGAATTACTAGGATTTCCTAGGGTTGATGGTCCGATATTTTTAAAACACTACAAAGCTACCAACCCTAGTAACATAGAACACATTATCTTAGAAACCCTGGTTCACAAACATAGCGTCGACGCAATTACTAGGAAGATGAAAAGTGCCGTACACGAGCAGATAAGTATTGTAAATAAAATACCCAAAAATTTAGAAACTATCATAAAAAAATTAGAGGAAAACAAGATTCCAAAACCTGTTGCTATAGCTGCGGATCATATAAGAAACAACTATTCTGAAGCTGAAATGTGTTGGGTAATCGATATTATATTTAAGAGTCACGAGTTCAACAAGGAATTTAAAAAATATTTAAACATTCCCTGGAACGCCGATTATACATTTAAAGACATAATCAATTTATTGGACAAGAAAATTGACGTTCAAATTCAAAAAATTGTCGAGAAGCTCAGAATCGGAACCGTTGAGACTTTATTAGATAAGCAGACATATTTTGAACATTATTATCTATTAATAACAGCAGTAGACTCTCAATTTAATGCGCTTGAAAAGAAAGTAGTCGCCACAATCACTGCGTTGCTAAATAGGGGCGGTGGAAAAACAATCTAATGCAATCTAATGCAATCTAATGCAATCTAATGCAATCTAAGTAAAAATATTTGTCCCAGATAGTGCAGGTAAATTAAACATATTTCGACTACGCGAATAAACTAACCTATCTTCCTCGTTATCAATCCGTAAAATCTTTCTTTGAACATCTTCGTACATAACCGATTTGAGGATTTCTTTTCTTTCTATGGTCGCGTTCCTAGTTATGGGAGAAATGTCACTTTTAGGAAATATTGCCAGTGCTAAGAGTATTAAAGTGTAATTAATCTCATTAGATTCGATTCTATTTAAAAGGTTTGAAATGTTAATCATAGAACAGAGGGGGCCCATTATACGTAGATAGCTATGAATGTCAGTGCAATATTCAATACAACATTCGGGGAAATCATCGTACCACGTCCGGAGCCAAGGGAGTTGTTGCGTTTGAGTTTTTCTATACTGACAAAATATTGGATTCGGTTCTCCGTCAAATTTGATAACCACGATATTTTTCGGCTTTAAAAGGTCAATAAAATCGCTCAATTGTTTGTACAAATTGATATCGCGCAGATCGTGTTCGTTATAAAAATTTACCTTTTCCGTCTTTAAAATGTGCACAGAATCTAATTTCTCTTGTGTTGGAACCTGTTGGTATTTTTTTATCATATTAATCGTGATGTTAGTCCTTCCAGTCGGAAAACCACACATTTTGGCGCTTACTCTTTTAATCTCCTCATTTATCATTTTATTAAAAACTTCCTCTCCATATAAGTCAACACCGACTAAATACAACTTATCTGTTAATTTAACACTCCCACCGTGCATTGTCCAATAAAAATACTCTAATGTTATAAGATACCTCCACAAGCTTTGATATATATTCTTCTTTAGATTTGAATCTTGTATTTAAAATGTCTTGTTCTAGTTCCTTTGGTATTTTTAAAACTGTTTCGTGATTCAAAGCCCACATTGGGCATTTCTTCATGTAATTCCTAACAACACAAGATTTTATTTTTTTAAACCCCCCAAAGTCTTTCACCGCATTAAAATCATTAAAATCATCCACTATCACAAATTCTAAATTTAACCTTTTCATAGACACTATCAAGAGCTCAAACAACTCGTCGGGACTCCATCTATGACTCTTTGTCATGTCAATATCCGCTATGACGTTTGAATCGTGAAAATTTACAACCCTGTTGTATCGAAACAAGACAAACTTATTAGGAATTAGTGGTGGTAATATTTCCAACTTGTAGTTTAGAATGTGTAAAGTTTGTTTCTTAAATATTACTATTTTTTCCGCCATGTAAAAAAGGAATGATAGATACTAACATTCAATCCTGTTATATAAGGTGTTTAGTTGATCAGATAAATCCCGAATGGATTGAAAAATGTAATTTCGTAAGCTTGTACAGCAACAAGAGTAAAAACAATATCACAACGTTATATATCACGGACGATGGGAAAAAGATACTGTACATAACAAATAAAATCTACGTTTTAAATGACCAAGACGGCAAACCCTGGAGTCAAAAGTATGAAAAGTACCTAAAACATCTGTTTCCAAAAGAATTAACCATTTCTATGTTTTCTTACAGCGGTTTATACTTTAATGAGTTTAAACACGGGGATAGTCTACTGACTCTATCTGAATACATGAGAGTTGAAACTTACAATCCTAAAATAATTTGCGGGTTCTTAGATGGTTTGAAGAATTTGTTAAAATATCATTTAAGTATATTTTGTTTTTCAGAAAACCTACTATTGGTAGATAGAAATAATGAAGAAATATTGTTGCCATCTTATAATTATATAGTTTCTCTCGCCCATCCTATTCCCGAAGAATTGTTTACGGTTTTCAAAAACAAATTACACCCCAGCGTTTCAAAACATATGAAAACTTTAAAACTAAAAAATAACGTTGCCAACACCGGCTTGTACAATCCCTCAAAAAAGAAACAAATCTGTACTCGAGTAATAGAGAGAAGCGCAGCGAATGACCGAGTTTACCTTCTAAGCTCTATTATATATTATTTTTCAACAATTGGAACTCTGTGGAAATTACAAAAACACTGGACACTGGGTGCAAAGAAAAATCAAAAGTGTGTTGGTCTATGTTTACATTCTAAAAATCATACAAATGTTAACTTAAAAACAATGATTCACAATTACGTTTGTGTAGATCTTGTGAATTTACCAATTAATTTAAAAAAAACTAAATTTCTTTATACTGAATTTATAAAACATGTAAATGATTTGCAGTGCTACCTTGGGAATCTAAATTAGCTGTGAAGTAATCAGTGGCAGTATTGTTTTTAATATATAGTTTACTAATTCAGAAAAGGAGTGGTCGGTTTTCATAAAATAAAACAAAACCTCATCCGTGAGGTTGTTTATTTTAAAACAGGGGTTTTTCTCTTGTAAATTCAACATATATTTTTTATAGGGATCAACAAAATTAAAAATCACCGCCACGTCATTTTTCATTTCTTTATAAAGATTCTGACGCAACTCGGTGGTAACGTTTCGAATACCGATGTTTTCTATATTAAAATTAGCCAAATTTTTTGTCCCAGTTATATTTTTAATTGGTTTTGCAATGCGTAAGCTCGAAAGGCTTAATCCAAATATTATAATGTAAATATAAAGTTCTGGTTTTTTATAAAAGTTGAATACTTTTCTCATGTAAGCTAAAACTACGTCAAACTCGTGATCCTTGAAGATATTAAATTGAAAAAACAGATATTGTAAAATATCCAAACAGTCTTCGCGACTACAAACGTTCTGGGCATTTTTTACTTTCATTTGAAACCTGTACCATCCATAATTGTCGTCTCTATTAAATTTAGCCCTGTTGAACAACGTTTTCGCTTTATTATTTAGATCTCTGGATATTTCTTGGGGTATTGAAGTCGGCATAGTAGACGTGACTGCCAAGGCACACATAAAGGGCAGTAGAGCAGAGTAGTTGTTTGTAGAAGAATTTGTATCTTGTAGAAATTGAATAAATATTATATTACTGGCTATGACATATTCAATGTTTTTATCAGCCGCTTCCCAAACGCAGATATATCTCATTAAGTTGTTGGCTAACATAAACACGTCACGAGGATGAATTTTATACAGGGTTTCAAGAGTAGGAATGATTATCGCGTATTTTTCTATGACCTCGTTAAACCAAAATATTTTCTTAATGTTACTGTTGAAATCAAATAAATTCACAGAGTCTGTAAAACATTTTCTATTTTCTTCTGATATATCATTTACATTTAAGTTTTTAAAAATCTGCTCTATTTGTAATTGATTAAAGGGTTTAAATTCCACATCTGTTCCATTTATTTTTCCAATTATAAGCTTTACCCAAGCATAGAGCTGTTTTAACGACGTCAAACTAGACTTTACATTTGTGTGGACAAACATGTCCAGATTTTCTGGCATCAAAAGCACAGTTGGTACCACTTGTTTATCTTGGGACATCAAAGCTAACCTTATAATATCCTCTTTGTCGACTCTATACAACAGCTGGCTATAATCAATAAAGAATACCATTTCATCAGTTTCAATGTTTTTAAATATGTATGAGGTGTCGTTCTCTGTAATATTTACGGGAACGCCATTATACTTATAAATGTGTTGGTCAAACTTTAAACCGTGTAAAGTGTTCATTACGAATGAGGAGCTGGCTTACTCTCCTTCTTTATTTATATAAAAAATATGTTGCGCTATAAACCGCAATCTACAAAAACCCCTGATCTGAAAACGATTTTAAAAAGAAAGTTGATTTACAAATTATTGGTTAAATTCCTTTTATACATAAGTTGTATTACAATATCGTGCTACTGCTTGCTGGATTATTCAGAATCTAATTTTCACACTGTAAAATACTTATTGCTGTATTCGTCTATCATGTCTCAACTGTCCTGTCTCGCTATTATGCATTTGTCTTAAATACTTGCTAATATCTTTGGGGTTTATATTTTTAAATAAAGATCTCCATTGATCATATATCGGCAGCAGCATTATATCTGGTAAATCATATCCAAAACTATAATATCTAATGGTTTGTGTAACAGACTCCATTTTGAGGCGCGTTATTCGACACAAAACCCGGAGTGATAAGCCCGTAATGACGACCGACTTTGATGGTTTGATGTTTAACGTTGACCAGAGTCTAAGTAAGTTTGCAATGGATACTTTAAAACTGTGTTTTTTTCCAAAGTCGTATATCTGAGAAATTTGATTTGTTGTGCCAGAAACTATGGGGCATTCGTAATCGTTCCCACAAAAAAATACGAAATAAAATAATAACCTCTTGTAGCATAATGAATTGCTATTTAACCAATTATTCAATGAAGAAGACGTAAGGCACTGTAAACCCACGTTGGGTAATCTAATTACTATAAGGATATTTTTATATCTCAGCGAATTAAGAGAGATGAAAATGTCTGTATCGGCGGTTATTATAACTTCAATAACTTCAGTCGAATTTATTGAGTTCAAAACCGCTTTTACAATTTTAATATCCGCTTCACCGGGTTGGTCCGTAGAAAACAATTGGATATTTTCACATTCCTGACCAATTTTACATACAATATTATTGGCAATATATGAAATTATGGAACTTCTTCTATTACGATCTGTAATTAAACTCAGACCAAAGAGTTTTTTTCCAGCAGTTAATGCCCGTTGAATTCTTTCATCTCGTTTCTTTTGTAGGCTTAATTTTTGATCTGGAGATTTTCCATCGAAAAACAAATAAATGGATGTGGGATTTAGTGATAGTTCTTTGACAATTTTAATATAATATACTAAATTCTCCACCATTAAATTTAACAAAGTATCAGTGTTTTCGACTATAACCCCGGTGGGTATGGCGTAGGATATTTGATACAACAAACCCGTACAATCAAAATAAATTCTGCTGCACTTGTTGTTTTCTCTAGGATGACTCTGTAACGGATATATTACCTGGTCTCCAAAAATATATCTATGCAAAAACGTGAAACCCATTTAAGAAAAAATGAGAAAAAAATGACAGCGAAATCAAGCACAAACTTCCTCGGAATGGATTTTAGCACTCCTCTGAAGAGCAGTTCGCCGTTTACTAACATAATACTGTTACTCCTGTGGTTTATATTTTCCTATATCGCCACAGTAATTGTAAAATTTATGGATGGAGAATTTTAAAATATTAAATAAAAATGTTTATCAGCGATGAGGACATTGATAATTTACTATTTGTTGATGAGATTAATGAGTTTTTACACTACATATCGAATAAAGATATTGATAAAAAAATTATTGTAAATATTATACTTGTTGTATTCGTAAATACAAATATAATATCCCCGGACTGGATAAAAGAAATAATTTCAGTAATAGAGAATGACAATTTCAATACTAATATGCTGGCACCGACATTGAAATACGCTGACGGAATAGAACTGATTTTCAATGACCTTGTTGAAAAGATTTACGATTTAAATGACAACAGAGAAATAAACGTCAACGAATATTGCGTTACTTATGACACGTTCAACGAATATTTAGATGCCTTGTACGTGTGGTTCAAAGAAAACTTTGAAATTAATTAGATTCAATGTCAACGGAAAAATTAACATCAACTCCGACTAGTGACAACATGTCCAGAACCCTTGCAGCCGAGGTTGAATGTGGAATGTTTACCTTTTCGCCCCTATTATTTTCTAGGGTTATGTTTGTTGAATCACTCAAATCGTACATTTCCTCAACGAAACTGTTCAGCCCAAGTGCGATCAAAACCTCTCGTTCGCTCTCAGATAGCCCGAATGCGTGATTATTTCTATTGCTATATTTTTGATAACTTACTTCCGGTTGTCCAGTTAAAGCCGACGTGGGTGTCGAATCTGCTTCTGCACTATGTATTAATCCGTAAGGGTTCTGTTTCCCCATTATAACTACAAACCCCTCATACAAAATTGCTTTAACGGGGCTTCCGTCTTTACCGTTGACGTAAAAACTTTTTGTGACGGGATCGCTTACAAAGTAGTCCTTTTTACTTTGCAAAACTTTTAATTTGTCATAAGGTGTAACCCGAAAACATTCATTGTATAACGCTGATATTTCGGGAGTAAAAAGAAAATTAAATGCTAACCTTTTAAGTGAAAACGGGTGCTGAATTATATCAATATCGCGATCTGCGACGTCATCCAGCGATAAAGTATTGTGTAATTTTGGCATAGATTTCGCTTTGAGTATGTGCCCAACAACGGATTTTTGCGCGCCGTTCAGTATAAAGAGTTTTGTTCCCAAACACCCGTCTTGTTGGTAGGAAATTGAAACGTCACAGTACAAATTTGTATTGTCATCGTAATTAAGATGAATCCTATTTAGAAATATCTTTTTAGTTTTTATCAAATCTGGATTTGGGGTCCAAATTAAATTCATGACTTCTTTGTTCAGCGGGTCGGGATTAATAGATAGATTTTTACCCAAATGAATAACTTTATCGCTTTTAAATTTTAAAAGAACTAAATAGGGTTTGATTAGAACGGGAAATTTATTTACCAAAACTTGAATTAATGAAACCCGTTGTAAATGCAAAGTTACAGTCACTATATTGTCAGTTGTGAATAGTTTCTTTTTATATACAGAATTTGCGTTTAAGACACACGAGTCTTCTATGTTGTATTCCAGGGGGAGTATTAAAATATTCGCCTTCAAACAATAAAAAGGAACACCTTTAATTAGTTGATATCTGTTTTTTTTCAGTAGCAATCTTTCATTGTTTAAAAAGGGCCAAGCCGTTACACCGCTGACACACTGTTTTATCGCATGTGTGATCATTGTATTCCTTACCAAGTTATTACTGTTTAGATTGAAAATCAACAGAGACGTTGGACCGTGCAAGTTACATTCCTCGGAGATTATTTCCGTCATTAATTTTTCTGACCGAGAAACTTCCATGGCAGAATAAGCACAGCCGTCTGGTAATATCTTATACATGGTTAACGGGAAGGAGTATATTGTATACAGTCTACTACTTATGTGATAAACCTCAATACACGGATATATTGATTTTAATACACGTCTTAAAAAATTAGTCCACTGTTCAATGTTTACATCTCTCGGGGAGTGTTTGTATATAGATTGGTTGATGATTACGTACCACCAGCAATCTTGTAAATCTTGTAAATCGGTTGAAATAAATAACTTTAATACAACATATTTGCGCAACAACCCTTCTATATGATCTTGGGGCATACAGTCCTTTTCCGAGGAGATGAATGTCCCAATAACAGATTCCAGTCCGTTCATACCCGGGGAATTCTCACTTGATGATGTAATACAAATAAATCCACAATCTTCGATTTTAAAGTCGATAGGTATTTTTTTTGAATACAACGTAGTCAATATATCTAACTGCAAGGTTTTTGAATATGTTGTAACGTCTAATTTTGTCAATACTTTGTACCTGCCGATATTATTGCTATAGTATTTCGGATTAGTGCCGGACGAGTCCAGACAGTCCTGCATATTGAAAACCGTATTTCTACCAATAATCGCATCAATAACGCCCATATTAACGCGTTTTGTTTGTGTTTTATTTATTTGCTTGATAAATAGATTCTTTTTAGGTAGTTTCAAAACCTTATTCACATCAACTAATGTTTGCTTTAACATTTCCGTAAAAATATAACCTCCATGGAAAATCCTGCGATTCCCGATACAACATTCCAACAAGTGCTTGATGTCATTAAAATCGTTCAGAATTGGAAACTCTTCAGCGGTAATCGTGATGTTTGGCCTCTTTTTGAACAGCGTTATACCCCTTTTTTTCCTGAGACAAACTACTTTATCGTAGTTTGTCCACGCTAGCAGTCCCAACGTATAACACTTACCTTTAATAACAAACGTTGTTGGCTTCGTTTCGTCACAGTATCCACAGAGTAAACATTTCAACGAATCCTTCCAATAAATATCACTCCATAATTTAAAACCGATTTGATTGTAGTTTGAAAGTAAAAAAAACATTTTACTTCCCACTAAAATGGGGCAGTTAAACAGTTGGTGACCGAAATAGTATGTATACACACCCACCGTTTCGCGCTTATTAATGGCACATTCTACGCTTTTAGTCGTAGGATAGAATACGAGACTTGGAAATTTATTAAAAATACAGTCAAATTGTTCACTTTCTACTCGTAAAATTCTTGTCAAAGACTCGCGAACATTCCATTCAAAATTTGAAACAGTTTCATTACCGGAACAATTGCAGGGTTCTTCTATTAGCCTCCATTTGAATTTTTTTAATCCTGTAACATCCACCATGTTTATACCGTTCACGGTTAACAACTGGTATTTATCACGATGAAAATAGTTTTTAATGGTTTTTAATAGTTTTTAATAGTTTTAAATAAACATTTAAAAATCCACGGTTAAGAATAAGCTGTTTGAAGAATAACCATTATTTCGATATGAAACATGGTACTATCAACACTTGTTTCCTATCTAAATCCGGACAATCAAACGAAAATGTGTATGGATTGGCCCCAATCTGTGTGACCAAAGATTGTCTTGAATCTTATGCAAAATGTAAAAAAATTAAACTCTCCAATTATAAAAAAATCCCAAAGTCTTTGGCGTTAAGGCTAAGCAAAATTTGTCCAAACTGTTACTTTTTACAGTGTACGTGTAACATATCTAGCAATTTTTGCAACAATTGTAAAACGCGTTATATAGTACAAAGAGAACAGTTTATTGCTATTTTAAACAAAATTATAAAAAATGAAATTTTATCTCGCTGTAAGATATGTAAAAATAAAATGGAACGTATTTTATTGAATTATAAGCATTCGTACAAAAATAAGTTAAAATTATTTGAAAAAAATACAGAGAATCCGATTGAAAATTTTAAATTTCGAATTCAAGTGGGAAATTGTACATACCCCCCAGCTTTTCTTTGGAACACAAATAGCACTCTATGTGATTTAATAATCAAACTCCTAAGGAACAATAAGACTTACGACCCAAGACAAAAGTCCCAGATAAATATAAAACCAGACCCCCTAACATTCATTGGACAGGGTAAGAATAATTGTTTTAGGAAAGTTCTTTTAAGTAAAAAATCCTACTACTCGGCACGTAGTGTCGTCACACCCGCCCCAAACTGTAAAACCAACGAAATCATCCTAAACAGAAAAATTTGGGCTTGTATGAACTATCCAAAATATGTTTTGGCTATAAGGTATCCAGTTTTAGATACCAGGGCGTTTACTTTCCATAGAGTTAAAAGTACGTGGAATGCACCAGTAGTAGGCCTACCCACCTCGATCACAGAAAAAAACAATTTGGATTTTGACGGGGACACTTTGAGTTTTTATGCCCTTAATAGTTGTATGTCTATTTCGGAATGCTACTTTTTATTAAATCCCGAATTCTCTTTCGTGGCGATGGGGGAAATCAGGCCCAATCTGACTCACGAACAACTGGAGACTATGTTTACGTTTTTTAAAATAAAGAAGCAAAACCTCTATAATTGGCTTTATGCAAAATATTTATTGTATGATTCTCATACAGCACTAAATATTTTTGAAAAGCTAAGAAGTGTCTTGATGAAACTTAATTGTATCGTAAAACCGACAGTTTCTTATCATGAATTTTACAACATTTTAAAACTGTTTTTGCTACACAGCTATGACGAGGAGGATTTTTGTAACATTTGGGAGACTAATGACATTACAAAAAACACTTTGTTCAACCGATACATGACTTCAAATAGTAACCGTTTTAAAAAGCAACATCTTCACTTGATGATTAAGTGTTTGAGGGGTTTAAATAAAATTGAATATTTGAAAGAATCTTTCAATAGTCGGTCCATTCTGTCAAAGTCGGGAGTGGAAATGATGGGTTATTCCACGCACAAACTCAGTTACGTCTTGCCCGAACTGTATTATGATAATGATGGTATTGTATACTACGGCATTGATCAAATAGCTTATCAGAATTTTAGAAGATTATATACTCCCGTCTACCCATTGAATATTCTAAGACAATATGCCATCTACAACCTAATCCGGCTTCGTTTTTGATTGATCTAATACTCTTTGTAATATTTTAAGAAATTCGTTGTAGTCTAGACCCGATTTTAATGGTTGCTCTAAATGCTCCGGTAATTTACACCTAGGATCTAATTCCTCAGTTTGAATGTTTAATTTATTTTTATTAATTATATTTGTTAGAAAGTTTTCTATTGAAGTACCGATGTCAATGGCTGGAGGTGGCCGTGGACAAATCGGCCAATTCAACCCCAATAAATATTCAACCGTAGTAAGAAGGATAGAGTCGTTTAACTGACTACTCTTTTTAGTTGTCGTGATAAACTCAACCGGATAAACGCTCTCAGACGGATCTTCAGTCATTTTTATTAAATAATTTTAAATAATTTTAAATAATTTCAAACAATTCCAAATAATATTATATCAATTCGAACGCTTCCTCATATAACATCTTAAAGCGGTCTATGGATATACCTACAATAACCTGTTCATATATCTTCTTAGATTTGTTGAGGCACGTGCCTACAGAATACCGGTGTTTCAATAAATTTAATATAGTTTCTATATCTTCATTGAAAAAACTCATTTGAAATTTAGAACATTTATTTGAAACCCTTATTGCATTAATTTCCGCAATCAGATCATTTATCCTTATGAATAGATTTGGAGATTCTATTATATTAAAAGCATTTAAGATACCACTCGTCAAATCATTTTTCCAGATCAACTCGTGAGAGTACCACTTCACCGATTTTGGGGGGTAAACTATATCATATTTATCGTTGTAGAAAATATTTGTTTCTAAATAGTATTTTTCCAACCAAAATATTGTTGCTAAAATATCGCTTGCTATAATTTTAAAAGTATTTTGGTTACAGTAGTAGTCAGAATTATCTGGAAAAAAGTTTAAAAACGGAATCATCAAAATTCTTTTCATCGTGGCGAAATCCGCGTTCAACCTCAAGGAATTACAACTGCCCGTAAACAGCCACTTCATTTGAATATCGGTTCCGCAATTGTACAAAGTCCTAAGGTACATGTGGGCTCCGGAAACAATCTGTTTTAGAGTAGTGGGGTTTATCTTTTGTAAATCGTCTGCGTATACTATCTTTGCGTCTTTTGCGTTATATAAATCGGGAGCGAGAGTTGATATTTTTCCACGAATCGTATCAGTGCCAATGAAACTCATGGCTTTACCAAATAACGCGTACATAACACAACTCAAAGAGCTTTTTCCGTTCTGGCCTTGGCCATAGAATATGAATGCTCTCTTGATGCTCAATCCTAATAGGACAAATCGCAGCGTCCACAGCATGAAAAATACCAGCTCTACATCTTTTGAAAACAATGTAAGAAAATAGCGCAAACAGTTATACACCGGACATTCCCCCTCGCTGTTGCACTTCTCTAAATCATTGATACAAAGCTCGGGACCATTTTCTTTTGAATAATTGTAGCGGAAGTAATCAATAACTCCGTCGGGACAAAGTGAACTTTCGCACTTTGCACCGATGTTTTCATTAAGAGTATCGAAAACTTTTTGATACGTGCAAGAACGGTTGCTGATGTGTTGAATCTTTTTCCTCATCCCCTTCCAACTGAGTCTGCACGGATATCCTCTAAATAGAGGTGTGTGTGAAAAAACAAGATACTCGTTACTGATTAACACGAAACCGTCCTTAAAAGATACAACATTTGTTGGAAACTCAATCGTGATTACTCTGCCCCAGAACTGGATTAAATAAGTGTAAATCTTGGGAAGGCTTTCTTCGGGTTTATTTTTTTTCGCCTCTTTTTCAAACCACTTTCGGTTTCCAATTCTATATCATCACAACCGTATTTATGTAATATTTTCAAAGGTAAAAACACGTGCTCTAACCTGTTTAAGGACATACACCAAGAGTTCTTTTCGTAATAAAATATGGAACCGTCCTTCTGAGTTGCATATATGGGATACATCAACTTTACTAGTTCTAAAATAGATAAAGACTTTTTGTTGACAAGCGATAAAATGTTTGACGATATGAAGACGCTTTCATCAGTAGAGTCGTCAAAAATTAATTCCACTTTATTTGACTCTGTATACGATTGAACAAAGAGGCATTTTAAAAATAGCAACGGGTTTAGTTTACGAAATGACTTTTCAGAATCTTCACACAATTTTACAGTTTCCTTGACTAACTGCACAATCTTACTCGAAATGTTAGTGAAATAGTTCACAAGGTCTGTGTTTTGAATTTCACACAGTATTTCTTCTGCAAAGGATGTGTTGGATTCACAAATTCTATCATATAGTGCTATTAAGAACACGAATATATTAAATATAGCTCGAGACTTACCTCCGGTGTCGCCAGTTGTTAGGTCTGTATAAAAAACCAAGAGTTCCTCCCTTAAATAGGACAGACTGAAAGGAGAAAGCGACTTTTCAATTTGGGATTCGCCTAGTACTATTAAGCAATTATTTTTGTAAAACCGCGACACGGCAAAATCAGCATATGGAAGTACGTTTTTGTTTATTGTTATCACACCCTCCAAGTCATCACCCAATAGCGCAAGTTGTGAATGTTTGTAGACTTTTACATTATTGCAATTACCAAAGTAACATCCTTGAAATTGTTTGAGTAAATCCAAAGGGAAATAAGCTTGTACGCTGTCTGGATCATAATTTTTTATCACCGAATAGTTTTTTACAAATGAATTATCAAATTCATTATTTATCAATAACTCCCTTCCAGACTCCCAAAATTCAACGTTTTCGGTTAAATTATAGGACCCAACTGGTAGATAAATGTCTTTATTTTGTTTTTTCGATAGGGGTAAATTCCAGTTGATGGGTTGGTCGATTACGTTGTTTTTAATAAAGTGTGGGTATTTACCGATTAAAAGCTTCTTTAACACCTCAATAAACCAGATATTATCTCCTCTGTATAAGACTAAATCTTTAATTTCAAAATGGACACCGTTTGTTGCGCTCTCGAAAATATCTTTGTTGTCTAGGAAGTTTAGATTTTTTTTTACCATCAAAGTCAATTCAAACTCTTGGTCATTTATTAAATTGTTTAAAATACTTTTAACGGCTTTTGAAAAATCATCACAAAACTCCTTTACAATTGTCCTATCTATATTTTGAAGTTTCTTAAAATCTACATCAATCACAACGTGATGGAACTCCAAATGGTTTAAATTAACGCATATACAATAGTCAATATTCCTATTTAACAAAGATAAAATATAATCTATAACTTCATGATTATAATGCTTTAAAATACAAGCGTTACATTTAAAAATAAACGATTGAATTTTTAAAACAATATCAGATTTAGAGACGCATTTGTAATCTGCATCCGATTTTGTTAAAAATCCAGGCAAATTTCTTAGTTGGTAAAAGTTGTATATAAGTGCTATGAGATCATTCATAAGATAAAATGACTTTGAAAGAGTGCGTTACCGATATTTATAACCTCTCTCCTTTGTCATATAATAAAATTTACAAATTCGGGCTATTTGCAACTGAAATTCTACTTTTGGAAAATAAAATAGCAATCGGGTCTAATAAAAGGAGTTCCCTGACGTGGAGCATTCATAAGAATGGAAAGCGAACAATCAACCGGCGATATAATTAATCTATGGGCTGAAGAAGACCAGATTGGGGACTATATGGAGGAACGGGAGGAACAGATAGACTTATTATCACAGCTAAAGTCCAAACACTTTGAGTCTTTACAAAAGACGTTATTTTTTAGATTGTCTGGATTAATAATTGCTCGCTTGGATGGAATAGTTAATGAGGAAGATTTTCAAAAAAATATTAAAGAATTTTTGTTAGAATATACACAAAATTATGATTTAATTGACAAATTAACTATTCAAATGTACCACATTATGAGAGAAATAAACGAAAACGCACCAGGAAATGAAAATTACTATGGAAATGATGGTATCAAAGTCACATTTAAAGGAAGTGAAAACGCGAGACGAAAAGTTGTTTTCGTAGACCCGATAGATACTAATCAATTCTCAAACCTGCTTCAACTCTCAGATTTTAGTTTGATAAATAGAATTGAACTTGGTTTGTATGCTGTTATGTTAGAAATGGGATTTAACCAGTTTAATCAAAACGTCCGAACTGAAATTGAAACGATTCGTCAAAGGGCGCATGTGGATTTATTGCCAGCATACAGAAAAGGAGTTGACCTTATGATTAACAATTCAATGTATATGACAAATCGTACGTATGGCGTTATGTACAATAGGTTTTACAACCGCGTCTTGAAGCGGTTTGTAGATAAAATTTAAAATAAAAATAATGGAGATTAGTGAAACCGACGTTTTACTTTACATAAAATCTTATCAATATTCAAAAGCTAAAAAACTCCTGTCATCTTTTTTAAAAACCCTTTTACAAACTCTTCAGTCTCAGCAGGGTGAAAATGTTTTAGTGTTGAAATCGAGCGAAGACTGTATAAGTTCGTTGATATTTAGTTTACTTTCAAAGAAATCTACAAAACTGCACAAGGCCCAGTATGACGAACATTTTGAAAACTATAGAGCTCAATATAAAGACATGCTCCGTTTTTTAAGTGCAAATATGTTTGAGTTTTTAAACTGTTATCAGTTAGTTTTTAACGATGACGCGGAGCTTGAAACCTTTTTAAAAAGTGGAAGTGATGTTTTGGATATATTGATAAGCTGTAAAATTGACAAAAAAATTATGTTATTACAAGATCTTAATAAAAGATTAACTGTTATCGGCGCACAAGATAATTTTTCACCATCGAATGTAATAAGTATATTTGAAGATATACTGTCTAAAACAAATTCTTTTACACTATCTAAACTAAGGGCCGGAATCGAGTATGTTGTAAATACTTTCGGCGGTAGGGAGTTTAAATGGAAAAGTTTAGAAGCTCCTTATAAGTTTGTTGAAAAAATGTCTGATAAACACACAACAACAGAAACGCCTCTAAAATTCAGTAAAGCCTTACAGACTGACGATTTAATCATCGATGACGGTAAAATATTGTTTGCCGAGACGGTTGTAGATATTTTAGGTCTAACAGATGTTGACTTCCAAACATTAACCCACAGTAAAATTTACTCTATTTTAAATGAATTTGTTCGTAGCAGATTAAAGAAAACGGTATCTTCAGAAAATATCTCAGAGGCAGATATCAAATGTATGTATTTGAAATATACAGACTTGTGTGAATTATTTTCAATTATATTAGACGAATTGAAAGTTTTAGAACCACGGGTTGCTGTTACAAAAATACAGACTATTAATCAGGTGATTGAAAAAATATTTCATCTATTCAATGTTGACGATGAATATGTGCTGTTTGGTATGTTGGAAGAGCAACATAAATTAGTTAAGACTCTAAATATAAATCAAACAAATTATAAACTCATACAAGAAATTATCAGCAACCTGTTATATCTTAACAACAACTCAACCCTGATTAAATTTGGTAAAGAATTTAAAGAATTACACAAAACATTTTTAGATTGTGATTTCAACAGTTTGTTTTCTTTAGAAAATATTGGGATTATGTTAAAACAGTTGAAATCTTTGACTGTGGATATGGAATCAATAAAGAATCAACTCTCTAATAAAATTATCGCCTATAACCGGTTACATGTGGATGTAAAACCATTTCTGGTTTTGGAAAATGAAATGGGTGTAGACCTTGCATATATCGTGGATTTCCTAGATAGTGTTTATAAACAAAAACCGCTCAACGTAGATGTAAAGAATTTCCTCAATAGTTGTCAAAGGCGAATAGTTTTATTTGAGGAGGTCAGAAAAGAAAGTGTTCAGTTGAAATCCGAAAACATACGTCTTTCTGCTGAGGTCACCAATTTGGAAAAAGAATTGTCAGATTACCAAAAGTTAAAAACCGATAACATGTATTGCAATCAAAAACTATCAGAGCGCGAACAGATTATTCAAGATTTAAGGCTAGAAAATGAACAGAGCTCCGAGCAATTGGCTCTGTTGGAAAAGGAACACGAACAGTTCAAGAACGCTCTTGTCTTAGCTGAACAATACAACATAGAAAGAAACAGATACATCGAGGATTTGGAAAATCAAATACAAAACTTTGTCGTTCCCGTGTGATGAGACTCAAATCGGTTGAAACACTGAGAAAAATAATCCAAGGAACTGAAAAACGTTGTTTTTACAGTATCTACAAAATTTAGATGTACTTGGCCCAAAGATTTTTTATACTTCATTATACTTCATGCACTATGCTGACTGTATATTTGAGAGGGGAAGATTCTCTGCGTTGGAGTATTAAACCCCGAAGTGTTTGATTCCTTTTTTTGTGACACGTTTTATAAAATATTACAAACATAAATAAAATATGAATTTCATAATATTTGTTGTTGTTTGTTTTTTTGTATTCCTTAGAATTATTTTGAAAAGAACAAAACATTTTAACCTTTCAAATTTACCAATGAAATCTATTGAAACAGATTGTAGGTTTCAACCCAAAAAATGTCCACAAGGTGTGATTTAAATGTGACTGTAAAAACTATTGCAAAAGTAAAGATGCCAAAATTTTGAAAACAGATGAAAACTATTACTGCTACATTCCCCATTACTACTTTGGCTGTAAACAGGATTACGGGACTTATGATTTTGATGGAACTTGGAAATGTCTCCCGAAGTATCCCGGTGTTTTTACAACGTCCGGGGACCAGATAGTGGGCAAATATCCATATTCAAAAGCCAACAGTATTGCAAAAAACGTGGATTATAATGATCCTTCACAGTACAAAGTCGATTGTACTGGGTTATACGATGAGTATGGGAATAAACTTGTTAAAGCAACTCTGAATCGCGGGGTATCTTTTTGCGTAAAGGATTATTGTTTAAACAACACACCCAACAATCCGGCCAGCGGTTATAATTTCATCACGGGCCTATGTGAATGCACTAACGGTACTCGAAACTTGGACGGTGGTGACAAGACTACGCCTTGTGTTTTGAGCCATCGGAGCACTCATCAAAACGCCCCCTTTATAATAAATTGTTACAACAAGGATTCTTATTTAAAAGACGTGGTTTCAAATTATTTAATAGAATGTCCCGATGGGGAGGAGTATGTCGCATCGAAAGAACATGATGTCAAAATTGTTAAAATATATTCTTAAATAAAAATGATTTATTTTTGTAAAAAGTGTAATTTGTATTATAATTATAATTTTTTAAAAGACATCAAAATAAACAGAAAGTTATGTTTAATGTGTTTATTAGAAACTATGGATAAAATATATTGTGATAATGATATTTGCCTTGATATGGACACTCCTTTACTACTTAAACCGTTGATATGTGATTACGGGTTTTTTGATGTGATTTATTATGTATAATAAAACAAAATGGAATCATCTGTAAAAAACGACTTGATTGATACTTATTTTGCTGATGTGAGAAAGCGGTTTCCTAGACGTCGTTACGTGTTGAAGGGTATAAATGATCTAATTCAGGGGGACATTATGGATTTAAAAAAATACGAAGAATTCAACGATGGTTATATCTATATACTGACCGCAATTAACTGTTTTACAAAATTTGCATATATAGAGCCATTAAAAACAAAAACGGGTGACGAAGTAACAAGCGCCATGAGTAGAATATTACTACGAGTTTTTCCGATGGTTAGAAACCTACAAGTAGATCACGGTGGGGAGTTTTACAACGATAAGTTTAAAGCCCTGATGAAAAAATATAACATTAACATGTATTCTGTCTATACGGAAATCAAAGCATCATTTATTGAAAGGTTTCATAGAACATTTAGGAAAATGCTTGTAAAGGAGACTTACAAGAGAAACTCCCCCAAATGGATTGATTTTTTACAAGATGTCTTAGATAGATACAACAACACAATTCACAGCGTAACTAAATTCAAACCCTCTGAGGTGTCATTTTCGAATGAAAAAATTATCCTCAGACGACTGGCTCCGAAAAAACACCCCAAGAGAGGGAAACCTAAATTTAAAGTTGGTGATTATGTTCATATATCGAAATCCAAGCACGTTTTTGAAAAATCTACTTTTAATTTTACACCGCTGGTATTTCAAGTACGAAAAGTAGTGTTAGAGGACAATCCCGTGACTTATAGACTCAGAGACACAGAGGGTAGTAGGGAACCCATCAAGGGAACGTTTTATGAACAAGAGTTAAAATTAGCCGTGCACGGCTTAACTTATGTTGTCGAAAAAGTAATCAAACAGAAGAAAATTCGGAATAAACCTCACCTTTACGTGAAATGGCTTGGGTTTGACTCGGAACGGTGGAATTCCTGGATTCCAAAAGAGAATGTTGTAGTTTAATTGAAAATTAATTGCCAATTAATTGCGAATTAATTGCAAATTAATTTGAATTAATTGTGAATTAATTGCGAATTCGATTCAAAAGTTTTGTAATCGAGCCCCCCGATTTACAGCTAAAACAATAAAAAACACCAATTTTCAAATTTACACTCATGCTTGGGTTTTTATCGGTGTGAAAAACGCAACACGTCTTAAAAATATCATCTTCGGTTTTAAAATATTCTTTTACCATAGTATTCCTCATCCCACCTGCAACCCCTGCAACCTTTGCAATCATTCCTTTCCGAGCAGGAAGTTTGCGGATGTTTCGTAATAAATTAAACTGTTGTCCACATGACTCGGGAAATTCGACATGTTTGCCAATGTAAAGCGTACCTTTGGACTGCTCAATATCTTTTTCATTCAAGTAAAACCCGTAGTATATGTTATCAACTTTTAGAGTCGTAATTAAATGGCGTGTGGGTAGGTTCTCTCTATTAGTATCACACTTTACGATGATTGCGTCGTTATCGTTCCGGAATAACATGTTAAATAAAAAAACTGTTATATTACGAACAAATATATTCTATATATTTTTCAAATAAATAAAACAATGGATTGTGCACTAACAGACATATTAAATAAAAGTAGTAAAAAGAGATATAAGCTGTAATTGAAGACGCCCCCGATATGTCAGCACTGGTGGTGTTGTCGTCATAAAAGTGGACAAAACTCAAGTAGTTATTATGTTCCCTTATGAACTTGCCAGTTAACCGTTGATGTTCGAATAACACTTCCCAATCCAGCTTATCTTTAAACCTGTCGATGAAATTCTCAGATAGATTTTGATATTTGCTTACTACTTCCCAACAGTTATTAAAATTTGATGTCATCTCCACAAGAAAGTCTTCAGAAAACTGTTGTCTTTGTAGAATATGGATCCAGTTAACTTGATGAAAATACATTCTTAACATGGTCACCGTAAAAAAATAATGTATGGAAAGTTGTTCCCAATCCATATAACTATCAAACCGTTGAACAAAACTATCTGTCAACACTCCTTCCGGGAACCTCGGCTCTTGAGATATTAAACTCCAGGCAGTAATATTGGATGCAATCATCGTGCAACTGTCTGGTTTAGCCATGCGAGTGTCCTTTTATACAATTTTATACAATTTTATGCAAAGACTTCGTCCAATTTCGCAACCAATTCAAAAAGATTTATGTTCAGGAAGTAATTTCTGATTTTGTACCAACAAGTACATATTACAATATTAAAATTGTCACTTACAAGTGGCAAATCTGGTGTTTTTAAAATTGTCGTTGAGTATCTGGAAATTGGAATATCAACTACATAGTAAAAGCACGAGTATGTTTTATTGTTTTTAGCGGTATAAGTGTAGTCAATGTTTGACAAAATATTGACTGAATTTGCATTCAAACAAATACCAGTTTCTTCAAAGAATTCTCTTACGGCACAGTTAAAAGGCGTTTCAGATTTCTCTCGTACACCCTTTGGAAATTCGTAAATCGTATTACAACCAAAATACATGCTAAGAGCCATGTCGGTGCTAGCATTTTCATAGGGTATAATGTTGTTATTCAATCGGTTATAAAGCGCGTAGTTAATTCTACTTAGGACTAGTGTATTTTTTAAATTTCTATCTACAAGTATTATCCCGTACCGTTTAGACTTCATACTTGTTTAAAATTATCTTGACTTGAGAACAGTATACGGTGAATCAGAGGAATACACACATCAAACTCGTCGTAATACTTAAATAACACACTGTTGCTATTACAAACACATTTGTTTTCTTTGACATCGTCGCAAAAATGTATCGTTTTTGAACAATCTTTGCCATAATAAAGTGAACTACAAACACATTGATATTTCACCTCTTTTTTATTGGAATCGTATATAGCCGTTAATTTACCAAAAATACAATTTGGTTTTAAAGTATCGGTATTAACAGTGCATTGACTTTCCAAACAGATCCAGGGTAATCCCTTATTGCAAATGTCTAAACATTCTTTATCAGTATTACAGTTAAATTTCTTTCTTAAACAATCTGAAAGTTCATATTTATGTTCACTATGTAAAATCTCGTCTAAAACTGATAGATTATTTTTATCATAATCGTGAGTGGTTGGAGACTTTTTTCTATTATACATTATGAAAAGTAAAATAAATCCAACCGATGTAAATATGAATGTTTTGTTGAAAATCATATTTTTATTATAATAAAAATAACCAATGATAAACTACATGGCATTATACGCAATTATTTTTGTGGTAATTTTATTAGGCGCCGGCGTGTATTACTTCTACAAAAAATATAAATCAAAGAAGGGTGATGATTCAAAGGACAAAAGTGAGAGCAAACAAGCTAAAGGTGGATCAGCGGGTGGCGGAGGGACTACTCCAGTGAGTGGCGGAGGCACTCCTCCCGCGGGTGGCGGGGGCACTCCTCCCGCGGGTGGCGGAGGCACTCCTCCGGCGGGTGGCGGGGGGAGTGGAAATAAAAAATCAGGACAAAGTGGATAATAACACATTAATAAAATAACACGGGCGATTGTATATCTTACACGTTTTTTTCATTTATAAAAAATACAAAACATGGTCGATATTATGTCATTGGGTCTCGGAGCGGCAGTAGGTATTGTCATAGGCGTATTACTATATATGATGTACAAAAAGTTTGTTGAATGAATGGTTTACCAATAAAATACTTTTCTGAGTTCTAAACAATAAAGTAAATATTTTAAGTCTTCAACTTCATCAAATAATATATTATTATGAAACAATTTAAACCTATCAATTACAGAATGGTTATTTGTTATTTTTTCACTTTGTAATAATTCAATACCCGTAATGAGCTGCATACTTTTTATTTTAAGATTCTAAACTCTTCAACAAATCTAAAGCCTTTAAAAAGTATTCCTTATTAATTTTTTTTTTTTATACAGATTTATATTTTTTATTAATTCGTAGAGTTCAAAAAATTTCACTATCCTCAAAAAATCCTTTTTGTCCTCGGGCAAACTAGAAATTCGAAACATTTGCCAGAGTTTATTCAAACAGTTTTCCCTCTCATAGAAATCTTGTAATTTGTGTGTTATGACTTTATTCAGTTTTTCACTATACGCGTCTATCTTATTTCTTCTAAATCTCTCCCTGTCGGCTCTTCTCTGTAACAGAGACCTATCATCTAATTTATCTTTTAAAAATGTAACATTTGAATTAGATCCGCAATCTATGACGTAAACCAAATCATAAAATCTCACACTCATTTTTATAATAAAAATGTTGACACGTCGTTTTGACGGTCCCAGTGCTGTTGTTGAGGGTGAGAGATATGGATTAAATTTATTATTCCAAAACCCTCACCTTATATATTGGATTCCGATGTGTTATAAGGTGGCAGACCACGAATTTCAAAATCCGAGTAACGTAACATTTGAATACAATTTTCAACTGAAAAGGGTTACTAAACATACAATATTTTCCAAATACGCATTTGATTTAGTATACTACTCAAATAAAGGGAATATCCCATTCAGGACAAGCTCAAATTTAATTTCATTTATTGTAAGTGTTTTGATTTGTATTTTATTTGTAAACATCTCCCAAGGTGCTGGTACAAAATAGCACAAAATATAATATCTTCACGCTAGGATTTTACGTGTAGACTTTGATTTGGAAATTTTTGGGGAATTTTTTGGGGAATTTTATCGCTCTCTCTTTCCAAAAGATTTTTAAAATTGTTTTAATTAAAAATACTAAAAGGTATATAATAAGTAAAATCAGAGACAATATAAAAATTGGAAATTCAAGAAATGCAACAAAAACAATCTCCATTTTTGAATATTTATGTACCCGGTAGCTCCGGGTCCTCGATTGAACACTTACGTTTTTGTTCTAAACTTTATTTTAGCCGAAATTATTTTAATCACTAAATTTTTCTAAGTTCAGAGTAAAAAAATCATATTTTAGCCGAAATTATTTTAAGTACTAAATAAGACTTGGGCTGATTCTGTGAATCTACAAACATAGTATTGTAAAAAAAACTTATAAAAGAGAATTTATCCAACCAATTACCACTCCATGACTAACATTGCAATGATATATAAACATATAAGGCAATTTAACAACGAGATTCCTAGAATTATTGAAAATATTAAGTACCAATACAGTTTTTATAAACATTATTATAATCCTGATGCAAGATATTTGCAAACAGATTTACAAAAGAATTAGGCATTTACCCGCAATAAAGAACACAATAGACATTTAATATTTTTATTCATACCCTCTTTGCTCCAAGTAGGTTTGAATCTTATAAATATTTTCAAGAGCGCACATGAAACTATTAAATCTATGATAATAACAATAATTATTTAGATACTTAGATTTTAGTTTTTTAAGTGATGGCATGTCGTCCAAATTTTCAACTTTGGCGTTCTTAAAAAGTCTTTGAAGGAACACTTGTTTCTCTTGACCCTTTACGTAGACGGTGGTGTTTTGTGATAACAGCTCCGCCAGTTGTCTCTTGACGTAATTGAAGGACGTAGTTCCTTCCTGCCATGGAATTCCGTGGTAATAGTTTGCGTTGAAGATCGCCTGTCTTCTGTAGTCCGGAGATAGTTTGTCAAAATCGTACGGCGATTTTACAAACCAGTGTCTCAGAAACCAATTACCGCTGGTTTTTGTAAGTGCAATTTCTTTAATAATAAAATTGTTTTTGTTGTCTTTAAATCCTTGAAAATCGATAATATAAGCATGTTTAGCCATGTTGAGACGTCCTTAGATATCGGAATCAGCGAGGTAAATAGAGCTCTTTTCGGTTCTCTATCAGACCAAACACCAGTGCAGGAGTTCAGCAACTACTGGTATATTGGGGGGACCCGTTCCTTTATAAAGCCTCGGAATTTGTATTATGCCCTTATTTCAAATGTTGACGGGGGTGGGAGAATTTGTTGAAAGCAGGGGAATATAATAGTTTCTCCGTGTGAAACAAAACATACCTACCATTTACATACATACTGTAGTTTCAAACTCCTACATAGTCTTCAACATGGATCCGTGTGATGATGTCTCGTACCTAAGCGAAAGCGATTCGTGTGATGATGATGATGTCTGTTACCTAGGCGAAAGCATTTGCCAAGCATGTCGCCACCAACGCGCTCAGGGCGCGGGCGCGTCGGAGGACAGTGGAGTTGGCTGGATCATTATAAATTTGATGAAGGACGGGAGACTCGTTCGCAAAATAGATTTCAACGGGGAACTTTTGAAATTGGAAGTAAAATCTAATGGAAATTTTGACAGAATAGAATTCGAATTTATAGATACTAAGGCCATGTCCCTTAGCGGGTTCTCAGAGAAGCAGATTATTCAAAAAGCAGATTTTTTTTCAAAGTATAACAAATTGGACGTCCACATTTATACCAAAGACAAATGGCATGAGCGCGAATCATTTTGGATTGGGGATGATTGTGATGAAACAGATCGTCCATATACTAGCCTCAAAGAGTTTGGAGAATTTAAACAAGAAGAGGTAGATTACGTGGTCATTAAATTTAGAAACCCAAAGTATGATGACTCTTCAGATGAGGAGGGAGAGGAGAGGATCGAGTTTGCAATCGACTTGCAAGTTGGACGGGGGAGGAGATTGAAAAAAAATACGAGAAGTTTGGATTAAAAGAGGAAGAGGGTAGCTTAGGACTATGGATGTTATCATAAGCGTTCACACACAAGCGGCATTGTTTCAGAGTTTATCAACTATTATTATTTTAAGGTTTTAGTTTACCAACTCCAAAACTTAAAATCTTTAATGTTGTACAAGTTATCACTATCTTGTTAAAATATTTCGTCATTTGACTAACCCACAAAAACATAAAGACCTGGCTCGCTAAGAAAGATTGTATGTTTCTCATTATGGGTTAGGGGGGCGTTTCACCCCCCTCGTACTTCCAGTCTTGTTTTGCGGTGTTTTTGTCTGTTAACGTTTAAGAATAAAGAGCGCTAAAAGTATCGTCAAAATAAATGTTATATTCTAATTCATCGTGGAGAATTTAGCTACTTTTTTTATAATCCTTTCTCTAGAGAATCCACTATTTAGCATAGCCCTACTGCTCAAAAATTCAACCCCTATCCTGTCAAAGTCTGCATTTGATTTTAAGTCCAATTTTAATGGCTTTCCATCAAATTTTATTTTTCGAACGGGTCTTCCGTCATATAGGTTTCTTTCACACTAAATTATTCTCTTTATGTTTCACTTCAGTAAAAATGTGATAACTACTTACTTTAAAAAATATATTTTCACTAAACTCTAAAAACAACTTAGGATCAAGATTTTCTTAGGCGAGTTGAGTTGTTGAACTTACCTCGGCCGCTTCAGAGACTAAATAGACTATCTTTTTATCATATCAGAGGGGAAAATTCAGGTTTCGTTAAAGCAAAGTTTAAAGTTAATGTTTATTTATTAATTCAATTAATGTAAAAAAAATAACAAAATTGCATTAATATTTGAGAAAAGAAGAAAAAAAAAATAAAATTTAGATTAAATTTTGTAACACAGAGCGTTTTCCACTAATACAAAAATGGAATATGTAGATTCAAAGTAATTTAGAAGAGGAAAAATCTAGACTGAGAAACACTTAGTCTCTTGGTGATTTTTGATGTATTCCCTCCTCCTTGGACAGTCGCGAATAAAAAACAATATTGTAAAATTTTTCATATTGTTTTTTATGATATTCCACACCTAATCTTTCCCCCCTGTCCATGGGTTTACAGTTGTCGTGAAGTATACTATAAAACTCAAAGAGTTCGTTATTCTTGGCGTACATCATTGATTCAAATGGAAGAGTTAACTGAAACGGCCGGGCAAAATCTTCTTCTTCGTTGAACTTAAACAAACTTGAATAGTGATATCTGCATATCGAACATGGTAATAAAAGATCAAAAAATCCCGTTAAACTGCATAAAGCTTCTTGATATTCTTCTTTAAGTTTAGATTCCTCCATTTTATCTATAACCAATGTTGTGAAATGTATTACTACCCAGTACGAACTACCCCAAGCGATCATTCCACTAACTATTTCATAAAGCCTAGAACACGGTATAGCGTCTGTTGATTTCTTAATGGACCCCACCGGAAAGAATTTTGAAATGCTATCAATAAATAACTTGGAGTCCTTAATAGACATGTAATTCTCAATTGTAATAAACGGAAGAACGTCTTTTGAAAGATGTTCAACCCCTTTCAAGTATTCCACATTTTTTCTGTACAATTCATCATTAAGTTTTATTTTGATTCCCAAAACACAATTGATAATTACAACCAAAACATCCAAGAGGTGATTTTTATTTTGTAAAAGCTCTTTTCTGCTATTTTCAACACCCCATTCCTCGTGACTGTAGATTTTCGGCAGTATTCCAAGAACTAACCAGTTATAAACAACAAAGGGCAAATAAGTAGCAGGATGGTTTAAATGAAAATCTTCAAATTTCAATACGTCTCTGTATTTTACAAAAACACAATTAGACATTTTTTATATAATTTTATTTACTTCTCGACCGAGAACGACTTCGCGACCTAGATCGTCTAGTTCTAGACCGCGATCTAGACCTTTTGGGGCATTTATTTCTAAGCTTGGTAAAAGATTTTGGTCCTTTTGCGGTAGAATATTTAAAATAACCAATAGTGGGACGTTTTTTTCTCTTAATATTCATACAAGTGCACACAGCAGTTTGAGATTTCTTAGACTTTTTCATGATTTTATTTATAACAAAAAAATATGTAAAAATAATAAACTCTCGAGTGATTATGCACTGATCATGCACTGATCATGCACTACAATCATAGAGATTACCCCAGTTGCGATGTGTTCCTCCAACGTTGATCACTAGAAAATCCGCACGGTGGTGCCAACCATCTTCTAGAAGTATTAGAATGCTGCAAGGAATTCTATATATAAATGGGGGAGTGATTAGAAATATTAGTTCTTCGTTTGAGATTATTTACTTTAAATTTCCCCGGGGCGCACTCTACAATCGGGGTAATATTGGTTTCAGAATAATAATTTTAAAAATTCAAAATTATAACAAAAAACACACAAAAAACACACAACTCAACCCGTATTAACTTTATTTTTAATTACACAGCTTGTTTGTAACTTAAATAAATAATAATGTACATTTTACTTGTCAGGCTGGCATAAAAATAAAAATAAAATAATGAAAAAACAATAGGTCCTCTTAAGACAAAGCCTGCTATAGGGTTCCATCACTTAAATTAAAAATAATGTAAAGTAAGCGAACAGAAATGATCGAAATATAATAAACACAATTGTCTCAGACAACCCATGTATATACAAAAATTAAACAAAAATTAAACGTAAATTTAGCGTTAAAATTAAACGTTAAGAAAAATACAAAATTAAATATTTGACGCGCCTTATTTCTCTCATGAACACTGAAATTCAGCGTGTGCTCAGTGCATAAAAACTAATTACAGAAAATAAATAAAACTGTATTTGTAGATTCATATAGTCTATCATATAAATTATACACGTATTATAATATTCTAAGGTTTACTCTTTCAGGCGGCTTATGGCACCTCTCCAGAGACTTGCCTCTGGGGTTGGTCTCCCCAGGTGCCGTCGAAGCTCATTGCATGCAATGCATAGTCCCCGTGTGAACCCTCAGCTATAATATCAAAAATAAAACTATTGCTGAATTTGAAATAACAATTAGTATTCTCTAGTTGAAATAACCATTTCCTTAATCTACATAAAAAAAAATTAATATTAAATGCAATCTTAACATTTTCAGGAAGTTTATTAAACAGTTTCGGAGCTATAAAATTGAAAGTTTTTGTAAAAAATGTATTGGTTGGCTTGGGAATAAAAAACTGGTTAGCTTTCCTTAATTTTTTTCTATACTCATTCTCATTTTGGGGCATATTTCCACTTTTATTGTAGAAAAGTTTTAGAAAAGTTTTAGTTTTAGAACTTTATAAACATAAATATATTTAAACGAAAAAATTCTCTGACTTATGAAAAGGGGTTTTGATCATTCATATCTGGTTTTGTATAAAATCAATCTTAAAATATGTTTCTGCTGCAAATATAATGGTTTAGTATATGACTCATGGGTATTACCCCAAAAGACTATGCCTTATACTATTATAGGGTTGGAAGAAGGTCTAGTAAGGCCAGGTTGTAGGTGCCAGGTTGCTGAGGACTATAGAGATATTTTTATATACTATTTAATTATACACATTTTAAAACCTGTTTTCTGTCAAGCCGTTTTAAAACGTCGATAACGTCGATAAATATTCTTGTTCTTCTAACGATAGTTCTGGGGCCGTGATCACCATCCTGTTAGGATTTTCCGGAAATAGTATACAGTCATCTGTGACACCAACAATAGATTCTTCATCCGCTTGTCTAACTTGAATTAATCCAATTAAATTTCCTTCTTCTGCAAAGTTCAAACTATCCGAGTCGTTACGCACTTCTGTCGTCTCTTGATTCGTGGCGGAACACTGCTGTATGTTATTATCTACTGAAGGTGGTTTTGAGTTTTTTTTGCGATATTGTCGCTTTTGAGAAACCTTGTGTATAATTGATTGTTGTTCGTCGGGCGGAAATTTAAATAATAATCTGTTTATTAAATGTTGGAATTCGTGATGATAATCTTCTTGCAATAGGGTGAATTTGGATTGCATGATCAGAAATCTTAGAATGCGTGTAACAATCTTCTTTTGCTGGGGTGTATACACGCTCTCCATTTCAAAATGACGCGTTTGCAAGTTCACGATATATTTAAGTGAAATTAGTTATTTACTTTTAAATTTTTAAAGATGTCTAAAAGTCATTTGTTTACACTTTCGGTTGTATGATATATTTAAATGTGATTTAAATGTGATTTAAATGTGATTTAAATGTGATTTAAATGTGATAACTACTTACTTTGAAAAATATATTTTTACTAAACTCTAAAAACAACTTAGGATCATAAGAACTCTCTTGGGCGAGTTGAGTTGTTGAACTGACTGACTTCGAACCAAGAAACGATTCTAGACACTCTCTCGGGGACAAACCAGCCCGGAAATCCGGTTGCAGAACACGGAAACTCGCTCGGGGATCTTGTGTAAATAGTGACCGGCGACTCACACCGTGACCCAGTTGCGCAACACGCAATTGTACTCACACCGTGACCCAGTTGCGCAACACGCAATTGTACAACAGAACTACATTAGCCTTCGTAACCTCGAGAATTTTAAAATTCTCAAGGAAGTGGTATATAAACAAACACAGGAAGCCGCGGTGGCCTTTTGTTATCCGCGTGCACGTATGTATTGTTGTTACAGTTTAGATGTGGCTAGTAATTTTATACTTTTTATTTAGTGAAAATAATAGTTTTTCCTGGTAAGTTTTAAAATATAACTAAATATGGAGAAGATGAACAAATTAATTGCATTATTAGAGCAAAACAATAATGTGTACGGGAATTTATCGAATCTATCAACCGTAGAAGTGCTACATTTATACATCAAAGTAAGAAATGAATCTGTGCTGGAAATATTGAGAAACAAACTATTAAACTTCCCAACCGACAGTTGGAACATGATTTCTCTTTCAAATAATTTGAAAACGCCATTTTTGATGGAATTCCGACATAAAATTAACTGGGTAATTCTTTCTCAAAACATTAGGTTAACAGCTGATATTCTGTACAGGTTTCAAGATTATCTGGATTTGGACATTATTGTAAAAAGGGGCTATTTCATACCAGAAGATATAATTTTTAAAAAGTATACTGCAATCAACATACAACAACTTCTACGTATGCAGAATTTATCCGAAGACTTATTATTGTTTTTGATTTCGACGCCCAGTGAATTAGAGCTGTGTTATATTTCATATATTGATATAGAATCTTACTTAAACATATCATATTGGCCTTTAATTTGCCAAACACAAGATATGTCGGAGAGATTAATTTCTATAATTTACAATACCAGAGTTAAATATACAAGCAATTCATTAAAAAACCATTATTGGAATCTTATTCGTCGGTATCAAAAGATGAGTCTTCAAACTATGTCACGATTTGAAAAATACCTCAACCGCGATCAGCTGAAATGAACTCTAAAGTATAATGTGCTTGTGTTGTTACGTATGGTGTTCTGAGAATTATTTGTGATGTGGTCTTGTCGGTGGAAATTTAAGTGTTATGAATATTTATACGAAATATTTTATTACGTTGTAGCTCAAATCATTTTTAAGGGTATTTTTTATGATTGTATTTTAACTTGTAAAGTTGTTCCTGTTTAATAGTAAGATTTAAAGTTAAATTGTCCCACTTGTTGTATTATATTTTACACATTATCAAATGAGGAATAATAAACACAAATATACAACTAAAATGTGCCTAGCTCAACTCATATATCATAATTATTTTTAATTATTTTTGATATAATTTATTAGTATGTTCCAGAATGTATTTTAACAGATTTAAGTTTTAACATTCGCTCGCAAAGCATATAAATAGGCCAGAATTGGGTCAATTCACATACCAAAGTTTCGCTAAAATATGATCACTTTAAATAACTGAAAAGAGTATTTTTTAGTATTTTTTAGTATTTTTTATTTAAATTAAACAACAGATAATTTTAATCAAAATATTTGTTTACAAAAATTGAATTAATACAGTTCATATGATAACGGTTTTTAACAAGATCCAGTATAAAATACGATTGAATCAGTCGGCGTGGCGGGCCGATGCAGTTTAGTGTGAGAGAGTAAAGAGGTGTGCGAGTGAGACAGAAATATGGTGAAATCGGACCACTCCCGTTTCCACCTTTTGAGAGGCCTCCACGCATGCGTCATTTGTTACCAAAATTTGAAAGTGGGCTACGTGGAATGTTCGCATCCGGGGCGCGCGGGCGTTGCCAAACCGAGCGTTCTTGTCCAAGGTTGCCAAATCGCACGCCAGGTGCAAGGTTTCGGCCCGATAAAATATCACGGCCCCGTCCTACGGGTCTTAAAAGTCCCCATATTATTCATGTTGAGGAGTAGTATTAAAATGGAGAAGTAAAACCGTCTTGTGGGTTAATTCGCTAACTCAAAAACTTTAAAAAGCCGCGAGATTTTAGCACGACAACGTCCTCTTGGGTCAGTGTTCCTGTATCACTTATACCGATTCTGGGGTTTTAAAGTATTAAGATTTAGGCAGATTCGGGACTTGTACGATTCTACAATGAGTTAATTTTATTTAATTTTAGGGCTCTGGACTTGTAAAATTTTACAGCGATTTCCCAACACTTAGAAACCAACTATTGGGCTCTAAACATTTAATCTGGGGACTAACACCTATAAACATTCGCACTCGCCGCTATTTAACTAACAACCGATTCTAGTGTCTGTCTTATCAAGGCGACACAATTCAAAATGCAATTTTAAAATTGGGGTTTTAAATTATTATTATTTAGGCAGATTCGGGACTTGTACGATTCTACAATGAGTTAATTTTGTTTAATTTTAGGGCTCTGGACTTGTAAAATTTTACAGTGATTTCCCAACACTTAGAAATCAACTATTGGGCTCTAAACTTTTAACCTGGGGACTAACACCTATAAACACTCGCACAAGTTCACTCGCCACTATTTAACTAACAACTGATTCTAGTGTCTGTCTTATCAAGG
This sequence comes from Allygus modestus, assembly GCA_963675035.1. NCBI lineage: Eukaryota > Metazoa > Arthropoda > Insecta > Hemiptera > Cicadellidae > Allygus > Allygus modestus. The sequence goes on along the minus strand of OY776115.1, from coordinate 137,805,906 downwards.
CGACACAATTCAAAATGCAATTTTAAAATTGGGGTTTTAAATTATTATTATTTAGGCAGATTCGGGACTTGTACGATTCTACAATGAGTTAATTTTGTTTAATTTTAGGGCTCTGGACTTGTAAAATTTTACAGTGATTTCCCAACACTTAGAAATCAACTATTGGGCTCTAAACTTTTAACCTGGGGACTAACACCTATAAACACTCGCACAAGTTCACTCGCCACTATTTAACTAACAACTGATTCTAGTGTCTGTCTTATCAAGGCGACACAATTCAAAATTCAATTTTAAAATTATCTTTTGAAATATTATTATTTGCAAATGAAACATTCTCAAGGTTACCATGTGCCTAGAAACTACCACGCATCCGCGCCACAACGCCGCGAGATTTTAGCACGACAACACCCTCTTGGGTCAGTGTTTCCTAACATTTAGACCAAGACTTGGGTTAATTCTGTGAATCGGGATTTTTAAATTTTATCTTATTTTTCGGCTCGGCACTTGTGATTTTTTCAAACTTTTAATCTGGGGACTTTAAATTATTTTGAAATATTTTGAATTATGTGGATTTTTGACTCTCGGGACTTGTAATATTTAACGGGAATCGCGGAGTACTGACAAATATAAACATTCGCACTCGCCGCTATTTAACTAACAACTGATTCTAGTGTCTGTCTTATCAAGGCGACACAATTCAAAATTCAATTTTAAAATTATCTTTTGAAATATTATTATTTGCAAATGAGAATGTTGCAATTATCAAGACTAACCCGTGCCCAGAACCCACCACACACCCGCGCCACAACGCCGCGAGATTTTAGCACGACAACACCCTCTTGGGTCAGTGTTTCCTAACATTTAGACCAAGACTTGGGTTAATTCTGTGAATCGGGATTTTTAAATTTTATCTTATTTTTCGGCTCGGCACTTGTGATTTTTTCAAACTTTTAATCTGGGGACTTTAAATTATTTTGAAATATTTTGAATTATGTGGATTTTTGACTCTCGGGACTTGTAATATTTAACGGGAATCGCGGAGTACTGACAAATATAAACATTCGCACTCGCCGCTATTTAACTAACAACTGATTCTAGTGTCTGTCTCATCAAGGCGACACAATTCAAAATTCAATTTTAAAATTATCTTTTGAAATATTATTATTTGCAAATGAGAATGTTGCAATTATCAAGACTAACCCGTGCCCAGAACCCACCACACACCCGCGCCACAACGCCGCGAGATTTTAGCACGACAACACCCTCTTGGGTCAGTGTTTCCTAACATTTAGACCAAGACTTGGGTTAATTCTGTGAATCGGGATTTTTAAATTTTATCTTATTTTTCGGCTCGGCACTTGTGATTTTTAACTAGTGTTAACCGACAAGTCTCCATGAGTACTATCCGAGTCAACAATGTTATTTCGCTAAATCAAAAACTAAGTTAAATTTAACTACAACAGTTAAAACTGTATTGTTCAAAGTTCCATTTATGAATTGAATTCTAATTGCTTTAATTTTAATAATTTTAGATTATTGGTGATGTGATCGTTCCACTCAGACTCAGTCCCCCGCCGCACGCAAACACCAACAGAATACGCTTCATTTCTACACACACCCGCGCGTATAAAATTCAAAGAAACGGTTTCAACAAATTCCCCCACCCCCGTCAACATTTGAAATAAATGCACAAATACTTTGCGAATTCTATTTTCTGAGGGTTTATAAGGGAACGGTTCTCCACACATACCAGTAGTTCCTGTAATGAACTCCTGCGTGTTCGGTAAAGTTGTTGTTTGTTTTTGAGTTGATTTGTGATAGGTAACTAGAACCATGGTGGAGAGAATTACATTTTACGAACTCAAAGCTATTTGCCAAAGTATGGGTATCAAGTCAACCCACCTAACTAGGAAAAAGATTTTGTGGAAGATTTTAAATTCTATTAAAAGCGCTGATGGTGTTACCGCCTTTATAGACAAACTTACGGATCCTTCTGACTTGTACAGTTTGTATACTTCATTGGAACAGGAGACGTTAGATAACAGCAGTCAATTCCTACACTTCACTAAATTGGAAAAAATTACGGAAAAAATTCATCAACTCCCAGTCAACCTTTGGAGAATACTATACCGGAGAGAACAGTTCACGCACGGGTTCATGTTGAAGTTTAAAGAAGTTTTAAATTTCAACGAAATTGTCATCCACCAAAGACTGACGACTAAAGATATAGAAAGTTTTCAATCAAAAATTAACTTTTCGCTTTTGGTTAAGTACCAAAATCTCTCTGAAGCAGTGTTGGTCAAATTCAATCACAAGTTCGACTGGAATGCAGTTGTGGAACACCAAAATGTCCCGGAGTGGATTCTTAGACAGTTTTACCATAAGATTGATCCAATTGTCATAATAAAATCCATGAAGCTGACTCAAGATTTTATGTTGTGGATGGTGGATGGGGTTAATCCACGGTGTAAATTTCACAATACAGACGAAGAAGAGTATTATAAAATGGTTCTATGGCCATATCTCATAAAACACCAATCATTAAGTAAAAATTTAATATGCTACATTTACTTCTCGAAAGTGGGTAATCAAATCGATCTTTTAAAACTACTGTTTGGCTCGCTAATAAGTAAATGTCAAACTCTTGATTCTTTTCTTCTGGATACGTTTAAAAATATTTTGTGCTGGTGGTCCGTCTCAAAACATCAAACGCTCAGCGATGAAGATATTATTAAATATTGCAAATTAATCGATTTTCAAACATATACGTCGCGAGGATTACAAATTTCTGAATTTGTGAAGAGGAATCTGCCCAATCCATTTACAAAAGTAGAATCTGAAACCGATTGTCCAGTTTGCCTTGACACGAAAAAAGATTGTATCAGTCTTAAGGATTGTCAACACGTGTTTTGTACAACGTGTATATTTAAATGGCTTAAAGTAAATAAATCATGTCCTCTTTGTAGGATTAAAATTCACTTGCCAGGCTACTGTTGGGTATAAAATAGAACTCGCCGCACATATTTGTACATATTTGTACTCATTTGTAAAACTTGTGAAAAATAAATCATATTTAAAAATTTCAAATTGTGTTTTTATTTACATGACTTAAAACAGACCCGGTCTCTAGAGGTTAATCATTAGTCTATTTGAATGTTGTGCAGTGTGGTTTAAAGACAATCAGTATATTTTAATTAACATTGGCAATATTGAGGTTTTTTCGCGTGATATAATTTACCAGAAAACCCTTTGAAAAACGAGTCCATTAGACTTCTTCTTGGTTATAAAACTCATTTTGTCTCCTTTAGAAAAACATAAGAATTTGTTCAGTGTTTCAACATAAAATATTACAATACCTTAGGGGAAATCACCAAAAGTAACAATGTTAAATTCTTTTTGCTATTTCTGTATTTGAAGTCTTTGATAAATGGCTCTGTAAAGGTAATTTTGAATTTGTCAAACTTTAATTTAATTTTAAATGTATGGTTAAAAAAGAATATACCGGTTATAAATAGGATGTCAGCCCGATCCTGGGCATTAAGTCCAGGACCGCGAACCTTGTACAAGGACCAAGGCAACGGCGCAAAACATAGCCTCTCCTGGTCAAGTCAACCCCTACCGTGACGTGGTGTACGAGGCTTTACACATACGGGGCTCTGGCGAAGTAGGTTAAGTAGTATGTAGAGGTTTGTTCTCTTAGTAGTTATAAGTGTTCCCCTCCTCATAACGTCGGTTAGGCCAAACTACCGCAAAGGATCCTAAGACGCGCTCGAAATTTCCAAAATCGCTTGTTATTTTAGTTTGTAAGTTATTTGGGGGTATTTTAAAAGAGTGATACGTCGTGCAAATATTAGTGTATTAGTATTGGGTTAGTGCTTCGTGACCAACATCTCGCAAATCACTGGTATTTTAAATATGGGTATTTTAAAATTATGACTAACCAAAAGAGTAGTATTTATACGTCGACAGCGACGCGTAACTGTTAGTTGGGTTAGTGCTCTTCGTAGTGATAAGTGTTTCCCTCCTCATAACCCCGGTTGGGCCCAACCACCCCAAAAAATCAAAAACGCGATATTCCCCACATCTCCCCATTTTTAGTTTGAAGCTAAATATGGTTATTTTTGAATAATAATTTAATAATTGAGTGGTATAGGTAGTTTTAAGGCATGCATATGTTAGGTAGGTTACACAGAGGTTGGGTAAGTCCTCTCTTCGTAGTTATAAGTCCTATCGAATTGCTCCGGTTGCCTTGCGGTGTTAACGAAGAGCAATTCCCTTCCAGCACCAAAACTTTTCATATCCTAAACCCTCCAAACCTCCTTTCCTTTATGGCTCTTTGCGCTGGCGGTTACAATCCACGCAGAGGGTCTCCTTCCAATTTCCCAATTGTCCCTCACCCGTAGCTTAGAATAGTTTAGTAGTGAGAGCTTGGTTCGTGAAATACGGATACAGAACCGATCAAGTACGTGAAATACGGACACGGTTCTGAAGCTCTAAGTTCGTAAGCTGCGGACACACTATCTACTTTAGTGAAATAGGTAGTTTTAAGGCATGCATATGTTAGGTAGGTTACACAGAGGTTGGGTAAGTCCTCTCTTCGTAGTTATAAGTCCTATCGAATTGCTCCGGTTGCCTTGCGGTGTTAACGAAGAGCAATTCCCTTCAGCACCAAAACTTTTCATATCCTAAACCCTCCAAACCCCCTTTCCTTTATGGCTCTTTGCGCTGGCGGATACAATCCACGCAGAGGGTCTCCTTCCAATTTCCCAATTTCCCTCACACGTAGCTAATAAGTTAGATAGGGGGGCTTTTTAGTGGTAGGTAGTTTTAGGTAGTTTTTAGTCTGAGGAGGCGTTTTTATTAATGAGATAAGAGGGCCCAGCGGAGTACGCTGATTAACCTCGTCACAGCTTCTAGCGGAGTACACTGGACTGTGACATTTTTCAAAATTTAAAGGACCCAGCGGAGTACGCTGACTTCCTTGTCACAGCTTCTAGCGGAGTACACTGGACTGTGGCGTTTTTATATTTGAATAACATTAATAAAAACGTCTCGCGGACACAGTTAGAATATATTTAGTTAGTAAGTTAGGGACCCCATTAAGGACTGTGGATGCGGAACTTAAAGCTTCTCCCAGTCAAGTCAACCCCAACCTTGGCGCCGGTAGTGGGGCTTTAGACAAACGGGGCTCTGGCGAATATATATTATTTTTAGTATATTTATACATTTGCCACCCAGGATATCTAAGGGCATCACAGACTATTTATTGCATAGTTTCACGTCCCTGTGGTTTTAAATTTTTAAAGATAAAACATATACACATCATATAGTAGGAAGTATCATAGTCTGGATCGTGGATACAAGAAGAAGAATGGGGCCACACCGTATCACCCCGGAGGGTTTGTGTGGCGAAGGGATCATTGAAGACTTCATTTCTATTTTATGTAAAAAAAATGAAGAACGCGCTGACGGATTGAAATTATATGCTTTCCCGACAGTGCTTTTCACGGCAATTGACCGGGGCGGTTTCCTGCGGGTGGAAAGGTGGACCAATAAAATAAAAATTTATGATTATGACATCTTACTGTTCCCAGTGCACATCCCCGCACCAATCCGGAAGGATGGGAAGCCCGGTGTATCGCACTGGTACCTGATTGCCGCCTTTTTAAAAGATAGGCTTGTGCGGAGCTACGACTCACTGGGAAATGAGTACCCAGATAGATTAAAAGAATGTCTAAAGTATATCGAGTGGGAAATGGGCCGGTTGGGTGTAAAAATCAACCGGGAAGAGTGGTCCTTAAAGGGGAATCCTAGTGGTCTTAAGCTTCAGACCAATACGGTTGACTGTGGTTTCTGTTTATGCTTATACGCTGGTTGTATTGCCAGGGGCATAAACCCCTCAACTGTCAAATTACCATCAAGCGTGGACCTGAGGAAACTCATCTCCCGGGTATTGCGACAAGAGGGAGCAGAACCCCTCGATGAATTCCTTGAGGCCAACCGAGAAAACCTATTTCAAGGGCATACTCCAACCTACACCGAAGAGGAGTTGCAGAGAGCTATACATGGTATGATGGGGGATATGGTTGGAGCGTTTCTGCCTATTGATTATGCTGATACCCCCCCAAAATCACCAACCTACCCCAACGTGGAATTCGTGTTGGACGGAGGAGAAGTCTCCATGGATGTGAACACCGGGCGGGACGAGTCGGAAGTGTACGAGAGTGCGGGAGCGACGGACGCCATTGGGGATCAAGATAATAAGACCACGGGCTCTATAGAAGGGGAGGAGAGGATAGAAGCAACACCCGTCGCAGATGCAACACCTGTCGCAGAAGCAACACCTGTCGCATATGACCGTCCATCACTCTGCCCCCCACCCCCGTGTTTAATTCAACCTTCCAAAAACTCAACCAGCACCGGAATCTACCAGAACTCCGCCGGATATTCAGGGGAAAACGAACCACATGGACTCGTTAGAAACCCGCGGATAAAACGGAGGACAATACGTATAACGTTAAACGACGGAACAAGGAAGCGGGTCAATGTCCGAAAGTTGGGACTCCAGCCTGATTATTTATGATTGCAAGCACCCATTTTGCAAACATACAAATTGGTGCTTATATCAACTTATAAATTATCAAAATAATTTACGTAATTTACGAATACTGGCTCCTTGCTATAAAACAGTGACCAGCGCTCCCGAGCAATCAGTCTACCACCGACGGTTCTAAAAATCTTAAAATGAACGGGATATTTGGTGAATATTTGAAGAAGGTGCAAGAAATCACAGCAGACAAGTCTCCAGGATTCTACAAACACGTTACAAATCCGTTTGATTCAGAATTATTGAAAACAACACCAAGTTCGGTTCGCGGGATTATTGTAGGCCTGACCGATTGTCCCACTGGACATGAAACGAGCAAGTCCAGAAGAGAAATGATACAGAAATTGTCAACGATATCTGAAAAAAGAAATATTCTTTGGATTCACATCCCGATAATCGCCGGTTTTGATAAACAGAAGATTCAACAGTTGATTGCAGTTTTTTCTACCGTCATTGGGCACGTTTTTAAAATAATAATGCTTGCAAGCGAAAACGATTTTGAGATTCCGGTTCTATGTTTGGGAAAAAACTCGCACGGCTGTGTGATTGAAGCACTAAGATACGCCAATCGTCCAAAATTTATGATACTAAAGGATTATGCTGATACGCCCCAGGAATCACCAACCTACCCCAGCGTGGAATTCGTGTTGGACAAAAGAGAATTCTCTATAGATGTGAACACCGGGCGGGGCGGGTCGGAAGTGTACGAGAGTACGGGAGCGACGGATGCAATTGGGGCCATTGGGGTCAGCGATCAAGATTCCAAGCTTGCGGCCGACCATACGCCCGACAAGACCACGGGCCCTATAGAAAAGAGAGAGGGGATAGAAGCAATTCCCGACACACAACCTCCGCGTTTAATTCATCAAGACCACCCAATGGAGCCGCTTTCCACCCCAGTGATCAACCCCCCAAAAACTCAACCAGCACCGGACTCTACCAGAACTCCGCCAGATATTCATCCAAAGGTCGCCCCACTACAACACCAACATCTGCCTCGACAGCACCAGCCTCGCCAAAGACGCTACAGAGCAAAAAGGAAGAGAATCTTCCTAATTAACGGCTCCTTCGTGAGAATTAGGGACCCCAAACCCATATGTATAATTTACCACCCGATATATTGTTGAAAGTGGTCTGCTGGAAACTGAGGATACAACGAGGGATGAGAGCCTTATTTATGATTGCCTTATTTATCAATTTATAAATTATCAAGATAATTTACGTAATTTACGATTGCTGGCTCCTTGCTATAAAACAGTGACCGGCGTTCCTGAGCAATCAGTCTACCTCTAGATATCTTAAAAAAATGGACGGGATATTTAGTGAATATTTGAAGAAGGTGCAAGAAATCACAGCAGACAAGTCTCCGGGATTCTACAAACAAGTTATAAACGTGTTTGACACAGAATTATTGAAAACACCTCCGTGTGCGGTTCGCGGGATTGTCGTGGGCCTGATCAATTCTCCGTCAAGAAAAACTAAAGATCTGTACCTTAGCACCGGACATAAAACGAGCAAGTCTGAGTTAAGAAGAGAAATGATACATAACTTATCTACAATATATGAAAAAAAAAATATTCTTTGGATTCGCATCCCGATGATTGCCAGTTTTGATAAACAGAAGACTCAAGAGTTGATTACAGCTTTTCATCCCGTCATTGGGCACATTTTTAAAATAATAATGCGTGCAAGCGCAAACGACTTTGAATCACCGATTCCAGTTTTATGTTTGGGAAAAAACTCGCACAGCTGTGTGATTGAAGGATTAAGATACACCAATCGTCCGAAATTTATAATACTACCCACGGTGCACCCCAACAACATATCAGAGATGGAAGAGAAAATCTCTAAAACTACCTGCAAATACCAGCGTCTTCGTCTGATCAGAAGAAAATATTATAATGTTGACATGTTTATTCAAGTATTTAAAATATTTGTGAATCTTGTATCATCAAGTACTTAGTCATATACAATTGTATCATATGTATCATATATATCACGTAATAAATAATTTAACCCTTATTGTTGTTTTTTTCTTTAAAATCTTCCAAACATTTGTAATAATCAAGAAGTTATTCAAATAACCAATTCTTTTGTTTTCTATTTTTGGAAACCATAAAATAAATTATTCTATTTGTGTCATTTGTATTGAAGGTGATTTCAATAATATTTTAATTACAAAGCGTTTTCACGGATACTGTGGTCTTGACATTTAACTTTTAAACCTTTTCAAGTTTAAGTACTCATTTAAATAAAAAACCTTTCAAGTTTAAATACTCAATTCAATGATTATTATATTATTCTGGCATTTGTTGTTCAATTTTATTATGAGCAGATTTTGCAGATTTGAGATTTACAAAACCACAAATGGGTTAAATTGTAGGAAATGCAAACCATTTTAGATTACCCATATTCAAAACTTTTTATTGAGACGTTTCTCGTCTTCGGGGTATTAAAGCATCCGCTTTATAGGGGCAAATTAGGGGGAATTTTTTCCCTCACAACTTAGTATTTTAGTATTTATAATTAAAGCAATTAAAAAAATTAAATCTTTTGAAAAGAAGGGGGTCTATTTAACTCCCGAAGAGGCAATTTAAGTCAGTGTTGAGATTTACAGCATATGATCAACTATGGAGTATTGTTGCGAGCAGAGATGTTTTAAAATTCCTGGTGACCAGGTTGATGGGAGGGCTTGTAGGAAATGTCACCATTTTGGTTATTGCATTTGTAAATGTAAAAACTTCACAGCCTTCTCTACAGAATACAACACCACGCTCGGTGTGGAATACAGCGGCCGGGGAGATGGTGCATCTCTCAGAAAGAAGAAAGACTCGGATCGCGCTAGCCCGTGTTGTGGTATTAAAATGTACCATTCGCCAGTGTCTGTGGGATTAAATTATAATTTTACGAAAGAAACAAACACTCCTAGATTTCATTACGAGACCGAAAGACTTCATAGTTTTAAGGAGTGGCCAGTTACATTTTTAAGCCCCAAAGATTTATCCAAAGCTGGTTTTTATTATTTACGTGTTAATGATTATGTTAGATGCGCTTATTGTGGGATTGAAATTGGGTTTTGGAAAAGGGGTGACATTCCTTTCTTAGAACATAAGAAATTTAACCCGTCCTGTATATTTATAGAGAAGTTTTACCCCTTAGAATGTAAATAAAACTAACATTCAAAGGGTGTAGCATTTTATTTTCTTAACCCAAAGTCAGTATTTGAGAATTAACAAGAAATGTGAAAACTTTGGCATGTAAAACAACATTTGAAATAAGGGCATAATACAAATTCCGAGGCTTTATAAAGGAACGGTTCCCCTAATATACCAGTAGTTGCCAAACTCCTGCACTAGTGTTTGGTCTAGTGTTTTGTTCAGAGTTTGTGATTCGGAACCGAAAAGAGCTCTATTTACCTCGCTGATTCCGATATCTAAGGACATCTCAATGGCTGAACAAGCTTATATTATCGATTTTCAAGGATTCAAAGATAATAACAACAATTTTATTATTAAAGAAATTGCACTTACAAAAACCAGTGGTAATTGGTTTCTGAGACACTGGTTTGTAAAATCGCCGTACAATTTTGACAAACTATCTCCGGAATACAGAAGACAGGCGATCTTCAACGCAAACTATTACCACGGAATTCCATGGCAGGAAGGAACCACGTCCTTCAACTACGTCAAGAGACAACTGGCGGAGCTAATATCACAAAACACCACCGTCTACGTAAAGGGTCAGGAGAAACAAGTGTTCCTCCAGAGACTTTTTAAGAACACCAGGGTTGAAAATTTGGACGATATGCCATCACTTAAAAAACTAAAATCTAAGTATCTAAATAATTATTGTTCTTATCATAGGTTTAATAGTTTCGTGTGTGCTCTTGAAAATGTTTATAAGATTCAAACCTACTTGGAACAAAGAGAATATGAATAAAAATATTAAATGGCTATTGTGTTCTTTATTGCGGGTAAATACCTAATTCTTTTGTAAATCTGTTTGCAAATATCTTGCATCAGGATTATAATAATGATTATAACAACCGTATTGGTACTTAATATTTTCAATAAAATGTCTAACTTAACCTCTTATATATTTAATGATCAATCTGTTACTGTACTGTTTGACAGTGAAAATAATCCTTGGTTCAAAGGAAAAGAGATTGCTAAAATCCTGGGCTATCAAGATTCAAAACAGGCATTGCGGATAAATGTTGATGAGGAAGTGTAAGGCGACCGAAACTACACAATCGAGGACCCGGAGCTACCGGGTACATAAATATTTAGAAATGGAGGTTGTTTTTGTTGCATTTCTTGAATTTCCAATTTTGATATTGTCTCTGATTATACTTATTATATACTTTTTAGTATTTTTAATAAAAACAATTTTAAAATCTTTTGGAAAGAGATAGCAGATAGTCTATTTAGTCTCTGAAGAGGCCGAAGTCAGTTCAACAACTCAACTCGCCTAAGAAAGTCTTGATCCTAAGTTGTTTTTAGAGTTTAGTAAAAATATATTTTTCAAAGTAAGTAGTTATCACATTTAAATCGTAAAATATCAATGTGATGACAATGAAAATACTTTAATATATTAAAACTAATTATCCAGATTCAAGGGCGAGTAGCCTGGAAAGTATAAATATTAATTTAGAAAAAGACTATTGACTATAAAACTTACTTGGATCCGAGACCTAACCGGCCCTGGACCCCGGGCCCCCCCGCCCCAACACTACACCCTAAAACTCCATCTCACAGACACACTGTGTAAATTACAAAAAATCAAACTTGAGAAACGCAAATTTAATAACTCCTTCTAGCATTGGCGAGTACGTTTACGCTTGTGTTCCTCCATTGTCCAAGGCGCGGATAGACCCCCTTTCAGAGAGTATATTTATAGCCTTACACGTATCTTCTTCATCAACAATTCAAAGGGAGGAACGAAAAGTTCCTCCCTTCTTCGGGCAGGAGGAGTGGCAAAAGTGACCAAGGCAGAGTCAAAGTCTGCATTTGATTTTAAGTCCAATTTTAACGGCTTTCCTTAAAATTTTATTTTTCGAACAGGTCTTCCGTCACAAAATAGATTTATATTTGAATGAGTTTTTGACATGATCTCTGGTTGCTTTTCGTGGGTTAGAGTAGCCCAGGATTTGAGCAATCTCTTTTGCTTTGAACTAAGGAGTATTTTTACTGTCAAACAGGACAGCAACGGCCTGTTTATTAAATATATAAGAAGTTAAGTGAGACATTTTAAGTATTGTGCGAATCATTGTAGGATAGGTCTACCCCAAAGTGGGGTAGACCTACTTCCGGTTGAGTTTTCTTATATTTTTCACTTACATGCGTTGAAAGAGCTTTATGTAACTTAGAGGGATACTCTTTCTTTTGAACCAAGGATTATTTTCGCTATCAAATAGGACGGAAAAGAAGTGGCTCAAATCCTGGGCTACTCTAACCCTAAAAAGGCTCTTCTAGCACATATCAGTGAAATATACAAATCAACTCAACCGGAAGTAGTTGGGACCCAAAATGGGTCCCAACTCAATTATCATGATTCTAAAGTAGTTTTTATATCAGAACCGGGTTTATACGAGTTGATTTTTTCCTCTAAACTACCAGTTGCCAAAACATTTAAATACTGGGTTTTTGAAGAAGTCCTGCCTTCCATTAGAAAGAATGGAATGTATAAAATTCAACAAGAAAATAATCAGTTGTTACAATCACTTACAAAATCACTGGAAACTAACCAACAGCTCACTCAAATTAACTTAGAATTTAAAACTAAAAACGACATATTGTGTAAAGAGAACCGGTCACTGAATGAGTTGTTGACGTCCTTACGTAGCTCTGATCTGTGCTATTACAAAATTTGTTTGCTGTACCCGTTGAAATGGAGGGGGAGGAAGTTTGGGAACAAAATATTGGTTGGATTTTTATAAATCTATTTTGTGAGGGAAGACCTGTTCGAAGGAAAGCCATTAAAATTGAACTTAAAATCAAATGCAGACTTTGACAGGATAGAAGTTGAATTTTTGAGCGGTAAGGCTATGCTAAATAGCGGATTCTCTAAAGAAATGGTTATAAAAAAAGTAGCTAAATTCTCCACGATGAATTAGAATATAACATTTATTTTGACGATACTTTTAGCGCTCTTTATTCTTAAACGTTAACTTCACTCTACCTCGGTCACTTTTGAGGTAAGACCTTACGTTGCTCTGATCTGTTCTATTGCACGATACTTGATATAAAATGTCTAACTTAACCTCTTATATATTTAATAACCAGGCCGTTGCTGTACTGTTTGACGGAGAAAATAATCCTTGGTTCAAAGGAAAAGATGTTGCTCAAATCCTGGGCTACTCTAACCCTAAAAAAGCTCTTCTAGCACATATCAGTGAAATATACAAATCAACTCAACCGGAAGTAGTTGGGACCCAAAATGGGTCCCAACTCAATTATCATGATTCTAAAGTAGTTTTTATATCAGAACCGGGTTTATACGAGTTGATTTTTTCCTCTAAACTACCAGTTGCTAAAACATTTAAATACTGGGTTTTTGAAGAAGTCCTGCCTTCCATTAGAAAGAATGGAATGTATAAAATTCAACAAGAAAATAATCAGTTGTTACAATCACTTACAAAATCACTGGAAACTAACCAACAGCTCACTCAAATTAACTCAGAATTTAAAACTAAAAACGACATATTGTGTAAAGAGAACCGGTCACTGAATGAGTTGTTGACTGAACAGGCACCGAGGGTTGCTGTGATGTCGGGCGGCGATGGACTAAATCATGTTTTATGTGTCCTTATTAAAGAAACTCTTCTGGAACTCTACGGGGTCTGCGAGTACAAATGTATTCGCATACAAAAAAGAAAATTTAACCAAGCTCTCAATAAAGCCAAAAATGAAGGTTTCGTACCTTGTTTCATCAAGTCTCCTGTTCCTAATGGGATTAATGTACTTAACAAAGCGAAAGAATTAATGAAGAGTAGTGGTATGCACTTTAACTCTGCATACAACAACATCCTAACTTCTCACAATTTTGTAAATATAGTTGAGCATGTCTTGGACAATGGAGGAATACAAGCGTAAACGCACTGGCCAATAGTATAAGGAGTTATCAAATATCCCAGAATTTGCGTTTCTCAAGTTTGATTTTTTGTAATTTACACATTTTTAAAATGTGTGTGTTGATAATATAGCATCTGAAACAACTCATTACTTGTTATTATTTATCCTAAACCAAATTAAAATAAAAAACAAATGTTAAAAAAACGAATATTTGGTTTGATTTGTTTTAAAAATTATCGTTTGAACGAATTAATACAGATAACTTTTGCAAATCATATTAAAGGAAATTGCCCAATTTGTTTAGAGTATAACATCTTAACTCATATACAATGTGGACACATTATTTGTCACAAGTGTTCCAAATTAATAGGTGTAAAATGCGGGCTGTGTAGAGAGAGTGGATTGGTTTATTTATGAGAGTGAAGTTGGGTATTCACTGTGTTGGTTTTCAAAAGGTGAGTACTGGGACCATTCTACAAAATTTTCATAATACTTTCACGCTGGCATTCTGGTTTGACTGAGTTATCAAGTTGCGGGTTACCGATTTGGGATCACGCGATTGTTAACTTTGAGATCTGTTTTAAATCTTACCATCTCGCACCAAAATTAAGGTTTACAATTATATACAATTTTAATTTAAATACAATTTGATTATTTTCACCCCAGAGTGGGTATCACCCGATATCCACTGATATCACCTTAATCTGATTCGTCACCCCTTTGCCTTTTTGGTGGTGATTTAGTTGGTGGTGATTCTACGCGGACCCGTTTAACCCGCGGGAGTGTGATCCCTACTCGTTTAGTAGTTACAGCCTCATTATAATCTACTAATAATTTATTATATTTTTCTTCTAAACTATTGTGATCATTGTGTAACTCATTAAACTGTGTTTTTAATTTTTCAATCTCTGTTGCGCGATCTGTGTCACTAATTTCAAAGTCATATAATTTATTTTTAAGTTTGTCGTTTGTTTCTAATAACGACTCGTTAGTTTTTTTAAGAGTTTCAATTTCCCGCGAATAATTCAACCCCTGTTCTTCGCACTCATTCAGTTCTTGTGTTATTGAAGAATTGGTTTCTTTAAGAGTTTCAACCTGCGACTTAAGAGTACTGTAATTTTTAATTTTGTCCAAAATATTTTGCATCGATGTTTCATTTAGTTGCCCGCTGTTTTTTGAGATTTCAATTAAAAAATTTACCAAATTATCAAAAGAAATATTAGGACATAAGCTATTTAGCTTGGTCATTAAATGCTCATTGAGGAATTTTATTTTTTCATTGAAAGTGTCGCCATATACAAATTCTAAATTTGCTTGAACTTCTTTTAGTGAGGTAATTAGTGTCGTTATATCATTTAGTGAGAATTTTCCATCAAACGATTCAATATAAGCGCGGCTTAACGTATCAATCTGGCTTTGAAAATCTTGAAAATTTGTCACGCCGGTAAAGTCATATATTCGTTTTAAAAATCCGGAAACTTGATTTAATGAATTTACTCCAAACATATTGACTAGGGATTCCGCCTCTTCAAACACGTTAATCACAGTGTTGTTGAAACGTTCGTTGTATATTGATAGCTTACTATTTAAAACTGTTATGCTTGATTCTCCACAATTGTTGTATAACGTTTTAAGCTGCCGTGACGCCTGCACAATATTTAATGAACCAAAATCTGCTAAGTGTTGGGTCAGGATTCCTAAATCCTCTGCTCCAATCAAGGTTAGAGTGTCCACTTTAAACTGTATTAATTCATTATTGTTTTGTTTAGAATCAATATAATTTTGAATCGACTGAAAACAAGTCCATTCGTTGTATACGTCTATTGATCCGGGAAGTTTTAAATGTGATGTAAAATATATTCGGGAATATAATTGAATATATTGTTCTGCCGACAGATTACCAACTTCGGTAATTTTGTTACTGGAAAGTAGTTGTTTGAATATTACCACGATTTGAAAATCCTGTTCAAGAAGTATTAGGTCACCTAGTTTTTTTATTCTTAACGTTTCATAAACCCGTTTTGTTATCAACGTTAGTTCACTAAACGAAGTTATTCCCACTAAATTAAATATCGATTCAATCTTAGATTTTATCTGTTCCAAATGCTGCCTCAAATCATCTTGACGGCTTGTTGAAAAATATGATCCAATTTCGTTTAAAACTGTCAAGCTATCGTTAAACCTAGTGGCAAATTCTTTAAAATCGTCCAGGCTCGAATCAACGTTTAGATGTGTAAAAGATTTTAATGCTTCTAATTTATTTTGACAGTCATCGTCTTGTGTGAAATCGATTTCCATTTTTTGCGGATGGAGCAGATTTAATAATTGTTGTACAATTTTAAATAACAGTTTCTCGTTCGAGTGTCTAGTCATTATAGGCGATGTGTCATGATAACCACTTATAGTGGTGACCATACTCTTTAGCCTGTTGGGAAACTTTATATCATTTAAACATTCTTGCAATTCTGTAGTTTAGGACGTCCATGTAAAGTAGCTATTTTGATTTGTCAACATGTAGAATATTGCATCGGTTATTATTGTAAACAAATCAATTTGGGGTACCTTCTTCGGTTCAATTAAGTAGAGGTTGTTGTATACATCTTTTAACAATTTACTAAACAAAGACTTGGCCTTTTTATTTTGTTTATCAAGAACGGCTTTTAATATAAGAGACTCGACCGTTTCACGCATTTTTATTTATGATTTTATGCGTTGATGGTAATATTGCTAGCGGCAAGTCTACTTTTACTGAAAGTCTTTGTGATTTATTAACAACACGAGGCTATAATGTTAAACTATTTACAGAACCTCTAGACAAGTGGCGGAATGTGGGGGGTTTAAATTTGTTGGAATTATTTTACAACGACTCCAAAAGATGGGCTCTAACATTTCAAATTAACGCGCTGTTAAGTGTTGCAGATATTGAAAAAAGTGCGGTAATACATTCTTTAAACAATTCAATTGTTATCATGGAGCGATCTTCGTTTAGCATTTTTGAAATATTTTGCAAGTACTTGAGGGAAAACGTGTTTAATTCAGCAGAATCTGCTATAATTGAGGATTTTAAAACTAAATATTCAAGTATAATAGATTATTATAATAAAATCCTCTACATTTACATCAGAACAACTTCTGATATTTGTTACAAGAGGTTAAAAGACAGGGCGAGACCCGAAGAGATTGATTCAGTTGACCAATCGTATTTACAGTCTCTTGAAGATTTGTATGAAAAAAGTGTTACCACTCTTCGAGTGCCGTTAATTACAGTCAATGGAGAATACGATAAGAATTCGATTGAAGATGCCAAGAATATGTTTGATAACCAAAACA
Source organism: Allygus modestus (assembly GCA_963675035.1). Taxonomy (NCBI): domain Eukaryota; kingdom Metazoa; phylum Arthropoda; class Insecta; order Hemiptera; family Cicadellidae; genus Allygus; species Allygus modestus. Next base: position 137,788,896 of record OY776115.1, on the reverse strand, counting down.
CGGTAAATGAGATTTCAAATTACATCAGGCTGTACGGTTATTAAGATTTAGCTTTATATACAAAAATATAAACATTACAAGAAATATAATAAGGACAAGAGTTAGTGAAATATTTACTAATGGAATTACTATTATCAAAGTAATAAACATATATTTAATTATTTCTGGGCTTCGATCCGCAGTTTTAATGTGGGAAAATATCTTATTATAAGAAATGTCGACCTTTTCGGTTGATAAATCTTCCATATAACACTTTATTATATCAAGAAGGTTTTTTATGCCCCCATATTTCAAATCATATGCATTAGAAACTTTCTTTTTTAATTTTAACTTCATTACTTCCAAATTTAAAATTGTTTCGGGAGTGATAGTTTGTACTTTGATTTTATCATTAAAAGTTGTATCAAACTTATTCATCAAAGTATTAAACTCTAGGGAAGTCAGTGCTTTGTTTAACTTTAACGTATCCACAATATCTAATACCGTACCTAAAAAATATATTATAAACAATTCCCAGTTTCCAGCTACTCTTGCACATACAGTGAGAACTTTCAAAGTATTTATTATTAACAAATCGGTGACTATATTGTTTATTTCTAGTAAAATTATACTTTTAGATATGTGCTGATTTAGGTTATTCGTAAACTTGTAAAGGTATTGAATAGATAGGTTACTAACATAAAGGGAGATTTCTGGCGTTGAACCCACTATAAAGTCTTTTGTAAATTCGACAAGTTTCCTTTCAACTTTGGAAATATTGTATTCCGAACTTTTTTTATTACAAGAGTACGGAGATATGACGTGATCAGTTATTTCATGATTGAATATCAAACTTGGGTGTAATAGTGAACGTATCAAAGTTTTACCAAACATATATTTTTCGAAAAAACTTTGCACGCTGGGAAGAAAACATTCGTTATTTTGAGCGTTAAATGATAAACCAAAATATTGACAGTACTCTGGCGACATAAAACATTTATTCAAATTCTGATCCCAAAGCAGGGGGGGGATGGATTTATCATCACTGGGCTTTAAACAAAATATTTTCTTAGGTAAGTTGATTAACCTACAACATTTTAAGCTCTCATCAAAATACACGTCCAGTGGCTCATTCGCTTTAAAACAATTATCTTGACAAAAGTCCACTTGAACTTTTTCGTTAAAATTCGATTTACATATTAAATTCCCATCCAAATGGGGAAACTGGCAGTGTGCCGCCACAACCCCTTCCACACAAAACGCTGCGATATTTTTACATCCATTTTCATCAAATGAAAACGTATAATCGTTTGGATAATGTTTCAAGAAACTCTTTGTAGGGGGTCCGTTATATTCTAAATAATTCCATGGCTTTTTTGTAACTATCACGTTTTTAAAATAAAAATGATTTGCATTTTTTAAATTTATAATTTGATTACATATTGCTGTTCTTTGACAGTATTTAACAACCTTTTCCATTTTTTATATATTTACATAGTTTTGCATATATATGTGAGCAATTCCTACGTTAACTTCATAATAATGTCTTCCACCAGTCTTGAATACCAGGAATTGTTGGCCAATGACGTTTCCGGGCGCTTATTCAAATTTAATAACCGCCCATCGGCAAATGTAAAAAACGGATTGATATTCGGTTTTCAGCGATTTAACAGCAATACTATAAACGGTATTTATGTTGAAAATATGTCTTTTTTCGAAAGGAATTACGGGACAGATAGTTCCAGCGTGGTGAAATGTAATTTTCGGGGCCATGCTGATATTCAGAATGACAATTTAAGAGACGTGCTTACTCAAAAAATTAAATCCAGCTTATATGAAACTTTAAAAAAGCACCTTTTCACAGAAGATTGTAGATTGGTCCTCAGATTTGGAGGAATAAGCACCTGTGCGGGAAATCAGGATGGCTCTAAATATCAAAGCATACATTTGAAGTGCTCTCAGGCCAAGAAACTGTTTGAAGAAGTTTATTCTACTCAACTGTGTGTTAATAAGCCAAATTCACTCTTAGTCCCCTGTTTGTATAACAATTTTGTACACGATCACAAAGACTTTAACAAAATAAAATATTACTGTGACGAGACTACGGGGAAATATACTATGTACAATCATGAGGAATCGAATGAACGAAAATTCACAATTAACCATTTTCCAAGAATCCACCCCGACGAGAACATCTACCTACTATACTCAAACAAGTTATCCGGTCTTGTAAACATCCTTATTACTGGCGTATACATCAAAGACGATTCTGTTCTGAGCGATACGATGAAATTGTGGTGCATTATCCAATCATCACACTTGCTCAGTAATGTTTCGGAGATAACACCTTTTTCACTAGACCAGGAGGAAGACGCTGATGACATCTTAGATTAGTATTTTAATATAAATTGTTTTATGTCATGACAAACATCCAATATGTCAAATAAATGTTTACTCCTCTCTGGTTTCCAAACAAATCTAACCCCAGTAATATGTTGAGGAATTTGATTAATGTTGTTTGTTAATGTTGAGATATAGTTTAAAAGGCGACTTTCATATTTAATCATACACTCTGTACTATTAAATATTAAAGTAACAATCCATAGTAAATATTCCAAGCCACCTCTTGTTTCATACGTGAAATGTTTGTTCTCAGTAAATTTTTCTGTAAGATGTTTTTTCAGTTTTGTCATATTTGAAAATATAGCAGTGAATATTTGCTGTAAGTTTTTATGAAATTGGCACCATAAAACCGTTGAGTAAATTAAATTTTGTAAAACTTCTGTTAACATTTTATCCAACATTTTTATTCATTTTTATTATGAAAACACGATACAGCTAGGCCCATAATATGGTAAGTGTTGTTCATAGATTTAACGGTTTCGTGTGTGCCGCTGAACACGTCTTTAAACTTCAAACCCACAGCAAAATGGTATATGAATAAAAATATTCAACATCCGTTGTGTTCTTTAAAAAATGGGTTTGCGTGCACCCATTACGGGTAAATGTTTAATTCTTTTGTAAAACTGTTTGCAAACATAATTATCTTGCACGGTAATCTTTTTAATATTACTTACACATAAATCAATTATTAACCTTTCATAGTATTTATAAAACAAAACCCAAATATGTTTATTAATCATATTTATTACAATTGTCTCATAAAAAGAACAGTCACCGGTACTTAGAGACAATGGATTTATGTTTATGTAAACAGTATTATCCTCGACGAGTTTTTTTTTACTGCCGATTATTATATTTATATCATTTAAAACATTTGAAACCGCGATGGATTCATCAAGTTTATAGTTAAGATTATTAAAACTGTATTGGTACTTAATATTTTCAATAATTCTAGGAATCTCTTTGTTAAAGTCGTTATTAAATTGTTGTATATGTTTATATATCATGGCACTGTTAGTCATGGAGTGACAATTGGTTGGATAAAATCTCTTTTATAAGTTCGTTTTTTACAATACTAGATTTGTCAAAGGGATACACAATTGCGTTAATATTCTCAAGATATAGTGAGTTGACTCCTACGAGAACTAAATGCACCGTGGAATCTGTTTTCTGTATCCCGATTTTTTGGAAATCCTCTTTTGACATAAAGTACGAGTATGCAAGTTTTTTCAGCCAAGTTTTTAATTCATATTGATTTGAACCAAAATAGTTATCTAAAGCAATAGATGGATTGGTTATTTTTGAAACTGTTTCCACAATTAATATTATCATATTAAAAAATATTAAAAATGCAGTTAGCGATATTATTCTTATTATACTTTATAATTCACTTAATAATTCACTTAATAATAGTAAGTTTGTTTGAATGTTCTGCTGCCAGAGTGTTTGTACTCTGTATTCTGACCGGAATGGAGTTGTTTATTTTATACAATCACATCAAGATTAACTATTATTTACTTAATAGAAAAACAAATTAACAATGCTTAGAGCCTTCGTAAAATCTCTCAGGGGGTCCTCTTCTCCAGAATTGAAAATATTAAGTCCAAATTTTCATGAAATTTTATCTAAAGAAAGTTTGAGTGAAAATAGCGTTAGACACTTTATTCTAGATCTTGAAAGTGGTAAAAGCTTTGATAGTGCTTTAAGAAAACTAATAACTGAAACAAACCTTTCAGATTCTGAAATTAAACTGTTTCAAAATGAGCTGACGAAGTCTAAGGGCATCGCTGAAGTTATGGTTGTTCAAGATTATATAAATAAATCCGACATACTGGAGACTTTGAAACTGGACGTTTTACCCAAGGACGCTGATGAACTGAACGAATTAATAAAGACAAATGGCGATTTAAAAAATAAAATACAATCATTTATAAAATTAATAAATAAACATAAAATAAAGTTATCGTTAATTACCCTGACACTAGGTTCAGCAGGAAATTACTTATTCCAGGCGGCTAAAAATCTTTCCGGTTGTTATAGATATCAAATCACACCCTCTGGAAAATACAAATTGCTCTGTAAAGTCAACGATTGCGGTTTTAATATTGAAAAACATTCCTCAATTAATAAAGTATTTTGTGACGAACCTTGTCTACCGGATATTTGTGGTGAGAATTGTATGAAACGTACGACAGACAAATTTAAGTACGTCTGTGTTCAGTTACATTGGTATGACGTCGTCAGTGTTGTCACTAAACAATTTTCAAATACTTTAGGTAATTTTTTTATTCAGTCTTTAAAATATGTGTTTATATTCTTAATTGTGTTTAGTGTTTATACTTTCTCGGATAAATTGAGTTTATTTTACAGAATCGCTCTAGGATTAATAGTTTTATCAATTCTTGTTATAAAACTTATTTGATTTTTGAAATAATACGCGACTCACATCCGATAGTTTTTAATAGTTTTTTATAGTTGTTTAATAGTTGTTTATAGATATGATTTAACCGGGACATTGGGATAGTTAAAAGGTTTCATTAAAATTAAAAAAAAACACGCGGGTTTAAATTTAAAAAAATCACTTTTCACCTCTATATAAAGCGACTAATCAAGCATTTTGTTAGTGTTTAAAACATGTCAGACGCGTGTCTTTTCTACGTAAAACTTAGTGAATCCGCTCGGAGTCCCTTTAAAGGTAGCCGAAATAGTGTAGGGTTTGATTTACACAGTCCAGCCAATTACGAACTACCACCGAAATCAATTATAACCATTCCTACAAATTTGGCATTTAAATTCCCACCATCAACGTATGGTAGACTGGCAATGAGGTCCAGTTTGGCGAAGTACGGCCTAGAAGTTCTAGGCGGGGTGATAGACCCAGACTTTAGGGGCAATGTTGTTGTCGTTTTGAAAAATTCAGGACCAAATCACATCATAATACGAGAGGGACAACGATTCGTTCAATTGATTTGTGAAAAGGTGGAATTTCCAGTTTTAAAACAGGCTTTGTCACTTGATTTCACCGAAAGAAACGAAAAGGGATTTGGATCGACTGGAAAATTTTAGGTTAATTTTAGGTTATTTTTGGTACATTTTTTGGTACATTTTTTGGTACCTCAACGGGCTCTAAATAGGCTCTCAAAAAGGTAAATTTAGGTCATAAAGGCTCTCATTTAGGTCATTGGACCTATTTGGACCTATTTGGACCTATTTGGACCTATTCGGACCTATCTGGATCTATCTGATCGTATTGAAATTTTTGTTTTCAATTATCTAAATTTACTTTTAAAATAAATTGTGAAGTATATTTGTTAATGGTATTAAAGAATATTTTAAATCTTAACACGTAAAAGTGCCATAATTGTTTTAAATATTCCAAATACCTAATAATGAATATAAATATATAACCCACGTTTGATAAAAATGTGAATCCGTTAATGTTTTGCAAACACAAATTGTATATATGTTTATAAAACATATCCACTTCTCTTATTGTATTGTCAATCGAATTTATATAATAATCAACCTCGAATAAATACAAGTTGTAAATTTTGTTTACATAATTCAATTCATCTACTATACTCTGAGGAGTTAAGTATTTTAAATTTCTGCTAATTAACTGTTCCAAACCTGAATTCATTGTTGTATTTTTAAATAAATCAAAACTTTAAATACAGTTTGAGTTGTGTGTTACAAGCTGTGTAATTAAAAATAAAGTTACAACTATGTATTTTTGTTATGTATTATGAGAAAATAAAAATATTCTATTCTGTTAAGACATTTTTGGAACGTTAAAATATAGAACAGACTAATATATAAAAGTTGTACACGAAGCTATTGTTTTTCAGGAGATTAATAATGCTGGGCCTACGTTGCTAAGTTGGACAATTGCTTACATTGTCCCCCCCTCTTGCTCAGTTTTCCCACGTTGGATTAATTAAATAATTGAAGAGCTCTTTTGTTAATGCATCGACCTGAAAGACTTGATTGCTTTTTTATTCATATTCGTAAAACTACTTTAATCTGATTAATTATGATCTTTCAAAACACTGATTTATTGGTTTGTATACTAATTATACACGCTTTCGGGCCTGGGTAAGCCAATAGGAGAATGGCCGCCACTTTCCAATATGGCGCCCAACTTCATTTTTTCTTATGGCATACCCCGTATTTTATGGTGATTTCGGTTAGCAAATGAGAATCTAAGACTTTTTTATTCTTGAGTAATTTCTGATATACTCAACCGTGAGATAAAGGTAAATCATTTTTGTTTTTTTTTTTTAACTGTGCCACCATTGGGATCTTGTAAACTGTACATCATACAGTAAACTTTAAATGGGGAACATTCCCCCGTTTTTAAAGAGGTTTAAAAATAAGTAGATAAAACTTTTGTAAATGGCCGCCACTTTTCAATATGGCGGTCAACCTCATTTTTTCTTATGGCATACCCCGTATTTTATGGTGATTTCGGTTAGCAAATGAGAATCTAAGAGTTTTTTATTCTAGAGTAATTTCTGATATACTCAACCGTTTATGAGATTCAGAGAGATAAAAATTTAATTCAAGCGGGCCTAGGTGTATTAGTTTCAAGTGAGCTAGTGGCTTATTCATATTTTACTTGTTGCTTATAATAAGAAAATAATTAAAATTATCTACAGGACACACATAAAAGATTTCTTTTAATTATAACAATTTCATTTTTGATACAAGAAATATATTTACAACGGGTGTTCAAAGTGGCCACCATCTGTATAAATACAAGCAGTTGCCCTTTTTAAAACACCATTCACGGCCTTATTGATTGTGTTGTGGTGAACTCCATCTGCAACAGTGTTGTATCGGGATTTGTCCAAATTGTTTTTTAAATAACCCCAAACAAAGAAATCCATTGGTGTCGGGTCTGGGGACCTCGCTGGCCGTGGTAATGGGCCATTTGTACCAAGCCACTTTCCGGGAAAGTGAATGTTCAAGAACTGCACTACCACTTCACTGTTATGCGCCGGGGCACCGTCTTGTTGGTATATCAACCGGGTTCTTACATTTAAAGATACACCCTCAATTGAGTTCAACAAAATGTTCTCTAAAAACTGTAAATACATATGTCTTTTCAATTCCCCCCATAAAAGTGTAGTGCTATTGCTGCATTATTCAACACAACACACCAACAGTTTATCGAGAATCGAACTTGGTCGTGTCCTTCTCTCACTACTAACGGATTTACTTTAGCCCAACTGTTATTCCTATTCCACATTCCCCTATTTGAAAAGTTAGTTTCATAAATCCATATAATGTTCGATAAAAACCCTGGTGTATTTACAGCCCCCCTAGCTAACCATCCACAAAACTTTAGCCTCCTATTTTCATCACCCGGCATCAAAGCTTGAACTTTCGCATACTTATAAGTGTGGTACTTGTTTGTTTTTAGTACTTTAAAAATTGAGGGGGTTTAAGTTTGCAAAATGGATGCAACTTCTCTAATAGAAGCATTAGGAAAAGCCTCAAAGTATGTTAAAACACCAATTTGAAATTCATCAGTAACAACTGTGCTTACTCTCTGACGCGGCTTTGCAAAAGAACCATTGGCTGTCAAGTTTACAATAAGTTGTTTGAAATACCTACAATTCGGTACTCGCCTATCAGGATACCCCTCTTGATGTGCGATATTTGCTGCACTACAGTTTCTGTTACACAGAAAATACACTTCGACCATGTCAAGTTTTTCATTGTTTGTAAATTCCATAGTAAGAGAACTGTCATAACAAGCGTAATTATAAAAAAAACAAAATAAAAACAAGGGGTAAGGGGGTTTTGTTGATAGTCCCCGTAGCAGCAGACCCGCATACTCGGCCCCCGTGTTGTTCATATGGACAATAAGTAAAGTTGTATATCTCCCTTAATTGTGAACCTAAATTAACCCTAGCCGTGGCCATTCAACCAAATTGGTCGAACTTTTATGTCGTCTGTTTTGGCCATCAACCAAATTGGTCGAACTTTTATGTCGTCTGTTTTGGCCATCAACCAAATTGGTCGAACTTTTATGTCGTCTGTTTTGGCCATCAACCAAATTGGTCGAACTTTTATGTCGTCTGTTTTGGCCATCAACCAAATTGGTCGAACTTTTATGTCGTCTGTTTTGGCCATCAACCAAATTGGTCGAACTCTACAAAAATTTTTGTAACGTTAATAAACCAACAATAATAAACTCAAAAGTCATCAATATATATATCATTCAAAAGATCACATTCTGAACTTTCATTTTATTACATAAATGAACCGTGTAGCAGCTGCATAACAATGTTACGACGATTAGAAATTGAATGAAGTTTTGGCACCACGCAATTGCTGCAGCCGACGCTCTGACATTGGCAAAACACGATATTTTTGAAATTACGCAGATCGGGCAATGTTTCTCGCAGGAAGATGCGGTTGGTACCAATGCACAGCTGAAGAGTTGCGCTTTATGTTGGTATTAATTTTTAGAATTAAATATTGATTGGACAGGTTATATGATTTTCTGAAAACGGGTGTTTTTGGTTTTTTTGTGTTATGGCCAATTCAACCAATTCAACCAAATTGGTCGAACTATAAAATCGTGTTTATATGCATTGTATGATATAGTTACTAGTCAAATAATATGTTATTTTGAAGAGGAAGAAATGTAGAGTAATTTAGTTTTGCCGTTGGCGGCACTGTTCCTAGCAGAACACCTGTCAGATACTCAACAATTCGTCATATGTTTTGATCAGTTGTTCGCCATTGCGGTATTCGTATATGCATTTCTAAGCATTAGATGATTTATATCTGCGAATCATTTATGAATTAGGTATTATTTCAGAGTTTTAGTGTTAGTGAAGTGTTTGTGTGTATATAACAGTAATCTTTATGCATTATATTATGCATAAATATTACTGAAGTGTTAGAAATTTGTGTTATAAAGTGTTGTGTATCCTTTGTCTCGAGATAATGATGACTATATCCAGAACTTATTGGAGATGGACTTGAGTTCTCCCAACATTTGATTTAGAACCTTTTAGTGAGAATGAGGAGGCTGTAGACGAGCCCGAAGCTGTAGAGGAGCCTAATCCTGTTATTGATCAAAATGAAAAATCCCCCTCTTTTACAGAGATTATATTGTTATCCCCCTCTTTTATATATTTGATTGTTTATAAATACCTGTAGTAATAATAAATAGATATAATATGACATTATTTATGTTTATACAAATTACAAAGATCTCATTGAAAAATACTACTTTTCACAAATTTGCCAAGTCTGCGACTGTTTGTTTGTTGCTACATAACACATATACAAATAATACCTTTACCCTAGGTATTATACATTTATATTTAGGGAATTGAATGTACTACAACATGTTTATAATAGTTTAGGGGTAAACAATTTGGTAAAAGAGTTATATACTAAATATTGTGAAATATTGTGAAATATTTGTTTACAAAAAACGTAAAAATAGCGAAACATTCTTTTATTTACATGTATTTATAAATGATAATAATTTTTTACCATCAACTATATGACTTTTTTGGATTTCTTATTTCATTAGCTTTACAAATATGTGTATATATATATTAGTATATACATATATTATATGACTTATTTACAACACAGTATAACACTGTACAGTTTATGCTTTTTTCGGTTTTCCGTTTATTATTATATTATGCCCCTAATACTTAGAAAAAAAAATTCTTTTCCCAACATGTTATATATTTCTATGTAGGGAATTAGATTGTCTACAAAATGTATATAATGAATTTTCCATAAAAAATCCGTAGAAAAAATTTCACCGAGGCTGTTTTTGAAATTTATAAAAACAATTTATTTATTTATTTATTTTTTCACTTTATCGAAAAATTATTTTCCTGAATCTTTATTATTGTAGTATATATAGATTTTCCTGTTCTTTCTGGTCAAAATGAATATGGGGTTGGCTAGGTTTACTTGTACGGCTGAATTTATACAAATTTTCAAAAAAAGGTCTGCAAAATCGCCAAATCTGCTTGGCCATTTCCCACTTCAACATTAGGCCACTGCTAGGGTTAAGAGAACTTGGTATGTAGATTTACCCGGTTCAGTTATATTGATAATTGCAAAAAATGATTATCTTCCTCGTTGCAGCAAACTTCCGTCCTCAACCCCAATGTTATTCTTATGGAGAATAAATAACATGCTATATATCACTTATTTATGGATGTATTTTTGTGAAACTTGGTAAATAGCTCTATTTCGTAGTGAGTCACATATATATGCATTAGAAATTCTCTGAGTACGCGGGTTTTCTGCGACGGGGGTATTTAACATATCAAACAATTTCTTAAGTAAATAGTTTGCGGATGAAACTTAGGTTCGTCAATCCCTATTTGCAAGTAGTACCTTGCAAATGTATATAATTAATTAAAGAAATTATAGAATAAAATTTAAAACATAATTACTCCCTTTACTCTAAAATAATAATTATTAAAGCAGAGACAAATCGAATCAAATCATTACGCTCCCACGGGATTGATAAAACAAACAATCGCTGATATCGGCCGGTACGAACTGTTCGGACCGATCGGTGCCAAGGTCACTGGCCGCTCCATTACCTCACCCCGTGGGCGAGAGTACTCGCACTTCAGAGTGGAGAGCCCCCAGTGCGTTGTGCAACATCGATAGAATCTGTGGAACATGTTGCACGTTGGGCAAGCGGCTTTCCCCCGAGTGATTGTCGATGCAGAGTGCGTATTGTCATCTGTTGCAACACTGGAGCCAGCTGTGATGGCCGGGGTGTTATGGCATGATGGCATCCGACATCCGACACAAAGGCAGCACGCGACTTCGGCTGTTTTCGTTAAGAAAATCAAACAATCCCCACGATCCAAGCATGCTGATAAAATAACTTACGGTCACCGACACGCCCATTACCCCGTGGGCCGATCAGAAGGAGGACATCTTCTGGGTCCATCTTCTGAGGACATCAGAGGACGCCGGACCTACAACAACAGGACGTGAGGTGTCACAGAGATGTTTGTATTTTTTTTGAAAAATAATATACAATAGACTAATTATGTGAGGTGGCAAACTACTTACAACAATGGTGGCAAAGCTTAACAATATTTTCAAGGCAGGATCGAACCAGGTACATAAGTACATCAGTACATCAGATAATATATGACTTAATACCACATAAAGCCGCATACCAAGTTTCATAAAAATATATTCATATATAAGCGATATATACAATTTTAATTATTCTCCATAAGAATAGCATTGGTGATGAGTACATAGGTTTGCTGAAACAAGGAACACAAACAATTGGTTTAAATATAAATATAATTTAACTGGGTGAAGCCACATACCAAGTTTCACAAAAATACATCCATAAATAAGTGATGTATAGCATTTTATTTATTCTCTATAAGAATAACATTGGGGTTGAGGACGCGGGTTTGCTGCAACGAGGAAGATAATCATTTCAAAACACCCAATCTTGGTTTTGAACATTTTATAGAGCTTAAAAAAACAAATAATTTAGTATTTTAAATTATTAACCTAGGTTAAGTGGTTGCCGAGAAAATCCAAAACACCTGCTCATAAAATCTCTCATGTTAATCTTATGGGAAGGGGGGTTTTGGATTTTCCTCTCTTCATTTTAATGTAAACTTCACATTTGCTTTTACCAATCAATTCAGCTCTAAAAAACAATCATTGTGATTCTATGTCAAACCGTTGCAGAGATATTCAAAGTGCTAAACACAGTACATTGTCCAATGTTATCCTTATAGAGATAAATCTCTATATCTCGATTATTTTTTAAACTTGGTATATGGCTTCATTTCGTTGTGGTCTATTGATAATTTTCCAAAAAAACCAATATTTTTCTCATGGTTCCCGTAGCAGCAAACCTGCATACTCAAAGCCCATGTTATTCTTATGGAGGATAAGAAAAATGTTATGCATCACTTAATCGTGAACATAAATTAATATAACTTGGTATGTAGCTTCATCTAGTCGAGTTACATTAATATTTGTATAAAAATCCATAATTTGTGTTCCTTGTTGCAGCAAAACTTCGTACTCAACCCCCCTTTATACTACACTATGTCCTGAAGGGTTTTTGAACATTTATAACTTTCTCTCCAGTAAACTACATCTGACAGTAAATGAAACATTATGCACATTTACCTGTAACCATATACTTGATGAGATATCTGACTGGTGTCTCGATAGTAAGGAACAGTACCGGGGAGAACAATATGTAGGCTGGATATGTAGGCTGCAAAACATAGTCAGATCAGTATGATGCAAATCCAAAATCGTGATCCTTCTCTTATAATCTGGATACCTTTTAACTATAAGAGAGCAAACGAAACCAAACTTTTGTTCATTTATATTTTTGTATAGCATTTTTGTTGATTCGTTATAAGAGAGTGATAAATAAAATTGTTCCAGAAAGTAATTGCAGAATTCCCGTAATTCTCGCCTGAAGGGTTGTTCAGCCTGTCAAATATATTTGCAATATGTACGTGTTAAAATTTTTATGAACCCGGGGAAATTTGGGTAACAAATTTAACTCATGTTAAAATGTTTAACAACTTAAAATCTACCCCATTACTGTAAAAAAATTGTAAAAGTGTTAACAAATCTTCATGTTATACACTTTACACTACCAAACATGATAAGTTATAATCTTTAAATTGAAACCAAAGAATTCTCGTTATAAATATAATTTATTTTACATTTTTAAAACATGTTTCAAAATGAACATTATAAAGCCTAGAGGTCTTTTACAACTTCCTTCTTGCAGCATCTTAATGACTTGTGACAGTCATAACAAGAATATTACTGTCAATATCCTGTAGTTTATTGTGTGATTCGGGATTTCCTGAATTTTTTGGAGTATTTTTGTTACACAAAAACATCATAGTATTTCTGTTAAATTTTATTCTTAGGTTGAAATATGTTCTGTAGGTTAGAAATCACGTATAAGAAATGTCTTTAACCTTTGATTCAGAATAATTATTGTTTAATATTAAATACAGTCTTTGATTCATATTTTGGTTTCATTTGTAGAGTACCCCTCATTAGCCAGCGTCCACCAATTATATATAATCATAGAAATAATACAAAGAATAGATCCCACATTATATCGTGACACTTTAAATGTTGACTAGTGGTTTCTTAACTCATGAGCAAACAAACATTTATTGACACACTAGTTGAATGTTCTTCGCATGGGGTAGAAAGGTAAGTTAGCTTGAAACGGCTGTTCTTGCTTCTGCTCTGTAAGCTGTCAAATATAATCCACAGCTGTTCACACTACAGTTTCTGAAATGTAAACATTGAAACTTAGGACGTTCACGGGGCGTAGCCCGGGGGGATTTTAAGGGAGTGAATAGGCCTATGTGTAATGCATGGGTTCAAGATCTACCTTTGTGTAAAGTTTCAACCCTGTCGGTTCAGTAGTTTTTGCTTTCACCCGGAACATCAGACAGACAGAAACCACCTCTTCTTTATAATATTATAGATAAATGTTTTTAAACTGTTTAAGTTTGCCTTGTGATATGTATTAGTATTTTAATCAAATTGAATTTTAATCCACATTAGGATAACATGTTACCAGGAGGGTGGGCGGAGGTGCGCAGAAGTCACCAAATCCTCCTACTACTACTCTGCGCTTGTTTCACCAATCGCCCGTCCCGACTGTTTGTTCCTTGCGGTCACATAACTATGTGCCGAGATTGTGCCGAAAACTTTGTAGACACCGATCTGTTCCATAAGGTACTTCTACCTGACGGTAATGAAGTAGAAACTCCTATCAGATTGCCTCTGATATGTCCGCTATGTATGACACGTATAAGCAGCATGCCAAGACTGTGAAATGAGCAATGAGGGAGTGTAAATGGTAATAGGTAACACATCCCCTCACCCCTCTCTTCATTTTGCCTGGTTAGAAGAAGGGGAGGGGCTCTGCGTTTACCTCTCCTACATGCACAAAAGATGTTCACGCAGGACACCGTTAAAATAATTCAGTTATAGTAGTATAAGAAAGTAAAAACAACATGCATATTATAACACCTTAACTGGTCCTGTTTTGATTCTGTTTACATTAGTTTTAGAGTACAATATCTTGTAAAATTTGCAGATTACAACATTCGATGTAATCATTGAGCACATTCGTTGTAACTCATAAAACTAAGTCAGAACATCTATAAATTAGTTTTAAATACTTTTAATTATTCAATTTTGATATGTCTGGTATATTGAAATATAGTTTATAGTTTCTAAGGTCCCGAAGCCCAGACAACAGCATGTAACACAATATATGAATAATATAAATTAATTAATATGAACACTTTATTCATATTCTTTGGCATTTCTGGGCTTCTATTTGGCTTCAGTTAGTCTCTAAATGTAGCTAAAGTTTTCCACACACTTCAAGCCAGCATTATTCTACTCAAGAATATTTTAGATTGTGTCTAATCACGTTTTCAATTTTTCTTGTTAGACCAAACATCCAGTAAGAATCATCCTTCCAGACCTTCTGGAACAATTTTGATTTGGGGGGCCTTCTATTTGTATCGTAGTTCTACTTACTTCGGAGTGTTAAAGTGCCGAGAGTGTAGGAGACCATGAGCAGTGCGAGACCCAGGCCGAAGACTGAGTGGTGCAGAGCAGCGTAGGTTGCTGCAACGAGGGGACTCAGCGGGGAGGTTATGTTGTAGAAAAGCGAGCCACTCCAGTAGACGGACAGGCAGCAGGCAAACCCAGCCACCAAACCAAATTGAGTGATAGAAAAGCCTTAAAATTCCTAACTTGGCCTTAAACAAAAACGTTTATGTTAAACACAACACCGTTTACTGAAGGTGTTGTCCAGTATCTTTTGGTAACATATATCTATTGGTATGCAAGGAAAAATAAAAATAAAATACATAATTAAAGAGGAGATTTTTAAGCCTGATTTTATAGATTATCAACAAAATAGGAGCATAATATGATACATTAAAGGCATACTAGAAAATTAAATTTGTTTCAAGCCTTGTTCTATCAGCAGTTATCCCAACTAATATATTTGTGGTCAGCACAGATCATGCATTCCAATGAAACCATTATTGAACTTGCCGATAAGAGTAACATGGACATAGCGTTTTCCTCCCATCTTAGGTAATAGGTACGTGGTAAACGACTGATGAAATTGATAACTGATTATCAACACAGTGCATGCTTCATATCACTAATTGAAACCATGTTTGGTGAATCAGGAGATATGATCATCATTAGAACCATTCTGCATTGAAAATTGTAGGACATGGTTAAGTCTATCCCCGCAGGCTTGCAACACATTGCCACTACATAATTGGACGAAATATGCTCCCTTCCCACATTAATGATGCCAAATATTCCTACCTCTAAAGTGCATTTCTCGCTGATCAGATCAGATCTAAGATACAACATCTCGATTTGCTACATAAATACTTTAAACAAGTTTTCGCAAACAATAGCTTTTGTAAGATGGGTAGGAATAAAACGTTGAAAACTGTATTTCTACAGTTATGTTGAACATGTACATAATCATTTGATAATAAACCTAATTTAGGGGATAATTTTAATAATCCTAGGCAAATAAAATAAGAGAATACAAACCAGATTCATTGATGAAGTTAGACTGATATTGGAAGTTAAAGGGGGGTGTATCGATACACCCCCCTTTAGAGAGTATATTTATAGCCTTACACTTGTCTTCTTCATCAACATTTATCAATTTCATTACATTCCAAATTAACTATGCCCACGGATTTCGGAAACATTTGCTGTGCTCCAATTATGTACTAGATAATTTTTATTGTTTACTAAAAAAACCTTTTACTAAAAAAAAACTTCTTAAAGATATATGATACTGAAATATTACCACATCTATTTCCCCCCTTTTATTAGTTTATTAACAAACACTTTTATGAAAAATTCACACTAAAGTTAAGACAAAAGCATTTTATTTTTAGTGAAAATACAAAAAAATAATAGAACTTCAACGTTATTAGTTACACTGAGAAAATTCATAGAGTGGGAGAAAAATTTGTGGAGGAAGTGATGAACTTACGGCTAGCACATGCTTACATGTTTAGATTTACAATCACTTGACCAAACCATATCTGCAAAATAAAAATTGGAACTTTTAATACCAATGAGGGAAATTGAGATTTTCCCGAATGTTGACAGATATATAAATCATAAAAACATTTTGGAGTTTTACCACGATACCACGATACCACTTTCAAATTTGGCACAGTGGGGTTCCCATATGATTCCAAAATCAGTGCTTTAAATACAGATTTATTTGTTATATATTTTTAAAATTTGCAAATAACAAATTATTTAAAAATCTTGTTTTGGACTGTTTTCCTTAAGTGCTAACTCAAATAATTTTTCTTAATAGAATATAACTTATAACTGAACACTACCCCAGCCCATTCTTGGTTTAAGGAGTATAACGATAACGAAAGTGACAATTTATAGTTTAAATATGCAATATACCTTTAGCCAAGGATCTCTGCCCATTGCTTTTTCCTATGGATCCCACGAAAGAGCTCTGAAACTATTGTAAATGCACTACTGTTCCAAAAAATATGTGTTTTATTTTAAAACAGACATATCACATTTTTCTAGACATTCAAATGAGGAGATATAGTTTTAGTGTCTAGTAACCATAGGCATTTACAAGAGGCAGTGATTTTTGGCTTTAGGGATACACTTATATTTTAAGGCCTTAAGCATATGGAGTCAAATGGGATAAAAAGCTAAAAAAAATTAAGGTGTTATCATATATAAAACCCCTACAATGTAGCTGATCAATTGTTCACAAAACATAACTCCAAATGAATGAAGAAATAAGGAATGTAGAGCAAGCTGTTCACTTACGGACAACAGCTCTGAGTATGTTTCCTGATTAAGATGTAAAACATTACAATAGTATTAAATTAAAATCTTCCTTATAACAAGGGACTTATTTGTTTAGCCAGGAATACTTTTCCCATTTAAAATGTCAATGCAAGATGCAAGATATAAGCATTCATTAAAATTATGACGCTTGTTTCTTGGAATTAATAGCAGTTTATGAGGAGTCAGAGCAGATGTTTATGTACCTTTGAGAGAGGCTCCTTCCGGCGTTTGTAGATGTAGAGCCCCACCAGCAGGATGTAGGATGTTCCGCGAGCGAAGATGAGTGACAGTCCCGAGCGCACAGCGATCTCCAGCAGAGCTTGCGAGCCGCCCACTGACTGTTCCGTGATCAGCCGACCCCCAGCACCCGAGTAACCTTGAGTCTTTCCCCGTGAACAAGTGTAACAGTACCGTTACAAATCTATGCCTAACTTGAAGGAAATCTAAAACAGATATCAAAATACGTGGGCCTATTTTGTTATGTGTTTATGAGTACAGTACAAAAATAATATTGAACAAATGGCTACAGGAATAACCAAGGCCTATTTTGTTATGTGTTTATGAGTACAGTACAAAAATAATATTGAACAAATGGCTACAGGAATAATCAACAAAAAATCAATTTTATGTGCAAATATCAATATACCAGTACTACGTGAAGCCACATACCAAGTTTCATCAACACACATTCATAAATAATCGAGATATCAAATTTTATTTATTCTCCATAAGGATAATTTTGGACAACGTACTGTGTTTAGCACTTTGAATATCTCAGCAACGGTTGGGCGTAGAATCACAATTTGAACACCAAAATGATTGTTTTGTGGAACTGAACAGATTTCTAAAAGTAAATGTGAAGTTTACATTAAAATAAACTGAGGAAATACCTTTTCCCCATAAGATTAACATGGGAGATTTTATGAGTAGGTTTTTTGGATTTTCTCCGCAACCACTAAACCTAGGTTAATAATTCAAAATACTATATTATTTTTTTTTTAAGCTCTTTAACACGTCAAACCCCAAATTAAGTTTTTTAAAAATTGTAGGTGAAAAATGCAAAAAACTGTTTTAATTATTATATTTATTATAAACGTCTTATGTCTTTTTCGGGATCGAAGTCCAAATGAGGTGCAACCAGTTGCTCAGGTTGACCAGCCCCCGGCAACTGACCATAATCTCCTCCTCGGTCATCTCCTCGGCCTGGGGGAAGTCATCCAGCGCACAAAGCACCATGGCCTCCACCAGGTTCCGGCACAGCGGCCTGCACACCTCAACACAGATGCGGCCCGTCTCCATTATTCTAGCCATGTTCCTAAATTTAGGATTGGCTATATCCAATTGTTCGATTGTCCACCCGTTTCCTCGCACCATTTTCTCTCTTACCCATAATACGGTGAAGAATCTTCTGAGATCATAGAATACCTCATCGTTGTTTAATGCCTCTTTTAGGGGGCAATTAGTAGTGAGGTAAGGACAACAATCATGGATCCTTGTTTCCCAATTTTCTTCATCGCATTTTGAAAAAAACTCTCTAATTGACTCCTTTGTCAGTTGGCTTGAGCCAATCAGCGCCATGGAATGGTTCAGGAGTTCGGTTTCCTGGGATGAGTTGAGCCATTCCGGCACCCCGACTGGAGGCGACATCACTTCGTGGGGCAGATAACGAGGAGTCGAGGGCCCTGGCCCAGGAGACGGCCTGAAAAAAGTTCAAATAATCTGACACCAGGGGGCGAAAATAATCATGTTTCACAAGCAGGATACCTCAAAAATCACTGGGTTCGTACAAGTGGGTTATAACATCGTGTCTCTATGCTCAGTGGGTAGATTGTGCATGTACACTAATGACTATCCCCCTCCACAAATAAAATAAGGATTTTCATTAAAAAACAGGGGCTTTATAATATTTTTTTTTACAATACAGAGGTTTTTACAACAGGGGCAACAACACAATTTAAAATACTGTTTTGTTATTTTATAAATATATCATAATTTGGTCAGGGGTGGATTTGTAAACTTGGCAGCACTGCATTAAATAACGAACAGCTGATGTAGTTATTGAAGTTGCTACAGAAGATTCCCGGAAGACTACCTTAAGGTAATGTATTATTTTGTTCTTTTGTAAATTGCCTTTAAACATAGCTATACGGGATGTAACACCCGTTACACTTTTTTAACAAAAGTTAGTATTACAAAATGAACAAACCCTTTCTAAAAATAGTTTTACTGTAAAAGTGAGATTATGGGTTTCCCTAATGCTCTGGTATTATTGTTTGAATTTTAGTTTTATAATTTAAGGAGTAATTTGTGTAACGGGTGTTACATAATTTAATGTAACGTGTGTTACAATCAACACAACCCACAACCATTCAGTTTTTGGTATATTTATATTAATTTTAACTAGAATTTAAATACATAGCTCTATTGAGAGTTTATTAATTTTGGTAATAACACCTAAAAAAGTTAACAATAATATGTTATCTCTACTATTATAGTACGCTTCTTTTTTCTATATTTTAGGCTAACCAACAAGGAACAAAAAATTGTTAATATCAAATATAATGTAGATTGATTGGTTCTTATTAGAGCCAGTTTAATAATTCAGATTCAATCATTCTTTTTGTATGTAATTTACAATTAAAGTGTCCAAAGTGTAACACCCGTTACAACGGAATCCCTGCATTGCTAGGTGGACAGTAAACAATACTACTCACCCTCTCTGCCGGGCCACTGGGGAGAGAGACCGGGAGCTGGTAGATGAACTAGACCCCTTCCTCTTGGGTGACCGAGACGAAGATCTGTGTTTACTCTTCTTCTTCTTCTTCTTTGATTGTGCACCAGCCTCTGGCACAACCCGGCCTTCCTTGGGGAGGGGGGGGCTGAAAACCAACCTTTCCATCAAACCGAGGAAGAGCAAGAGATAAAAATGTCCAAATGTGTTTTGGATAGTATTTACTGCTATCAGCCATTGCTAGTATTAACTATTATTATCTTCATTGTTTGTTGATTTTATCACAAAAGTATTTATTACATAAATATTCTTAAATGACATTAAAACACAATATCGTAGTTTTAAAATGTTAATAAACCTTTATTATACTTGTAATTTATTGCTTGTAATATTCATTCGTGTAAACTGCTTCAAATTATTTAATTTTATTTATTTTTCAAAATTGATCTCATTCCAAATTCAATTTGATATAGTACAAGCGTTTAAAACAAGTGACGGTGTCTACAAGAACTTCAGAAACATATGGCTGTGACTGACATTATTGAGAACCGTGTGATACAATTTAAAAAATTTAGTTTTCCAAAATGCGGTGGCCAAGTGATAGCTTTTTTGTGGGCATCTACCCAGAATTAACATTTTCCCTATAAAAAAGTGTAGTGGAACAACTAATACACTCTTTTTGTTAGGTAAGAAGAGTCACTGGCTTAAAGCAATGAAATACGGGGTGAAGTTATAGCATTAAATTACAACACTCGAGATAATAATTCACGCTTACCAAGTTGCTGTTTGGGGGGTTCCATGTTGTTAAACACACTAGAGGCGTGTCGCTGCAGCTGGAACTGCTTTAATGTAATTCCTAGGAAAATAACCAAACAAATAAAAAATATTAAATTAATATTGATACAGTAAAATAATTAAGCGATGATGCTGTGAAAAAAACCTTAGCAAGAAACCCTATTTAGAATAAATTTCCTCACAGAGTAGCACGAATATTCCCCAGGTGGCATGGTATGAATTAAGCCCGAGACCATGATAACTTTTTGTTTTGAGGTCCTGAGGTAACGGATATATATATATATATATATGTCCGTTACCGCGATAACCTTTGAAATAAACGCCCGATTTTGATGAAATTTGGCAGAAATGTGTAAAGTAACATTTATGACTTTATGTTCGAAAACCAGATAGATCAGACTATAGGAAGGGGGTTTTATGGGGGTTTTAAATTTTCCAAAAATCAGTTTTTTGAATTTTTCCCCCTAAAATTTTAAAAACACTCAATTTTTGTTATAGCCATTTTATAGAACTTAAAAAAACAAATACTTTAGTATTTTGAATCATTTTAGTGGTTGTAGAGAAAAGTAAAAAACGCGTCCATAAAGTTGTCCATGTTAATCTTATGGGAAAGGGGTTTTGGATTTTCCTCGTGACATCACAATAATTATTACAGATAATATTCACTTTATATGACTGCCTATTGTTTATTTTTTATATTTCAAATGAAATAACAATAATTCAAAACATTTGACCCGAATCACTATAACCACCAAATTTTAATTAAATATGTTTCTGAAAAACGTTTACTTTGTGTTTTTTGCGGTTTTCGGGGGAATTGTCCTTGAAAATAAAAAATAAACAACTGGAGATAAGTTATCATAGATTAGTACCTATAGCAAACATTACTACTGCTTTATCTGTATTCAATTTAATAATAGCAGAAATGGTGAAATGCCTCAGTAGTTTCCTCTTTCAAGCAACTTAAAATGCCTCTGAATTTGGAGTGGCAATGTTAGCCTGGCTATAGTTTTCATTCTAAAAAATACCCGTCAACGAAAGTGCGAGCCAAAGTATGACTTACATTGTGTTGAGAAAATCCTATTTAAATGTTGTAAAACGTAAAAACACGAGGTAAGCAAATATTGAAGGTTCTTCGTTCTGGAGTCACGGTCAATCCCCATGAACGCTATGACCAATGACTACATATACATATACACATAATTTTAAACTAAAATATATTTATACTGTTGAATGCGGAAACTCATGCAGAAAAGGAATATATGTTTCATTGTAGTTTTATTATTATTAGAATGTACATGAGCGTGTAAACGACAACGCGTTCACCGCTCGGGATTACTCAGTTTTGCCGTGCCCTAGCGACTAGCCGGACCGTTTTGATACATGCAGCGCTGTGAGCGGCGGGTCGCAGAGTTACCGCTTGGCGCTTGCGCGTCTTATTGTATATGTAGTCATTGCTATGACGGAGTGAGGGGTGCGATTTACTCTATGTAGAATCTTGTCAAAAGCACAATATTAAAATGGTCAATATCCGAATGAGTTACAAATAATTCAATACAGATTCAGTTTGCTTAAACAACCAGACGTATTACACATTTTATTCACGTTATTATTTTCAGTCAAGCTTAAAGATGTGTTTAGATTTAAACGGAAAATATACCGCTTCTATGATAACAAGATTGGTGATAAACGAAGTAATAATGAGTAATAAATCTAATTACGACAGTTTCTTAATTAATTCAAACAGTGTTATTAGTTTCATGGGGTCTTATACTGCATATCTTGTTTTGGGACCAATTGGTGCATCTTTTCTTAGGCGTGTTCGTAGTGCCACTGCGCAACGCTCAGACAGGTCGGGTGATCGCGCGGCTCCAATCAGTAACGCTAATACATCGTGTTTCTGATTCTACCACTACCAACCAATGATCGTTAGCAATGTGTAGCGCTATTACCCGTAGTTTGGTTAATACTGTTGTGGAGCATCAATGAGCAAATGGCCTCATCTGGTGAGCGGGTTATTTGATCAGTTTATTTACAAAGATTATTCTAAAAATTTCAAAACCTTAACGTGAGGCATAACCCGGCATTGTCCGTTAAATATAAGTCTACTACGACTCGCCGCCGACCAAACGGGGAAGTGACAGCAATCTCAGTCCAGAGGCGCGGCAGCCACCAGTCACTGCTGCCAATCTGGGTCAATGGCGTCTTGTGCCTGAAAGTTACGCGACTCGGACCACTTCCCCGCGCCCCTTGCGCCGGTGTGATTCAGTGCGAAAGGTCAAGGGAAAAAATTAAGTATTTTGACAAACCTCTACTAAGGTCATCATTTAGAAGTGTCACTGTCGGGTTAAATACATTTTTAAATACTGGAATTCGATCGGGTGGGTGATTTGATTTGTCTATAAAACCCCTTTTAGGGCCAGCTAGTTGTTCCTAAGAAGCAGAGTAAATTATAGAGTAGAACAATCAAGATTGCCAAGCAGTAAGCTGATAAGGGGGGAGCGAATTTTTTTGTTAAATACTGTTATAGTTATCAGTTTAGATAAGTTCTTTAGACGTTCTACTTTAAATACTATAAAGTCAACCGCTGAACGGGTAAGCTGAATAATTTTGTCAGCCTAGACAGTATTGTGATTTTTCTCCATGTCAAATATTGTATATATGATGTTCTAATAACTACAATATGGCGATGCTATTCAATGTTTAAATGCGAAGGCAATAAAGATTCTGATATTGAATTGTACCATTACGACCCTGTATGGGGTCTGTGTCTGACATTTTGTGTAACTGGAACTAAAACGACCAGGCCGTAACACAATTCAGTAGAATGCAGCTGCTAGTGTAATCAGTGGCGTTATCTTCCCAGCCAGGAAGTGACACTTGGATCGAAGGTTCAAATCCCGTCTCAGTCGGTGTTTTTATGTGAAACTCATGGAGAGTTCACCCGTCTGTAGTAGTGTTGAAGGGGAGGGCAGACCTCAAGCAAGCAGTGGACAGCACAGGCCCAAACTGACTAGATGAATGAATTGTTTTTGAGTTAAGGTGTTTTGCTACTTTTCTACCGGAAGTACGATTTGTTTATAACTTTATATGTTCCATAGGGTGTCTACTTAACTGCTGTGTAAAATTCCCCGAATTTTCCAGGTCTTCAAGCAGCTTTAACAAGAAATTCCAGGTTTCTGCTTAATCAAAATTTCAAGTTAAATATAAGTACTTTTATTTAATTTTTGTGTTCTTAAATTATTTGCCGTTAAAAGTTTGGTTTTAAATACAGTAGACCTACTAAATTTTAATTTATAACATTCGAGGAAACTATCAGTACATTAGAACTGCCTCAAAACTCCCAGACTTGGAATATTAAATTGATGATTCTACGATTTTCTACTTGAATTAATTTACACGATATTTGGAAAGAAAAAAACTTTATTTTGAATACTAACTTAGAGACAAAAGTTCAGGATTTTTTAATAGTAGAGCTCCAGGGTTGACGGGACTTAACATCAGTTACTACAAAGAAAACACGGGAATGAGGGTTGTTTATTGTTTAAAGGAACCCCAGATTTTAGTGTAAACAAAATGTTTTCTAGAATTATAACTCACACTGACATTTGAAAAATAAAATTGCTACGATCCGGGATATCTAAACTATACATTACTGTAGTATTAATATTTTCGAAGGGCTTACCTCCAAGTGTTACAGAGAAAACATGCAGGGTTCCCCGATTAAGATTTAACAAGCAAAACAAACTGCCAGCGTATCCATTATTCTTTAGAAGGGTTAAATTTGTATAAGATATTTCGTTTATCTGCACTCCAAATGAGACGCAGCCAGATGGAGAACGCAGTCTACAGAACCACTCACCTTCGACTGATAAATATTCCCGCCACATGCGCCCCTTCCCACGTCTGTGGCCGCGTTGATAAGGGCGAGTGTGCGGGTGATTGTGGCTCCTCTTTAGATTTTATTGAAACGTGATTCAAGTTGTACCCCGAACCTGTAGTATTTTCATTATGACCAAATTTAATATACTTATAAGCAAATATATGTCCATTAGTCTATTCCAGTAAATTGTAAAATCATATTTACACCTTCATCAATTGATCATGTAACATCGTTAATCGAATTAAAATTTAACGTTAAAATAAAATACAACAATACAAACCAGCTGACAGAATATGAAGTAGGGGAAGTAGGATTGCCAACTTATAAACTTGTTTTGACATACAACGAATTTTGGTATATGTAATTTATTTTGGGCTAAGCAAACTAATTGCTGATAGGTTCTTATTACTAAAACATCCTGAAAGTAAAGACTAATTAACTAAGCGATGATATCAGTTTTTTATTGTAATTACTCCAGTTGATTTCCGCCCCACAACTCGTGAGCCGCGTTTGGTTGTCATGGCAACGTTTGCCTTCCCACTCTCGACCGGCTCTTGTTACGTAATGAATTGGCGCCCTTGAAAATGAGCAGCGGGGAAATACCTTTGCGTAGAAAACTTATGCAAAATATGTATTAATACAACAATAATGTATAATATTTTTAACAAGCAGTGATTTTTTCTAACGAGATACTATTATTTTACTTATATTTTCTATAAATACGGGTATTTTAACGAGAAGAATATGGGCAGAAGGAAAATTTGTACTGAGAAGTTGAGGCCATTGCCCCATAAACCACCTTCGGTTGGAACGTTAACGATTATGAGTTGTAGACCCAGGTTAAAGGCCGGCAATAATTAACATTAGTTGTCGTAATTTTGAAAGAGAAAATCGTATAAATTGGGTGTGACGTGTGTAATTTGCTTAGGTCCTATATGTTTAGAGTACCCTTGGGGTATTTTAATATTCTATTATGCCTCGTAAGTAAATACATTACTCTACTTGATCTTAAATGTCTTAATTATTTTTGTATAAGTAATATACATTTATAAAATCATATATTACTACGTATTTAACTAAGCACTTTCCAAACCAGAAGATAAAATTACTAAATATTCTAAATAGAATGTTGTACAATATTATATCATATATTAATATTTCAAAAAACTCGTTTAAGAAACTTCTAACGCCGCTAGATTCATTTGATGTGTAAATTTCATTTCATTTGGTGTGGAAACTAATGTGTAAATTTCAAAAATAGTATATTGATAACTAAAATTAATATAAAAGTATTCACGGTGATTTTATAACAATTAAATTACTACTTTCTTAATAAATAATACGTTTGTATTAAAACATGCCGTAGAAAATCAGCTGGAAGAACAATATTTACCCTCTTTAGTATACCAACATAACACAACGAACACCTTGTATAAGGTGCCATGTTCGTGT
Organism: Allygus modestus; assembly: GCA_963675035.1. Classification (NCBI taxonomy): domain Eukaryota; kingdom Metazoa; phylum Arthropoda; class Insecta; order Hemiptera; family Cicadellidae; genus Allygus; species Allygus modestus. The sequence goes on along the minus strand of OY776115.1, from coordinate 137,762,719 downwards.
TGTATTGAGAGGGAAAATTCTGCCGTTGATGGCACGAAAATCCAACCAGCAGTAGTCTCTCCAGTTATCTGTAGAGCTCACTGATCATAACAGATTCTGAATTGTAATTAATTTTAACAACTTTACAGCCATTTTTGAGTATATAGTGTAATCTAACAATTCTGAATCTGTAGCTGTGTAGGGGGGGGGGACGGACTTTTTTACACGCTGTATGCTTTTGTTAAAATCTTAGACATTAAATATATATAATGGGGCATTCCTCAATAAAGGCAAAAGTGTAGTCAGTTTCCAAAGAATATTAGAACTTACTCATTTATATATAAAGTACTAAATAACAAATAATTGCAATAATAATCGCAAGAAAACCCTATTGTGAATTGTTAATTCTTTTGTTTTATACTTTATACTAACTGTTCTCAAAGGCTTCGCCCCACAAATAATCTTAGTAAATAACAACTGTCAGTTTTGTGCGCTGCATTCTGTGGTTATCCCGTGGAACTGCTACGAATTAAGATCAGCTGTTTGTATTTTCATCAGCTCAGACTTAAAGTGAATGTCCATTAGAATAACACAGGATTGAACTTTGACTCCCCGTGGGGTGGAGCCCTATGGGAATTTCTTTAAACCCCTCCTTAGTGAGCACCTAAAACCCAAGAGGAAGGTATGTTCCAAATTTCATTGCAATCCGTTCTGCGATTTTTGAGATTACGTGATGAGTCAGTGAGTCAGTCAGTGCATGGTATTTGGATTTTATATATTAAGAAGATAAATTAATTTTTTATTTTTTTTATGGCTAACAATTAACCAGCTATACTCAGCTTTGCTCTTGCTTTGAGGAAATCAAATTTAATACTTCATGAGAGTGTATCTTTGACAGCCCACCGGTTGTTGATCAGCTGTTACGATTAGAAACTCCACCCGTGCACGCTGGTCCAACCACTGAGCTCTATGTTATATTTGGAGTCATCACTCTATGTTAGAAAAGCGTGCCGCTGTGGTTTTGGTCGTTATGTTGGCAAATGTGTTTTACTGATGCATTGTGGGAGTTTTTGACAGTTTGGTGGTATAGCCATTTTATTACCCATTTAAATCAATGTAAATTTAGTGATTTTTCAAAACTGTTATCATTGTTTTAAATTACATTACAAGTTAAAACCTATTGTTAAACTGAACTTTGGAATCTTGCGAAGTGGTTTAAATTAAAAGTAACCAATCATCTTGAAGCTAAGAAATGATTTAGCTAACTTGAAAATAGTCTTGTATCTAGGTTTAGGGTGGTTGGTGAATGACATTGAAAAACGGGCACTTGGGTGGTTAATTTAATTATTTATCCTAGGTTAATTTAATTATTTATCCTACTATTCTAATTACATATCAACATAATAACATTAATAAATAATGGATGATTCCAACATTAAATTCTAATCCAATGGCAATGTAAACTGTTGACAGTAAACACTACAGGAGACGGCTCCGTGTTAAGCCCGGCCGTGTTATGAGCGGCCAGCCGAAAATCGTGTTTAGCGCGGACGGTCGCCTCAGAAATTCCCGCGCCCCGCTCGGCGGGGAATTTGTCTCCTGCCTGGACAAGTAATCGCCCCTTTCGCTCCCCGTCGGAGTACCGCAGTCGCGGCAGCAGAACCGGTAATACTATTTGTCCTCCAGATATTATGGAGACTTGAGTTTACGATTTCTCACCTCCGAAACGGTTGGTTCAATTTTAACCAGAGACCTATCAAATGAAAGGAAATATTATCAAATGTTATATTACGGAGTTTTGACTATTTTACATAACTTGTTATAATTTGTATAACAAACAAATTGTAATATGCTAGTGTTTTTTTTTGTACAATGTTTCAGTGAATCTCAACTTCAGACAATTATAATAATATATCTATTAAACGTGTTAGCTTAAAATTTTAATGGCGTATATAAGAGTTTTTTAAAAACATTTTTGGCAAGTTTTATAATTTTACCATTGTTACTGTATTTTCTATTTTCTTCAGAATTGTGTAAATCTTTGTTAACTTTGTTATCTTGCGCTTAAACTTCCCGTTTTAAAGCAATGTTTAGACTATTAATTAATTATATGAAAGAAAAAATGGTGTCTAAAGAATATAATGTAACAGTGATTTGTAATGAGTTTATATTTGTTAAACGTTTTTAGCGAATCTCCCCTATAGGGAAGAAGCTATTACTGTAGTCGGCATGGTAAGACTTAAGCCCGAGACCGTGGTAACTTTTCTTTTTGAGGTCCCCAGATGCCAAAAACACCATTCGTTCAAATTTATATATATATATCTATATATGTGTCCGTAAGCACGATAACTCTCGTAAAAGGGGTCCGATCTTAATGAAATTTGGTACAAACGTGCAAAGTACCATTTATTTGAACTAGTTCGAAAACCAGACCAATCGGACTATGGGAAGGGGGGTTTATGGGGGTTTTGTACCCCAAAAATGGGTTTTTTGGATTTTTCTCATGTAATTATCATTTAAATCAAATTTTAATTTATACCGTTGAATTCAGCTTTAAAAAACAAACAATTTGGTATTTTGATCATTGCTCTACGTCAATTGGTTACTGAGATATTGAAAGTGCTAAACACAGTACGTTGTCCAATGTTATTCTTACGGAGAAAAAGAAAAATTTGATATCTCGGTTATTTATGAACATAAATTGACGAAACTAGGTATATCCCTTCATCTGGTTGTGGTTTGTTATTGTTTGAACAAAAAACTAATTTTTCACCCATGGTTCCCGTAGCAGCAAACCTAGGTATTTGGTCCCCATGTTATTCTTATGGAGAATAATAAAGATGTTATAAATCACTTATTTATGAAGGTATATGGATGAAACTTGGTATGTGACTTCACTTAGATGAGTTCTAATGATATTTGCATAAAAAACCATTATTTTGTGTGCCTTGTTGCAGCAAACCTAGGTATTTGGTCCCCATGTTATTCTTATGGAGAATAATAAAGATGTTATAAATCACTTATTTATGAAGGTATATGGATGAAACTTGGTATGTGACTTCACTTAGATGAGTTCTATTGATATTTGCATAAAAACCCATTATTTTGTGTGCCTTGTTGCAGCAAACCTACGTAGGCCCACTCATCCCAAATGTTATTCTTATAGAGAATAATTAATATTTTAAATATCGCTTATCTATGAATATATTTCTTATGAATTCTAGTAAGAGGCTTAATGTGTTATGTTATATATTCATTGGAAATTCGCTGAGTGCGCAGGTTTGCTGCGACAGCGTCAGCAGTCGCGGATCAGCACAGAGCGCAGAGGTCACGCACACGTCTTACTCTTTGTTGTCTGACCGTTGACCCCTGTGGCACAGCTGGTAGTGACGATGGCGGGAGTCGCCGGTCGCCCCGCACGCGAAGCCCCTCGGGCGCTCTCCCCGCATCTCCCATATATATCCCCCCTCCCCACCTCGCCCCCTCGTCTTGTTGTCATGCAGACCCGCGGTAGTGCTGTCAAGCGTCCATTAGGCGCTACGAGCTAAGGTTGTAACTTAGCCTTATTTACAAACCGATGTTTGAATCCCTAATAAACCCAGGTAATAGGCCATAACTGTGGCCAAATTGTCAACAACATCCAACAATGCCGTGGCGGCTTGGTAGCCGAATAAATGTAATTGGATTATACTGCAGCAGTTGGGCTCCTGTTTTATTATTAATCAAATAACTTTTTAGAGTTTATCAATTTTGGTTTCTTTGTAAATGCAAACTAATCCAAATGTAACATTGTAATGTAAAAATATGTTAGCATGGTTATTTCAATATAACGCACTGTTTATGTTTTTGGGCAGTAGCAGTTTTGGGGAGTTTAATTAAAATTGGTTGGACGTGGTAAAATAACTAATAGTCATAAAAGTTAACTAAGTGATAAGTATTTTTGGTCGTTTAAATATTTTTCCGGTTCTGGACTAAATATGTAGGACCAACACTCTCGAGTAGGAAGCTAGAGGGGGGGGGGGATTTGCTGTATTCTACTGGACTGTGGGGTGGTATAACAGAACAAAAAAATACACTTTTTATCCTACGTAAGTAGGCAATAAGAGCACTTGCTGGTTTTAAACCAGTTCCAAAGGGGCGTTTAAAGAACCGGATATTAAAACATTGGTAAGCCAGTACATTCAGAATGTAATTTACCAGTGACCCGTAAGATGCCACGTGGAGGGAGAATCACCAGTACAAATCAAGGAGAGGAAGTTACTATATATTTCCAATACACTGCACAATAGAAAACCATCATTTGTAAGACCGAAAACTATACAATGCCTAAACCATCGAAGAGGTTGGAATAATAGAACTCGAGAAACAACTGTTGTTTTGTGTCACCCAGGATAATAACAGTTTTAGTATAAAATTAGCCTAATAAGCATACGATACTATCAATAAAACAACTTACATCATGTCTCCTATCTATAAAAACGGCTTTCAGCTTGTTAAACTGTATTGATACTGTACAACTACTCATTTGAAATCAAACAATAGTCAATGCCAGAAGGTTTTGGTGTTATGTATATAACAATTGAAGTTATGATTATAATAGTATAATAGAGGTATCTCAAACTTTAAACTCGCATCATACATTTATATCTATAGGGATATTAATATAATAATTGCAAATATAATTAATATAATAAATACCGTCTCATATGTTCATACTAAATTTATTCAAAATCGAACGGTTACAGTATAAGTTTCAGTTTCAAAATCAAAGTTTCAGTATAAGCGGCCTCGTATCTAAAAATAAACTGTACACCCACCTTATTTATCAGTCTGGGCGCGGCCGGGGCGCCACGTTGATGTTCGGTGGAGTTCCGCAATCTCGTCAGTCAGTCTGGGCGTGCCCGTTGCTTGGTGTCCTCAGACGATCGGCTTCGGCTACTAACTAGCGTAAGAACGGAGTCCGGCTTTTAAACCCCCCGCTCGGAAACCGCCCCCCCCCCGCGGAAGAAGCTATTACCGCAGGTCTCGCGGTAAGACTTAAGCCCGAGACCACGATAACCGTTTTAGGGTCCCGGGATGCCAAAAACGGCATTTGTTCAAATTTATATATATGTGTGTGTCCGTTACCGCGATAACTTTTGAAAGAAGCGCCCGATTTTGATACAATTTGGCACAAGTGTTGAGAGTAACATTTATGACTTTGAGTTCAAAAACCAGATCGTTCACAGAGGAGAATGATTGGTTAATCCAAGTTTTAATCCAAGTTTTTTTATAAGTTAGTTCAACCAATTTCAGAGGTTGGACAACTATTTGTATGAGTTCAATTAACTAAGCTCAGAGAGTTAAAAAATATATGTTGGAACAAACAATTTTATAAGTTAAGTTAACCAATAAATTCATTGGTTAAAATAACTAATTTGTTTCAAAGTAGTTGGATTAATCACAAATGTAGTTGTTAAAACCTATATTGTCTAAGTTGACCAAACGGCTTGACTGGTTAAATTAACCAAATCCTCAATTTTCAAAGTAGTTTGTTACAACCCATATTCATTTAGTTGTTAGGCTCAATGCTTAACCCAGACAGTCCTAGAACCCCAGGCTTAACTTAGCTCTTGGAAGAATAGGCAAAGTTGCTGGGTTCTACGTTCCGTCTAGATCAAGGATTATGCATTCATGAGAAAGGGGGGCCTAACAGTTTTATGAGGACGAAATGAATGATTCAAAAGAAATTTTTTACAAAGACCTCCATGTACTAGGATTGTAAATGAATTAATTGTTTGGATCAAATAACTTTAATCATAAAAGGAAGCTGGTAATTATATGATAACTTACCTTCAAAACGTGGTATTAAATCGTCCAACCCCCAACTTATTAGAGTAGTTTACAACTAAGTTGACTCGAATAATTTTAAAATATTCATACAAGCGGTGGACTCATTTATATACTTTTAGGAGTAATATATTGCTGTCATGTCTATGCATACGTACCTCTCGGGTTAAAATAAATATATCTAACCTATATCAATTTCTGTGTCAGCTTACAATTATTAAGTTCTAAACAGAGTTTTTAATATTTCAATGATTAGCTATTAACATTTAAAATACGGCTGAAACATAATATGCTTATACCTTAATTTTAAAAACAGTATAACAGTATTATAACAGTATTATAACAGTATTATAACAGTATACCAGTATTTGGAAAAATAACAGTATACCTGCATACTCAGCCGCCATGTTATTCTTATGGAGAATAATTAAAATGTCATATTTTGTTTATTTGTGAATGTATATTGATGAAACTTGGTAGGTGGCCGTAACAGGCCACAGTAACTTTAATGAATAATTTGCAAACTAATTACTTTAATACTAAAAACATATTTAAGGTTTAATATGACGAATTAAAGTTGTGTCAGTTAAAAGCGTTTCCCCAATGCGATACTACATAGTATAATATATAAAAAATATATACAAAATTATAATTTTAGCGAATTTCCCCTATAGGGAAGAAGCTATTACCGTAGTCGGCATGGTAAGACCCGGGACCATGATAACTTTTCGTTTTGAGGTCCCCAGACCCCAAAAACACCAGTCGTTCGAAACTGTGTGTATAATATATATATGTGTGTCCGTTAGCACGATAACTCTCGTGAAAATGATCCGAGTTTTATGAAATTTGGTATAAACGTGTAAAGCAACATTTATGATTTTAAGTTCGAAAACCAGCCAGATCGCTCTATCCAAAGGGGTATTTTGGGGGGGTTTTGTACCCCAACAATGGGTATTTTGAATTTTTGACATATCATTTTTGAAGTAGTCAAATATTAGTTTTCCCCATTCGATTCAGCTTAAAAAAACACACAATTTGGTATTTCGATCATTCCTCTACGTCAATTGGTTACCGAGATATTTAAAGTGCTAAACACCGTACTTGTCTAATGTTATTCTTATGGAGGAAAATAAAAATTTTATATCTCGCTTATTTATGAACGTATACTGACGAAACTTGGTATACGGCTTAATCTGGTTGTGGACCATTGATATTTCCTCAAAAAAAACTTTTTTGACAAAGGCTCCCGTAGCAGCAAACCTGCGTACTCAGCCCATTCTTATGGAGAATAATTAAATGCTATGTCTCCCTTAATTATGAACATAAATGAATAAAAACTGGTATACGACTTTACCTAGTTAAGTTCTATTGATATTAGCATAGAAATCCATTTTTTCTATTCCTTGTTGCAGCAAACCTGCGTACTCAGCCCATTCTTATGGAGAATAATTAAATGCTATGTCTCCCTTAATTATGAACATAAACGAATAAAAACTGGTATACGACTTTACCTAGTTAAGTTCTATTGATATTAGCATAGAAATCCATTTTTTCTATTCCTTGTTGCAGCAAACCTGCGTACTCAGCCCCATGTTATTCTTATGGAGAATAATTAAATGCTATGTCTCCCTTAATTATGAACATAAATGAATAAAAACTGGTATGCAGCAAACCTGCGCACTCAGCCCCATGTTATTCTTATGGAGGACAAGTAACGTGTTATCTCCCTTAATTATGAAAATAAAGCAATGAAATTTGGTATGTGGCTTTGCCTAGTTGTTATATTGATATTTGTATAAAACCCCAATTTTTGTGTCCCCTCCTTCAGCAAACTCCTTCAGCCTAATCGGTCGCCATGTTATTCTAATGGAGAATAATTAAAATGTCATATTTTGTTTATGAATGTATATTGATGAAACTTGGTATGTGGCTTTATTTGGTATTAAGATACATTTATATGCATTGGAAATTCGCTGAGTACGCAGGTTTGCTGCTGTATACTGTATTCGATTTTATTTAAACCCCGGTATAGTATAAATGTATAATGATACTGTATTACAAACTTAAGAAAACTAAGCAAATTAGATAAATACTTAAATTTGAGAATTAATAACCAATTGTCCACGTTTTCAAAATATATAGTCTTGTAATACACGTACTGTATAGTAAATGGGGTGTCGAGTTTGTGGGACTACTGTATTTACTATTGCATTCACAGACACACACACACACATATATATATAAACCCCCAATATTATTTTGTAAAAATATACAATCTTGAACGAATAATATGTTTGACTCCAGGATCTCCAAACGAAGCGTCTGGTTGTTATAAAACCACTTTCAAACAAGTTTTAATGCCAAAGTGACCCGCAGGTTTCGCGAAACCCAACACAAACCAAACCCGCCACCTGCCACCTGCCGTCACCCGCGGGTTTCGCTTGGTGTTGAATCCAAGGTGGCCCACAAGTTAGAAATTCAACTGCTATCGGCCGTTTCAAAAAAGTTGACCCCAAAAACATCATACAAACGGATACAAACGGATACAAACGGATACAAACGGATACAAACGGATACAAACGAATACAATAAGGGGTTCACAGCCCATATAAAAAACCAGTTTTATACACATTAAAATATATAGATTATCACCTAGATGTTATATTGGCAAATATAAATGAACAATAAGTGTATACACGTTAGAATAATGTCAACTGTCCCCTCAACTCCACAATATCTAGTGAATTTGTTCAATATATACCACCAAGTAACATAACCATTACCATAACCTTGTCATATTCCACCATTAGCCAATGTAAACCTTAATAACACCCTTTACACCCACCCATTCAATAACTAACCCCCCCAACCACAGTGACTCGTTCACTGAATAGTTCACTGAATAGTTCAAACACCCATACCACCCACCAGTTCACTAAGAGACGAATTTCAATCACAAATATATTTAAACATAAATGTCAAAGAACCATGAAACACTACAATTACATAACTACTTATATATATATATATATATACAGTATCGAACGAATGGTGTTTTTGGGGTCTGGGGACCTCAAAACGAAAAGTTATCATGGTCCCGGGCCTAGGTCTTACCATGCCGACTACGGTAATAGCTTCTTCCCTATAGGGGAAATTCGCTAACAATAAATATAAAATGGTTAATTAATACTGTTTGCGAGCTTACTGGGTAGGACAGAAGCTCTCTATGGAATTCGTTTTGCAGTGGTTTTGTTAACTAAATATTAATAATATTAGGGTAAGATGTAAAAGATCGTATTTCAAAATACTTTGTTCAATATTTTGTTATCATTAATTTCATTGAACTGACAAAACTTTTGGGTATGTAACGTAATTTTTTTTAAAGTGGTTGGCAAGCCTCTTTTTTCCGTCCAAATAGACTACTGATAAAATGTATATGCCAGTGCTAGGATTCGACCCAAGACAGAAGGGTTGCCATTGTTCTAGAGTCCAACGCTTTGACCAGTGACTCACTGAATGTATTTAATGGATAGCAGCAAATAAATCGCGGGTATATGAATCTGTATTTTCAATAATTATGGTAAATTGTTGTCAATCAGTAAGCATTTTAAGTATTCGTTAGTAAATTTACTATTTTTCAATTTTATAATTATTTCTGATGCTTCGAAATATTTTAAACTATATTATGGTGTTTTGAATTGCCACAAACGGCACCCAGCAATGTTTGCAGGTCAACCCAAACTACATTAACTATATAATGTATCTGTGGGAGTCGTATGCCACAAACGGCACCCAGCAATGTTTGCAGGTCAACCCAAACTACATTAACTATATAATGTATCTGTGGGAGTCGTATGCCACAAACGGCACCCAGCAATGTTTGCAGGTCAACCCAAACTACATTAACTATATAATGTATCTGTGGGAGTCGTATGCCACAAACGGCACCCAGCAATGTTTGCAGGTCAACCCAAACTACATTAACTATATAATGTATCTGTGGGAGTCGTATGCCACAAACGGCACCCAGCAATGTTTGCAGGTCAACCCAAACTACATTAACTATATAATGTATCTGTGGGAGTCGTATGCCACAAACGGCACCCAGCAATCTTTGCAGGTCAACCCAAACTACATTAACTATATAATGTATCTGTGGGAGTCGTTAGCTGTGATTATGTATTCTCATAGTGTTAATTGATGTAATGTAATATGAAGAGCACAACTCATATATGTAACTAACACTGTAAACTCCAAGTTTTAGTCTCTGTGATTGAATATCTTGTATCAAAACGAAGAGTCCATGTTTTAGATGCTGAGACCGGATAGAATCTCAAACAGGTGATTGGGATTCGGAGCATTTACCTGTCGCCAATAACTTTCAACTCCGGTTGCTCGGTTCCAGCTCTTTGATTTATGGCTTGATAGATCACAATGTCTAATGGTTTTATTTCGATCACAATTAATTTAGTTTATTCATTTTACATATTAATCCGAGGAGTAAAATTTTACTGCATAAAGAAGTGATATAAGTTTAAATTCTACAGTGTGTACACTTATGTCTTGAGGAAGACCTTTTTGTTCAATAGCTCAACTACTTTATATTTCCTAAAATAGTGTTACCGTGTACGAACACTGCGTCCTATGTATCTGAGTATAATATAAGGGGGAACGGCAAATAATGGATAATGACAGGAAATGTCTGCATACGAAATATTGTTTTACTAATCTTCCCGTGGTTATGAGCAAAATTAACCCGCTTACGACATTTGGATCCTGAAATCAATCTCAACTTAAATGATTTAGATTCGAGAAATATTAGAATAATAAGAATGTAATTACATTATATGTTAGACTACTCAGTACTTTATACTATTAAATTTAATGTTAACTTTGCTCTTATTGACTACTCATGTTCTTATCTAAAAGTTATTTTTATCAAAAAGATTTTATTTAGCAAGCAAAGCTAATAATATGTCACATAAAGCTTAACAAGTAGCCTAATCAAACATCAGAACCGCATTGGACCCAAAACAATATTGATAAGAAAAGATACAAAGATTTACAGGAAAGTTCATTATTTGTCAGAGAAAAATTAAATAATGAAACTGTATAACTGCTTTTAAAACATGGTGCTGGTAAAGAAAGTAAAAGTTGTTTTCGTGATTCAAAGGTCCATGCTTTGGACCTTGGTGGGTTAATTGATGGAACGAAGTTTAGAACTCTGAAAATTTTGGGATTTGAGAATAGCTTCTATATATTTGTTGTCCTAATAGTGATGCAATTATTAGGGAAATATATCAGCTGTCTATTACCACGGTTATACCTTATATCGCACTTCAATAAACTATTGTTACAATATTTCTTTATTTATGGATCATATATTTGTGTAGACATTTTCGCTATAAAACTACAGTAATAACGTTTCATGTAAACATATGTTAATTTGTTTATTTTCATTTAATCAATAATATCATGTTTATGTGCACGTTTTTATGTTTGAAAATATGTTTTAAATGTTCAGTGAATGTTATAAAAAGAAATAGAATACTTCTACAAATTGATCAAATAGGCAACTATCTCTCTCTGAATAGGGAATATTCAAGTATTTTTGTGCTACCTGCACCTCAGTTCCTATTATGACTTGCCATTAAGGTATGGATACCTATAAATGTTTATAACCTTATATGTTAGGGTCTCTCATTCAAAAGTTCCTTTTTTTAATATACATGTAAATATTATTAGAAAACAGTGTTGCACTGTGTTTATGATATTACAGCAGCGTTTACACTTTTATATCCGAATAACTATATTTGCTTAAACAGTGCAATTCTTTAAGTATATAAAGTTTTAAAAACTGTTTATACAACTATTCCACTAACATTTAACCTACTAGAGTTAATTTTAGTATAAAATGACCAGAGGTGTTAAAATTAAAATTAAGGTGTATTTGTAGTTTCTCTTGTACACCTAAACATTTAGGCTGATGGAGCACAAGTTTTATAAAAGATAATGTATAACCTGAAATTGAATAAATGGTATTCATGTCCAATAATATTTTAGGTAAATATTTTTTGTATGATTTTCTTCAAAGTAATAATTAAAAAAATAAAACAAATGTTAATTGTGTAACATAATAAGTGACAATTTTTACAATTCCTAGCAAACCCAGTAACTTCTCCGATGATTTATGGTGAGCGAAAAGCATTAATTTAATCTATATTTAGTAGAGAGAACATCTACGAACATTTACGATTACTATCTACGGCAAAACCCATTTTTAGTAAAATCATACTTATACATTGAACATTGGGACAATATAGAGAAGGCCTGAGGGGTTGTTGGACTTTTTTAGAATAAACAAATAAATTTTAAAGACAATTTTAATATACAATGTCGTTTTTACTAAGATTTTAATTTAAATTTATGGAAACTTTCAGTGTTATTTGATATTATTTGAGTCTAAAAATATTTAAATTAAATTTTAAATATAATTCTTAGTTCATTAGTTGAGGTACGTCAGAGGTTTGGCAATATATTAAATTCATATACTACCAATATGTAGTAGAAATGTCCAGCTAGAGACTCTACCAACTTAGAAAAGGCACTTCCCCTACAAAACAAATAACTTACCATGTTCCCCAATGTGCCCACATAATGCTTAGTTAGCTTACTCAAGCTAATAAACTTAACATTATTGCCTTAAACTTTCACAGCTACTAAAATATAGAAAACAAAACGTAAAACACTTTTCTAAACTTAACTGTTTGTTTTTATCTATAAAGCTATGGATTTAAAAGCATGAGATTATTAAATGATCACAAATGATATGCTAGGATTCTTGGAATTTCTATAGTTTTTATGAATAGCAGGGGTTGTACTAAACAAATAGTAAATAAATAATGTTAGTATTAGAAACTATTTAATCTAGTTTTAATTGACTAATTTAAATAATATTATATTAAGTTAAATAAATCACTAAGATTATATGAAATTGTGTTTTAATATATCTTAGCTACCGCAAGGTTTAAAGTTGATATGGTAATAAAATTTCTGGCACACCTTTTACCAAAATAAATCCATGCTATCCGAGTAAGCAATAACCACTTCGATAGTAAGGTATTCCAAATATTTTGTTAACTATTGTTATGTAGAAATATGTGTTGTATGCTTCTGACAGCTGCCGCCATGACATATCTCACCAGTGAGAAGAAGGTCTTTGTGCGAAGTGCTCTTCTCAGACTCTTCGTCGATAATGATCCAACAGGTTTGAAACAGTACCTGAACTCTATATTACAAGTTCAAAATATTATTTAAGTACAAATATATCCAATCCAAAGGTTATTACAGTGTGTTTATTAAATGCGTAAATGTGTTATAACAGGGGTATAAATGTCAAAACCCAATGTTATTATTATAAGTTTCGATCTCAAGCAAAATCCTGAGAAAATTTTGTGAAGGTTCGATACTGGATCCAACCGCCATTGGTCTTGGGGCTATTGATTAATGATCCTGGCTAAATAATCAGTCGGACTTATTCAGTAACAAGGCTACACAAGGCATCTCACCCATTCTACACCCATCTTTCATTCATATTCGCTTTAAAATACGCCTAGGCTGCGTCGGCGTCTTTAAAAGATAATAAAGATAATATAAACATTTAAGTTATCTTTTTTTTGGTTTATTTATTATGCAAGGTCGTTGAAGGTAGAAAACTGTGATTTGAGGGACAGTTCATATAAAAGTTTTTAGGTTATGAAAGTTAACTGTTCAAGGAATTTTAAAACCCAATGACCTTCCTGGACTACTTTAATTTCAAAGACAACTGGAAAGAACTGAGCAAGTTTTGTTCAAAAGGGCTTTACTCTGGGGAGAATCAAACCTGTCACTTTTTGCTGCGACACTGACGGTGACATTGAGTTTCGGTTTATTCTTTAAATTAATAAAAAAAGGAATAATTCTTTTGTTGGTATGAATGTTATTTAAGCCTGAACACTTTTTTCAAAAACAACCCTTGTCTTTAATATAATTATGTCCATGTGGGAGAGATATAAGGTAGTAAAAGTACACATCAATATATTTACGTTTTTAAAACAAAGACATTTAATTAAAATATCCTATACATAAAAGGTTTTCGGCATAAGTATTCTTCACGAGCTGCGGTAGAGTAAACTTAAATAGTTTGTTGATCAATTTTAATACGTTTCTTATTTAAACTATAGCTGAAAACTTTTATAAGTTTTTTAACTGCTGAAAATCCGATGTTTTATCACAGTCGTATCTAGCCTCGATTACCATCAGAGCCATTTATCGTGTTGCCCTTGCCACTCAATACAAGTACTTCATAAATTTCATCAACCTGGAAGTGAACTTGCCAAACATACAGACTACTACATGAACCGTGAGCTTAGGCCCAGACAAACACTGCTCTAAACTTGACCATCAGACTTTCCACGAACAATATTAACGCAATTTTTATGGCTTTATGATTTGTCATAGCTAACTCCCATATTACTTGAAAGTCATGCTCAATGACGCACTGTCTTATAAACATAATCTAAAAAGAATGCTGCGGAAGTTGAAACTATGACATAGTTCATCAGTCAGCCTGGAAAATTTAAGAAGCCAATCCAAAATTTGTTAATACTTCAGCCTAGTTCCTATTTTATTTGACAGCCAAGGTTTGTACTAACATGAATGGCTTAACAGTGTATGCGTCGAAGATGTAGCTGTTCAGTTTTGCAGGATCATGTGAATTGTTAGAGGTACTTTAACGGCTCTATGTTCCTGAATTCCATAAATGTGTAGCATTGCTCATCCCTAGATTGAGTGCTAAGGTGCTTTGTAACGGGAGTGTGATCAAGATCTTGACTGCAACTCATCTTACAAAATGTTACACTGGAGATTAATAGTTTTCCTTTGAAAAAACTTGAGATAATTTGTAGGGATGATTCGGCCGGATGACTCACTTTGAAGACATTGTATAAACACTTTATGGAAGGAGTGGACCGAAATTATCAGCCTTTTGAAAGCGCAGGGGGGCAGCTTTTTGATGAATCCTGTGATTATTGAGTCAAGTACCAGACAATGAACCACCAACAATGAAACACTAGTGCTACCATTGCCCATAGTTTCTGCTGTTTGAGAAAGATGGCGGGTCTTTAGTGACTGTCTTTAGTGGCGAGATTTTGATCTGTAAATAGGAATTTGTTCAAGCATTTAGCTAATTATAAAACTCTTATTTTAAGACTAAAAATTTCTTGGGCTTTTGTGGCCTCGGGAGTAAAAGTGAGTATGTAAGTATTTATAATTAAAAAATACCAACCATTAAAAAAAAAAAAAACGAATTGTAGTGGTTTAATGGTGTGATGGTGGTTTTAATCTGCTGGAAATGAAACTACAAGTCAGGGGCGGATCCAAGGGGGGGGCGGTAGGGGCGGTCGCCCCCCCCAAACCTAAGAATTTTTTGTTTTATTTTATTATTCAGGCATACGATGAAAGTTTGAATAAATCCGAATGAAAATGTAAGCATCAAAAGCCTCCCGAACCCCCGTTTTTCGATTCCGTGAGTCAAATTTTGCCGCTCCGTCTACAAGGTTACATCAAATTCAAACTAACGAACCTAAACGTTTCTTTAAATGAAATAAAATACACACCATTAGACAGTGAGATTTTAAACATCCATTTTAGTATATAACACATTACTTAGATCCATGTATTTAACCTAAAAGTGTCTTACAAAAACTTAGATATTCCCGAGTATCGTGAAGTTGTTGCAGTTTTGCCAGTTGACAGACTGAAATACAGTGTTTTCAACATAGTCTTGGAGGTAAATTTTAGCTGCAAAGGTTGCTACAAATTTATTCGGTGATTATTTTTTACTGGATTTCGGCCGCCCACCGTCGGCGTCGTTTGCTATCAGCGGTGTTTTGTTTACAGGTTAGGTTTGATTTTTGTTTAAAACCGCATAATCCTTTGCTAGGCAATGAATATCCATTGGCTAGGCTAGAAGCAAAAAGTGCCTCGAATTATATGTAATTAAATAAGAGGAAACAAAGATTAAATTGCGTGCAAACAGAAGCTCATACGCCAAGTATTTTATTTTGTAAACATTTGGTACGAAATTTCATTTTTCGAGCTGTTGACCTTGGCTGTAAGCCTCATACCTAATTGTATCTTCGCGTAGTATAGTTCAGTATTGCGAATTTCAAATACGTTTTGTAAATAGTTTTTCGTGTGGGTAAATACTAAAACAAATTCATCTTACTTGTTCTTAGATGCCTACAGATGCATAAGGCCTTAGATAAAAGTGTAGTGCCTAAATATTTAATTTTTATTTACGGTCGGGTGTAGTAGAACTAAAGTAATTTTTGTTTAGCTTGTTTATAAAGTTAAGATTGCTTTTTTCTTGAGTACAAGGTTATTGATATATTATGTTAACTTACTTTCATTCGTTGTATAAATTCATATAGTTAAAAACAATAATGGGGGTGCCAGGTACCATACACAGGGAAGGGGAGGGGTAACCTTCGGTGACCGCCCCCCCCAAACATGACCTCTGGATCCGCCCCTGCTACAAGTAAACGAAATCGTTGTTATATAAAATATCACTAATAGTTTTATTGGATCCACTTCCAGTGCGTTAGGTTTTTTCTTAAATATAAACCTCGTTTTAAGATATGTACAATATATCAGTGATTGGTGTTCATTGCCTTGACGATTATGTAAGAAATTGTGAAAAAATTTTCACTATCGAAAGTATTATATCCTTATTATTCATATATGTTGAAATGCTATGACTTTCTTGAAATATTTACTTACTGTATTATTATATATTATGTTTTCAGGTCGAACGAGTTCTACAGTGTCTGAGAGAATGAAAGCCGGGGTTTCTGAGGCACTTTAAGAAACATAAGTTGTATTACCCTAGTTAAAGAACATGAATGGTGCGTAGTAAAACTTTTTTTTAAATTAATAACTAACACATATTAAAGGTTTTTAACAACTTACTACATCTGTTATTGTTAAGTGTCACATACTATTACTTGTAAAATATTATTATAAATTGTTTTTTGCATTGTTATTTCATTTTTAAAAATTGTAAAAACAAACAAATAACTGCTTTCTTGAAACTGAGAAGACGTATGATAAAATTATCAAGCCTCCAGTCTTGGCTGAATATAAGTCTGAGTTATATGTAAAGAGAACCACACAAAGTACCGTAGAAGCTTATGGTCATTTTTTGGATGCTTCTACTTAAGTCAGGCAGTATTCTTTTACGATCTCATTTATTTGGGGGACATGCATTCTTCACAAGTTATTCTACTGTAATGGTTAAAGTTGTTTTCAGATATTACAACAATTCAGTTGCATAGGAAAAATTGAAATGTGCATTCACAGTTGATTAAAATATGATTCGGTAAGCGAAAAACAATTTACAGATTGTCTTGAAGTAATAATAATTTAAACATTAAAAACAGACATGCTTTTATAATATTCTAACTTAAGCAATATATATGATGCAAATATAACCAATAAACGTTGAATACTTTCCATTATTAAACGTTATTGTCTTTACAATCATGCTATATTTATTTAAAGTGCATCAGTTAATAAAAAAAATTTAATGGGAAACAAATGTTGTTTAAATGTTTACTTGAGTTTTTAAATTTGTAATTTTTATGCAAACAAACAAGGAACTCAGATTGAGAAAAAAATTAAAAAATTTTATTTAACAAAAATGAACTGGTAATTGTGTGGTAGACGACGAAATCTACTAACGATAACGTTGATTTAACGGCCGTCATGATATTAATCTATTATCTTGACGCTCATTAACTATTTTTCACATCAAAATAAAATCTATAATTTTTTTAATGACGTAAGCTTGCTGATTATCCTTTTAATGAGTAAGATTTTGCACGTAAAGAAATAGTTTTAGCTTTCATGTAAAATGTGTCAGAATAAGTCCCAATAAGCTCTTGCATAATATAATGATTGATTTAATTGTAATAAGTGTTATTCACATTTCCATAATAGTATTTTTGCGCCGTGTTTCTGTTCACATATGCATTTGAAAGTGAAAGCCGAATTTAAATCAAACTGCGTCTTTATTTGTTGACATAGTTTATTTTTTTATTATACCAGTTAAAGTTTCGTATATGATACTCGCATTATCGTTACATTTAAATGTAGTATATCTTATTACCAAGTTTGCTTTCACGAGAACCTATATGATTGTAAAATGAAGGTGGGGACTGTCTCCCTTTTATCACTTCTCAACCGATTAAAGTCAAAACCCTTAATATTTTGCAATATCAAAAAACCACTAGTGTAATCTAAGGCATAACGAATTAAGTTTTATTTCCGAATAAAAAGTTCCACCCATATAAATTGACAAGCTTTATATATACTAAACATTAAGGTCCAATGTTTTATATTGGGTAATTCAAAGAATAACTTGCCTCTAAAAGTTTGTTTTCATTAAAAAATACTCGAACCTCGGTTCTCTGATTACTAGATTTTTACCCAGTCTCAAACTAATGTATCTATTATACAATAATATTATAACTGTTTCTGTCACTTGCGCGTCCACCAATGTAAGATAAGTTGAGTTATAAAAAATAAATATTAGGACTTTTTGCTCAATTTCAAGCAAATCTTGTTCTCATTCCTCTGAATTTACAACTCCCTTCCAAATGTTTTGTGCATGTTGCTAAATATGAAAGTCAATAGCTGCTAATGTAAATATTTGGCCAATCCCTCGGAAGGGATATTGCTGTTTTTGACAAGGTTCTGCACTACAGTTACTGTTATGGGCTGCCATCTCGGTGAGAGGTAGGCCTATTCATGCATGTTCTGGCTTTGTTGATGTGACTGTATTTTTATCAAAATAAAACCATTTTATAAATACAATTGATTTATTTTTTTAAACACTACATTTTTCAAAAACATATTTTCACTTTAAAATTCTAGGTATTTATGCGATGAATTGATTTCAATACATTAAATTGTTGAATGATAAAATTATTTTGAAAATGTATTAACACTAAGTTTAAGAATGTATAATTTATTTTCCTCAGTAAATTGTATTTCAAATGAAAATTACCTTGTCATGCTGCTTTTATATGTTATTACTATAACGTCTCCATAAAACATAATTTCTACAAACCAAAGTATTTTAGGACTGCAATACAAGACGAATATATTTTAGTAATTGTAACGATTCATCGTTTATTTGTCATAAGAAGTTAAGGAACCCACAGCCAGATGGTCCGGAAACTTCATTATTTGCAAGTAAGTGATTGGACGTTTGAGTCAGTGATTACTTTCGCAATAATATTTACATTTTACAGTTGACTCAAGCTGGAAGACTTCAGTTTTCAACAACGTTGAAATTAAATAGGTTGTTTTAATATAGCGTTTTTAAGATTAAGAAGAATTAAACAATTTCTATAAACAATATAGTAACTCGTTTCAACTAATTCAACTCGTAATGGTACTTGACTACCAACACACAAAAAACATATTACGAGTTGATTTTTTTTAGATTTCAAACACTAAGACCATACCGTTCTTTAATACCGTACGTCGTCAAATTAAACTGTTCAATCGTAAATATATAAAACCAAATATCTGGATTAGGCAAGTTCAGCCGGCAGAACTGATCAGATTATTCTGTTATTTACTTTTTGTTTTAAATACCACGTTATCAAAGTATATATTTGACTCAAATATCTATGATATTAGGATATATTATTAACAATATTAGTAGAAACACGACATTTATATTACACAAAAATAATTACGAAAAAACTATGTTACGTTAATGTTTATATCAATAAGCTTGGAGTTAAATACTAATAATAATAATATAATGACAATTTCTGTCCCAGGAAAACCAATAAAATGTATTTATTCATAAATATAAACGCATTTATTGCATTCTTAATAGTGACAATGAAAGTTGAGGTTTGCATATTCGTAGTCAATCCACTAGAAGTCTAATCGGTTGGGCCTCTGGAAGCTCTTTTCGAACCTGAATTTTTCTGGTTACAATCCATCCAAGCCCGAGGTACCTGGTAGCTCGTGTATCAAAATTCTTTCAAGGCAGTCCCACACTTCTCGCGAAAACGCCTGATCATTCTGTTCCGTATGTTCCCTTATGTTTTCAAAAGTTTGTGCAGCTCCTTCACTTTTTGCGAATACACCGAATATTCGAAGTTCGGCCGAATGTTCGGTCTTGTTTGCGAGAAGTGTGTTAATGAGAATCACGATCTCTGTCTTGCTCAATGCGAGCAAGAGACTATGATCAGTTTATTCCATCGCAGACTTCAGTTTGTGTCGTATCACAGAAGTCTAAACTGTGCGTAACTGTCAGTGAGCCTTGACAACAATATCAGACGAGTAAAGTGCTTCTCAACGCGACAAACATATCGACGTAACTCACCTTAGGAGTTAAAGGCATCCTAAGGCCTAACAAGAAAACGGATTGATCAGGGGAATGGTCTTGGCTGTCTGCTTTTTTCACTACTCTCTACCTTTCGTCGATTTAGTTAATAAATAATAGTCGCAAGTGCGAACCCAGGGATTCATAGAACATGGAAAACAACGAAATCGGGTAAAAGAATACTAGACTAATAAGAACTAAGGAAGATAGAAAATAATCAAAATAACAACAAATAACTTTACCTCTGGGAGGGATGGGAGTGTCGAGGGAAGGTTCTCATGCTCCCTTTCTGTCACTAATTACGACCAGCAGGAATACTTCAGTCTACTCCAACCCGGATAGTAATAATAATACTACTCCGTTTAAAGGGATGGTATTAATGACTCAAAAATAAAAATCGAAAATATTTATAAAATACTACCAAACTGACTTAAATAGTAATCAAAATAATATACTTGCGTCGTTTACTAAGTAACCGATAATTTAACCACGAGTTTACAAATACGTTTAATTTAGATAAATAAAACAACGTAACCCAATATAACAAAATAAGTTTGGCAATTTAAACTACTGGTAATTTATATTTCCAATTCCAAATCTTATAAATTATCTGTATTTAATACTAACAAGATTATTATTTACAAATTTGATGCCGTTACGCGTTGATTAATTGTAGTTTAGATAGTAATACAGCAGAAACCTCGCTAGAATGTGGCGAGGTAACTCAAATAAAAATAAATGTTCAACAGTTAATTGTTTAAATGTTTATTCAAATAATATTTTTAGATAGATACAAATAATATCAAAATACGTTTCGGGGATGGCTTGAATGGAATCACTATTTTTCTGCAAGCGTTTATAGTTTGAAGACAATGATTAATTATATCAGTTTTAAATGGGAAAAAGGATTTTATATTTTAAATATGTATAATTACTTTAGTGTAAAAGTTTGTGGTTTTGCTACCATAGAGAATTCTTTACTCGTACTAGTTTGAAATATGTGATACTGGTTTAACTAATTTTAAATTTATAATCATAAGTATTGAGCCCTAAATGCAATATAACTTCTTTAACTACTGATGAAAATGGTGTTAACTGGTGTGAATCTGGATGTTTATTAATATGACAATGTACCACACTAACTAATGAGAAATTAGGCCTGTATCTATGTTTACCACAGACTGTGGAAATAGCCAATATGTTAATACACAATCTGTATTAAAACATAAAGGTTACAAAGTTGTAATTACATATTATTATTTTGAATTCTTTTTACGAATAAGGCTTTACATAATATTTGCAGTAATGTAAAAATTAAAACAGAATTAAATTTGAATTTCGTTATAAGCTAGATTTCATTATATTTACAACTTAAG
Organism: Allygus modestus; assembly: GCA_963675035.1. Taxonomy (NCBI): domain Eukaryota; kingdom Metazoa; phylum Arthropoda; class Insecta; order Hemiptera; family Cicadellidae; genus Allygus; species Allygus modestus. Next base: position 137,741,086 of record OY776115.1, on the reverse strand, counting down.
TAAAATTAAATAACCTAGGGCATGTTACTGTTTTTTCACTATAATATTTTATACTGTCTCTTTACCCTTAGGAGCCATATAAGAAAGCAGAGGCAAAAAGAGAACACAGAAAGGTAGATAACAAAGAAATATGAACCCAGAGGGCCTTGTCACTACCTGTAACAGGCGAAAATAAAACTGCAGCTGAGGTTGAAACTAACGGTTACTCGGAGATAAACTCACTGATGTTATGGCGCTACGGTTGTATAGAGGTCCACAAACATTACTACTTACTTTAGTAAAATAAAGGTGTAGTGAAAAGTAAATAAATATATAGTCTGTTACGCTTGGTTTCATCTAGAAATGTAATAAGTCATCAAAAGTGTGATTCAAAGATGGTGTCGTCTGTAATCTTAGTACAAAATGTACGATGCAAATATGAAATTTCATTACGGAACTCATTGGAGCTATGAATATATAAATTATAGTTATTATTTGTTTGCAGTTTTTTACTATTTATCCAATTAAAACTTAAATTTTACGTGTATTTTGGTGCATGTATTCTATACGTTACAATAATTTGCAACTTTGTTTAATCAATAGCATTTTGGTATACAAGTTTGGTACTCTTTGTTGGTACTCTCTTGGCATTAAAACCATTAACTGAGATTTTATTTAGAATAAATGACCTTCTAGTACTAAGTAGTGTGCGAATTTATAACTTAATCATGTATGTCTGTTACTTTTCGGTCTAACTTGGTTACCCAAAACCCAAATTTAAATTCATACCGATCGTGAACATTTTGTTTATGGTAGATGCGTAAGTTTAATGATGTGGTGTATTTTTTATGACTTTACGTTCCAAAAAAACGGTTGGCAGCTGAACGAACTCGTACATAATTCATTGTTTTACTAAAATGTTTAAACATTTTAACATTTTGGGCAGTTTTTACAATATTGGTTAAATCTGCTTTGTGACTATTGTTTATTCTTCCATAAGTCACAGATAAGGTTTACAGCCCTAATAGGTTTCCAGGCAAAGATTTTGGACTTTTGACTCACTAATATGAATTTTATTTTATGTTGTGGCCTTTCAAACAATAAATAGTAAAATTTAAAAAAGCAAAGTTTTTTCATTATACTGTTAAGGCCGTGAAAGTGTATACGAAAAACTTGGTTGCTTGTGATTTGAACATAGTTTTTCATTTATTTTTCCAGTTGCTGAAAATATTATTAAAATATCATCGGGTATAAAATCTGAGTTTTATTAATATATGTGTTTTGAAAACACCAGGTAACGCTATAAAATATTAAGTGCATATTGACTGACCAACCTTTCGGAATATATTTATTTACGTGCATTGAATGACAGCTTCGATAATGCAAATATAGCATTTATTAGTAAAATTAACATAATTTGTCTGTTGATGTCTACCGTTATAATTTAAAATGTTAATATCTACGAGTATAAACAATACAGGCCTCGAATAATAAAGCTTTAGCACCAGATTGCTGCTAACCAATATGCTGGATTAATTAAAATTCACATGCAGACGAAAGCAAGTTTGTATGAACTGTTTTGCTCCTTTCGATGAGTTATGCCAAATCCTGCATTTGTGTCGTATTCTGGCGGGACACACTGTATGTGAATATGCACCTCTTGGTTCAAAGAAAGAAATAGTTTGCTTTTCGACATTGTGTCTACTGTAGGGCAGTAGATACAGACCCACTACCTCACTGCAGGTCGACCCTGTATACAGACCCACTACCTCACTGCAGGCCGACCCTGTATACAGACCCACTACCTCACTGCAGGCCGACCCTGTATACAGACCCACTACCTCACTGCAGGCCGACCCTGTATACAGACCCACTACCTCACTGCAGGCCGACCCTGTATACAGACCCACTACCTCACTGCAGGCCGACCCTGTATACAGACCCACTACCTCACTGCAGGCCGACCCTGTATACAGACCCACTACCTCACTGCAGGCCGACCCTGTATACAGACCCACTACCTCAATGCAGGCCGACCCTGTATACAGACCCACTACCTCACTGCAGGCCGACCCAGTATACAGACCCACTACCTCACTGCAGGCCGACCCAGTATACAGACCCACTACCTCACTGCAGGCCGACCCAGTATACAGACCCACTACCTCACTGCAGGCCGACCCTGTATACAGACCCACTACCTCACTGCAGGCCGACCCTGTATACAGACCCACTACCTCACTGCAGGCCGACCCTGTATACAGACCCACTACCTCACTGCAGGCCGACCCAGTATACAGACCCACTACCTCACTGCAGGCCGACCCAGTATACAGACCCACTACCTCACTGCAGGCCGACCCAGTATACAGACCCACTACCTCTCTGCAGGCCGACCCAGTATTTGTTTTCCAAGTCACCGAGCCGGCAAATGTCCTCGGAATGGCAGTCGTCCGTCTTGAGAAGCTCATTTCAAAACTAAACTATCTTAAGAACCCAAACTTGCAATTATTTCTGCAATTGTTTTCCGTGAATATACAAAACGTAAAATACAAAACGAGTTCGCACGCAGCACGCTGACGTGAGGGAAGTGAATTTCCACATAAAAAACTACAAAAACTCAAAATCAGTTTAAAACATACATTTATTCCAACTTTTATTCAAATCTGAAAACATTGATTTTTTGGCTGTTCTGATGCTCCTGGTTCTATTTACCTGCAATGCTGGGAATACAATTTTGCGCATTATTAGGTTAGCAGAAGGTCCAGTCAAGCTTTAAAGTAGGCGTGAAGTGGTGGGGGATGATAAAAGTACACCAAAAAATTAATAACAGGCTCTTCTAATGTAAAATCCCCATAAGACAACGTACTGTGTTTGATCGATACACATTTTCTTTAATAACTCGGTAAATATTTATGCTAGAATGACGAGAGAGGGCTTAAAACCTTCGCCTCTCCAATTACCATCTTTTTACATGCATGTATTTTACATACGGGGCTTTTCTGACCCTTTTTGGGCCCAAAAACTCAAAATTTAAAAGATTAATCCCAAAAAAAGGTGTTTAGAGTTTTCCGATTGTTTTTCCCAAAGAACTTGTCCAAATGATTACAGAAAGGAACGTCCCTACCAAATTTGAAGTAAATCGGACAAAAAATGCGACCGCTAGAGTGCAAACACATATATATATATATATATATATATATATATATGTATATATATACATATATATATAACATTTTGAACGACCCCCCAAAACGTGTTCAGGGGGTCACGTTAGGAACTTCTATGGTGGTCCCGGGCTTAAGTTTCACCGTGCGGGTCATGCTAATAGTTCACTTTCCAATGGAAATTCACTAATAAACTCATAGATCATTATGTAACTGTGGCGTTTTCATGGAAGGGTGAATATGGTTAAAATAGTCCTAAATTGTAAAGGGAAGTACTTTGTTGATAGCATCAACCAACATCCGTTACGGAGTTTTTATTTTCTGGTGTCTTTGCATAAAATAACTAGAATTGTTTGGTGACTACCAATGTCTGTTTAGTCAGCGTAGGCTACAGAAGTGCAAGTTTGATAAGTAAAATATTTAATGAACAAAAACAACCTTGATACACATTCTTTTATTCGAATAAAACTCAAATTTTCGGCTTAAGCCTTCATCAGGAGTAAAAAAATGTAAAACAAAACGATAAACAAAAATCACAGCAAAACATATGACTTATTAAACTTATTTAGATTTAGATGGTTAAGTTGTTATCTATATACATAAACTTTATACCGTAGCAGGGTTTTGTATATAAAAATGAACATTTACAGTTAATTTTTAAGTTTTAAACATTTAACAAAAACAAGATAAAATAAACAGTGGTATGAATAAATATCATTAAGAATTTTTTAGGTGATAAAATAAATAAATCGTAAACAAGATGATAAATTTTGGTTATCTTAAGTTAAGTCCAAATGGGTTTTTTGATTTCAGGACTAATTGATGAGCCTGCTCAAGTTGTCTTATCTGTCTATCTTGACAGTCAGTAGCCAATTTACATACGCCCTTCAGAGAATAACATTCCTGAAAATTTGTTGAATGTTCTCTGGCATGAATGGCAACAGGCTTTTCTATCGAAGGATGATTAACATCATGCCTGTGGCCATTCATGCGTACTCTAAGGGCTGTTGTGGTTTTACCAATGTAGTCCTTAGGGCAATTTTTACAGGATAGTTGGTAAATTACATTGGTAGAAGCACAAGTAATGTTTCCACGTATTTTATATGATTTGTTAGTCTGGCTGCTAGTAAAACTAGTGGATGGAACAAGTGACTTGCAAGTGATACAACGGGATTTATTGCAAGGATTACAGCCAGACTTTGATCTTAAAGGTTGATTTGAGGTAATTTTGGTTTAGAAAGTATGCTTTTCAAGTTGGGAGCTTTTTTGAAAATCAACCTGGGAGGTTTTGAAAATAAACTTTGAGTCAAAGGTGAGCTTTCAAGAATTTTGTGAGCAACCTTTAAAATGTTATTGGTTTTAAATAAGCCAGGAAAATATTGTGTGAAAAATTTTGGGTCATTACCAAAAGAATTGTTTGCAGAGTTTTTTGAACTACTTATCTGCCTATCTATCAGCTGTTTTGGATAACCTTTTTTGCTGAGGGAATTACTAAGTTTATCTATATAATTAAGATAGTCGCGGTTTTTAGAGCAAAGATTTTTTGCTCGAATAGATAGGCTTTTAGGAATCGATTTTTTAATATGAATTGGATGACAACTTGAGTAGGCTAAATAGTCCATAGTGTTAGTATCTTTTATATGGATTTTTTATTTTAAAGCCCCATTTGTAAGGAACACATCAACATCTAAGAAGGCCAATATTTCTTTTGAATATTTCCAAGTAAATTTTAGGATAGAAAAATTGTTTAGACTATCCAAGAATGAATTTAAACTGTCCATTCCGTTATTGAATTATTATTCTTTAATAATCATGGCTCTTTAATTAACAGCTCTGGTGATTAATGAATATAAACTTTTGAAGAAGCATTATGAACAGGACCTGATCAATCTCTACCATTTAATACCACCTCAACAGGATTTCAACGACTTAATAAACAATATTAACAATAACAATAACAAGATAAAAATAAATAGAGGTATAAGTCTTGATAAAAAACTCAAAAGTCTTTTAGAAACTGTTGTAGGCCTAGATGGTGTTCGTGCAAGTAATCAGTTTAAAAGCATCTTCGATACAAAGATTGAAGAAAACCACCTGTCACCTTCAAGATTAGTTTTACTAAATGATAATCACACCATTCTCGATGTTCCTAGCAATGTGCAAAATCCTGTTGAAACTGATGACAACGTTGGTAAAAATGTGTTGAACTTATCCAAATATGTTCTGAATAACGATGAAATTTCTGTTCTCAGTAAAGGTTTAACATTTTCTCCGCGACCAAAATTTAACCACTTTGATTTTGTGGCTGATGGGCTTTCCTTCGCCAGAAATGTTAGATTGCAGTATTATATGAGTCAACAACCTATCCAGTCTCAATCACAAAACTCTACAATACCAGCTTTTTTGAAAAAATTCAAACCTATGTCGGATTGGGATCCTGATCTCTTACCTGCTGATCATCCTGTGGAACAATTCATCAATACTGTTATTTCTAACATTTCAGACCCAACTTTTGAAAACTCTTTGAGATCAAAGGACAACCTTACTAGCAATGAAAGAAGAGCTATGCGATCATTAAAGAATAATAATCCAATAATCATTCTGCCCGCTGATAAAGGCAGTAACATTGTGATTTTAAATCGTGGAGACTATATAAATGAAGCAGAAAAACAACTAAATGACACTGAATTCTACAAAAAGATATCGAATGATCCTACACAGACATTTAATGAGGACATTTCTGATTTCCTATTAAGGTTTGGACCCAATGAAGATTTGAACCCTCAAGCTATAAAACTTCTGAACCCCATAAATCCACGTACACCAGTGTTTTACCTATTGCCGAAGATCCATAAACCTGCACGACCACCACCCGGAAGACCCATTGTGTCTGGATATGTATCTCCAACGGAACGAATATCTGCCTTTGTCGATGACACCCTCCAACCTATAGTAAAGAACTTACCATCCTACATTAGAGACTCCTGTGATTTCCTAGAGAAAATTGGCAGTGTTAATACTTCTCTCAGTGAAGATGTGATTTTAGTTTCCATTGACGTTGTTTCTCTTTATACTAATATTCCTCACGACCAAGGAAAAGAGTCAGTAAAAAAGTACCTACAACATCGTCCAGCAAACTCTAAGCCTAGTACTAATTTTATTTTACGATTGATTCATTTTGTTTTAACCATGAACAATTTCAGATTTATGGACCAAAATTACATTCAAGTTAAAGGAACTGCGATGGGCACTCGCATGGCCCCATCTTTTACCAATCTTTTTTTGGGTGATATTTAAGAAAGTTTCCTAAATTCACAAACATTAAAACCTCTAGTTTGGCTTAGGTTTATTGATGACATTTTCATGGTTTGGGAACACGGAATGGACAGTTTAAATTCATTCTTAGATAGTCTAAACAATTTTTCTATCCTAAAATTTACTTGGAAATATTCAAAAGAAATATTGACCTTCTTAGATGTTGATGTGTTCCTTACAAATGGGGCTTTAAAATAAAAAATCCATATAAAAGATACTAACACCATGGACTATTTAGCCTACTCAAGTTGTCATCCAATTCATATTAAAAAATCGATTCCTAAAAGCCTATCTATTCGAGCAAAAAATCTTTGTTCTGAAAACCGCGACTATCTTAATTATATAGATAAACTTAGTAATTCCCTCAGCAAAAAAGGTTATCCAAAACAGCTGATAGATAGGCAGATAAGTAGTTCAAAAAACTCTGCAAACAATTCTTTTGGTAATGACCCAAAATTTGTCACACAATATTTTCCTGGCTTATTTAAAACCAATAACATTTTAAAGGTTGCTCACAAAATTCTTGAAAGCTCACCTTTGACTCAAAGTTTATTTTCAAAACCTCCCAGGTTGATTTTCAAAAAAGCTCCCAACTTGAAAAGCATACTTTCTAAACCAAAATTACCTCAAATAAATCAACCTTTAAGATCAAAGTCTGGCTGTAATCCTTGCAATAAATCCCGTTGTATCACTTGCAAGTCACTTGTTCCATCCACTAGTTTTACTAGCAGCCAGACTAACAAATCATATAAAATACGTGGAAACATTACTTGTGCTTCTACCAATGTAATTTACCAACTATCCTGTAAAAATTGCCCTAAGGACTACATTGGTAAAACCACAACAGCCCTTAGAGTACGCATGAATGGCCACAGGCATGATGTTAATCATCCTTCGATAGAAAAGCCTGTTGCCATTCATGCCAGAGAACATTCAAAAAATTTTCAGGAATGTTATTCTCTGAAGGGCGTATGTAAATTGGCTACTGACTGTCAAGATAGACAGATAAGACAACTTGAGCAGGCTCATCAATTAGTCCTGAAATCAAAAAACCCATTTGGACTTAACTTAAGATAACCAAAATTTATCATCTTGTTTACGATTTATTTATTTTATCACCTAAAAAATTCTTAATGCTATTTATTCATACTACTGTTTATTTTATCTTGTTTTTGTTAAATGTTTAAAACTTAAAAATTAACTGTAAATGTTCATTTTTATATACAAAACCCTGCTACGGTATAAAGTTTATGTATATAGATAACAACTTAACCATCTAAATCTAAATAAGTTTAATAAGTTATATGTTTTGCTGTGATTTTTGTTTATCGTTTTGTTTTACATTTTTTTACTCCTGATGAAGGCTTAAGCCGAAAATTTGAGTTTTATTCGAATAAAAGAATGTGTATCAAGGTTGTTTTTGTTAATTATATGTGCCTATTGGTAGCTGAACTAAAATATTTAATGATAATCAGCCGTTATTAAAACTGCATACTATAATACCTTTACATACTCTTAAGTACGTAATTGTACATTATATACCCTAACACAAATTCAATTTAATTCGCCTTAATAACTATTTTATTCTTGTAATATGGTTTCCAAATAAGATAATCACTCTCAATGACAAATTTCAAAATTCACTGATTACAAAAAGTGCTTAAAATAATATTTGCAAATAAGTCTCATATTACAATTAAATTAGCTAGTATTTCATCAATGTATGACCTGTACAATTAATAATATAATATCAATTATGCGGTATTTACTAGTTGGTGTTTAGATTTTTATTTTCTAGTAAAATTTGGGAATCATCAGTAATAAAGATAATTAAAACTTACAACTAAATAATCAAGTATTACCAACACCGTGACGCTGAGGAAACCACCAAAATGTCATGCTCCATTTTGTAAGACAGCGAAGAAGATTTACATGTTACATTTACATGTTACATTTACATGTTACATGTTTAAATGTTACGTTTACAATTGAAATGTTACTATTTAGTTGTGTTCGCAAACGAAAGTGCGCACAAGTAAATCTTGAAATAACTCGTATAATGAATCGTAAGTAATGCTCTCGTATTACATTATGTGGTGAACCGAATAATTTCAAATAAACTACTTACTATAAAAAAGCCCTAGACAGCTTAATGATTTCAAAATTATGTTTCTAAATAGCTACAGTCCATCATTAAGCTTCCGTGTGACAAATTTATGTGTCCAAACAATAGTCAGGCATGGTTATATCCATTAACATGCTTAACTAACTTCTATACAACTCATTTTTGTTATATGTATTAGCTGACGTGTAGTAAAATAAAGGCGGACCATCTATTATAAATACACCAGTCACAGCAATTGTTAGGGATTTTGCTATTTCTTTGCAACGTATTTATTTAATTAAAATAATTCCGTAACATATAATATTAGTACCGTGATAATTTCGACCGATACCTATATTAGTAAATTTTGAGATGTTTGACATAAAATCCTAAATTTTCCACATTAAAAGTATTTTTTCCGACAAGGAAGCACTCAAGCGACATTTTAACACCTAACGGGCATTTGGCGTTTGACATAGCAACATGCTAATTACTAAATCTTTTTTACTTATGTATTTATTTTCAATATTACAAAAATAAATTCACAACGTTTACTAAATTACTTAAAACTAATTTAAATAGTTTCAACATATAGGCCTCAGCAATTTTATACTGTAAAGGGATTTTTACTTAGGGTTGGTGTATTTTTTTAAACGAAATCTCTATTTCTTATTGGTTATTAACTACTGTATAAGAATTTTAACAGATACAAATCATTGTGTTTCATTTCGTAAAACATGGAGTTGAAATACATGCTGGACCTATAGCCCACGGGACCGTCCCGACTGCCACTTTCACTATACAAACTGTTGATTCTCTTTTTTTGCACGGAATTTTTTTTGTTTTATGAAAGTCGAATTATTTTCTTCCCCTGATAAAAAATGAATTATTTACTTGTAATTCATCTAAATTGTGTTTTTATGCTTTAACAATCTTTTACCAACATCCATAAAGGCAATGCTATTAAGTACACAAACTATCTTAAAAATGTAACCTTCCCATTTCCTAAGTTTCCATTTAGGCATTTATAACAAGCTTACATCTCTGTAAACACTATTATTTCTGGCCTTTGTGTAATATATATTAGTTAAAAGCTAAGTACTAACATTACACATTATTTTTCAAGAGTGTTTTCGTCTTCATGCCATGTCAGTACCTTACTGATTCATTAAAACAATAATTGATACACTATTTTGAAGATAACCTTTACTGAAAACCGTGAAACAAATCAAGGTTGTCTCTCACAAACTAGTGACAGTATCTTACAGCGACAAGTTCAACTTGCTCAAAACAGGTGTTTCAATACAGAAGCTGCATATGTGCTAGCCTAGTATTGTTATTATTATTTGCACACTCACTCCTAGCGTAAAACCATAATGGAACACATACTTACATTTTGCCTTATACAAAATTGAAAATATGATTTAAAAATCGATATCAGATATTGTTCCTTTTTTCGTTTAAGGGCCGGCAAAATGCTTTATTTAAACCAAACCAGATGTCGAAATACAGTCTCTTCTCCACCACGTCGAAATGGCCGGGTAGCTCAGTTGATATCATAGTGACTCACTGAACCTAGTATCACTGCATTGGTAAAACATAACATATTGTAGTACCTAATCGTGCTAAGGTAAATTAAGAAGTCATCTTTATAAAAGTGTCACAAAATCAAAATACGTTTATTACGTGTTGTTACCCATACGGAGAGAAACACACCAAACGAAATATGAAAAACAATTTAAAACCTGAGACTGATTATAATAATATTCACAATGGGAACAAACAACGGGTGAAAGGGAAATGGACGTGTCTACTACCTGACCTTTAAATTACTGAATTTTTTTAATTATTGAGTGTTTCAACACTAATGACATTTTTTACATTCTGGTACGGAACAGTCCAAACCGTGGCCTGTTCATTCTAACAATGTTATCTATCATAAAATTGTTGTTATAAATAATATTTAACCAAGCGAACAATGGCAAATAGTAACTAGGACCAGTATCGGGTTTAGAAAAATTGTGAGATTTTCTCAAGATCGATCTGGTGAATCTTATGTTATTAGGCGAACATGAAACCATTCGATAGGTAGCTAGTTGGTTTAAATCTGGCGTTAAATGCTAACTTCTACTTCAACGAATATAATGTTTACTATGTCTTAATATAACTTGGTTTTTGTGGTTATGAACAATTTTGTAACTTTAAGTCGTGTGTTTGACACCTGTAATGCAATTGAGTAGTAATTTGTGTATTTTTTTCAAAATTGATTATTTGGAACATGTAGGTTGTTGACTTTAAAAAACTTAGCCTAACGTTTTGGAAATAATATCGTGTTACATAATAACTAGTGGTATATAATTAATAATCAAGGAAATACAAATATCAAAATATTTCCGTTGTTTTAATTTAAATGTTTTCCTAAAATTAAAATGAAGTTGGAACAATTTGATCCAGTAAACAATGTAAATATAAAAACATTATAAATACTAATTTTGACGCAATCCGAAACCTTATATAATAATTTTAATCTTCCAAATATTTTATGTTATTAAGTACGATGCAAAAATATTTAATTGTATGCCTAAGCACTTAAATTGGCAAGTGTCAAGGTGTTATATTTATACTATATGATCAATTTACAGTAAACTTACACTGCACCATTTAATAAATATACGGTTTTATTAATAATGATTTCATGCTGTACTATCAAAAAACAATTTAATAACTGTTTACATGAGAGTGCAGGTTGTGGCACCGGATGTGGCTTCCGGCAGCCTGATTTGTGGCACGCAGCCGTTTCCGGTACCACAGTCGGTGTAAATAATTTATGCATCATATGTTGGAGCTATGCATGTTTCGTTATCTAATTATGAAAACTAGCTTAATTTGCTTAATCATATTTTTTCCCACCACATATATGTCCATTAAATATTTTAGATGGTAGGCGGTTTGCTGCGCACACATGTAAAACGTTTTTAACTTTTATAGCAAGATTTTTAGTTCTGTCGAATCTTCTGCGAGTAGTAAACAACAATCATACTTTGCACCATTACTCGTAGACATGCTCTATCACTAGTTAATTTATAAATACACCTTGAGTAATGTTGAAAACTAAATGTTTTTGTCCGATGTTCCACCGTGGTCGGAGAGTCGATGGAGTGAAGCTGACAAGCTGCGAGAAGAACAGCGAATTTTAAACAGTGGGTCAATATTCGAAGCTGCTGGCTTCTATTTAAAACTACTTAGTTATAAATATTGTAAATAAATCTACTTGTTATTGTTTTGTTACTTCATTTTTAAATAATACTTCAAAAGGAATTCCCAAAAAATCTAGGTTTTTTATTAAATCTCCTCTAAAAAAAACTTTTTTCCATCAAATACCCCGTCTCCTTGGTTAATTCTAATAGTTCTTTATTCTTCCGAATTATGAGATTGTGTTTCGCTCGATTCGTAATAAAACTAGGTGAATTTACTTGCCAACATGAACTAATGGTCAGCTGTAAAAGGCTTTTAAATATTGTTGTAATTTTTAAATTTTTTTGAAAACAGTCAATAAGTATGGACCACTTTTCCTTAAAAGGATTTTTGATGTAATCGTAAAAATGCACTGTCATTAAAGTGACAAATGTGCAGTCCTAACTTAAAATCCAGCTTAACATTAAAAAATATTATTGGTTAATTAGGTTATTTGTAAATATGTCAAACCGTACGTAAAAATTGGAAACGTATAGCTATGTAGAAACAAAAATAACTCTTAAAGAATGCCCAAGGATGGCAGATGTGTTGTTCTCTGACCTTCTCAGAATGGAATTTAATATTCCGGCACATAAATAACGTTTAGAGGTCCATGCTCACTTAGGCTCCCAAATGCATAGTACTTCTGTTGTATGCTAAAAACTAATAAAAACCTGTACAACAAATGTAGGCAATGTAATAATTTCAAAGTAACAAATAACAAAAATTATTTATTTGTCCATATACACAAAAAAATATCATCTCCATGATCAAATAACACATTTTATGTATGAATACTGGCTGTTAGGGTAAAGTATAATAATAAATAATAAGCAGTTAAGTCAACAGTTTTGCGATTGCAGTTAGATCATTCAAAATACAAAGGTAGCCAAACAAAACCACGAATATCGTCTTTCTAATAAGGGTTATTGGCTAAAATTAAATTATTTTAGCAGTGTTGTTTTTAGCAATAGGTTTGAATAGTATTCAGGTTTCCCATAATGTTTTAAGATAGATAAAATATGAATGAAGAAAGGATTTCACCTTAAACTATTTCTTAAGGTAATCTTAACACTGCGAATAACCATTGAGATGTCTTCCTATGTTCGTATTTCTTTCAGCAGTTTTTTATTTTTAGAACAAAAAATGCATTTATCATAAACCTTTGTATAAGTACATGTATGTCAGTGCATGTTTAATTGTCACATTTGATTAAGCTTAAAGTTGGTTTGCGGTGTATCTAAATCTTTGAAAGTGATTACTATTGTAATTTTTAGACCGTAATACGATTTAACTAGATCTTTTTCCAACCTATAATTCTTTTAGTTATTTGTTTTATTTATAATCACCATTTATCACAATTAGGTACACGACTAATACACAATATAATACTATTGATTACTAATAGTATTGCTTTGTTGTATTGCATAGTCATAAACAGTAAAATATTTTATGTAAGGACTATATCAAAGAAATTTTGCTAAGAAGGCAACTTAAATGCTTTAAGGAAAAGTGGTACATTCCCATAGTGATTTTAACACCCTGGGAATTAAACCCGTTACATATTGAGTCCAAGACGCTTTCTGTTAGGCTCTAATCCCACTCTAATCTTCCGATTAGTGTCTGATGACTAAAACAATTACCATCTCTCACGTAAATTTATTTTATTTTACTGTTGCGATATTTAAATGGTTACCTTTTTCTAAATGACTTAGATAATGGGCTCATACAACTTTTCAGTGACCTTTTATAACACCTAATTGTAGAAACAATAGCGAATTTTATTGATTTTAAGCTAGGCGGTACGTAACTTGTTACAAATATAAAATTAAATTATAATTTGACGAATTGAATTGACACATTTTGAATGGTATTTTACTTGGAAAATTAGTAAAGTTTGAGGATCAATTACAGTTTTTTTTAGAAACACTTTGTAATAATGATGCCATTATTGTATATCTTTGATTTGATTAGATATAATTTACATTTTTAACACCAAACAGCCATGAATTCTCCAAATGTTTTACCACGCGTTAATAGTAGTTTTTTGTGTATACCTTCTATTAAAATGGTTTTATGTTATTAGTTTAGCAAAATATAAAACACAATAAACAAAATATAGTTTTATTTAAAAAACTCAATTTTTGTTTAGAAAAATAGATTCGGTATTTCCAAACTATGCGAGAGCTTATCGATAATAATATTACACTAACTTTCATTATTGGCTTACAAAATTGCAAAACAATTTTAACGCATAAAACAGTTGAGTGATTAAATGCATAGCAAATAAAAAATAATTTTTATCAGATAAAAAAAATATTTTTGATCAGTTGAAAACGTTGTTTCATCTAGTTTTTTACATTTGACAAGTAAATTTGTTTTCATATAACTTTTGGTCAAGTATTTTCCTCTACTCAAATTTAGTAATTATTAATTACAGTTTTAGTTTATATAATATATTCTAACCTAGAGAGTAAGATGGGTAGTCCAAGTTGTTCCTACACAGCTAGTAGGCATTTTCATTCGGTATTAGTTGGGGTCAACCTAGGCTCTTTTTAGACTAAACCCCTCGCTCCAACAACAACATTAGTCTGCATTGTAATTACGCAAGTTGAACGCAACACTCTTGACGTTTGGCTTGAAACGAGTGGTAATAAACGAGTGGCTTGAAGGGTCCACAGCCCCTAATCTTGCTCCAATACTCTGCCTCTTCTAATTTTTAACTCTTTACATGATAAGAAGAATAAAACAACGTGAGTAGTAACAGATGTCGATTCGCAAACAAACACACGTTTTAATCTTAACAAAGCACACGTTTTAAATCTCAATGCTTTTGTTATGAGGGATGTTTTACGTTATTTATCGATTAGGGTACAATTTTAAAAATGCTTTTATTTTCTCGAATCCTTGGGATGAAAACTTGAATTTGAGCCCTCTCCATGATTCAGCGATTTAAGCAAACGTCGCTTACAGAATTATATAATATATTGTACTATCGTACGGTTGTATCGTTTTGGCCTCTGGGAAGGTTTTTTCTCGTTATGAAAAATTTCGCTTACTTGAAATATTATTTTACGTTATTATATTATTTTTTCTAGTCTAGTGTTTTATACTATAATTTTCATCCAAAATTTATCAAGCAAACCTTCCAAAGTACGAATCCCCTTTTACAAGATTACAACTTACTAGTGACTTGAACGGGTTATAGCCCCTAACCTTGCTTGAATACTCTGCCTTATCTAATTTGTTTAGGACAATAATACGACAAAGTATAAACTAATCGCATGTTTTAATGTCAACTAAACATACGTTTTTAAATCCATATGCTTTTCTTACAGAGGATGTTTTACGTTATTTCTCGATTACTAGTAAATTTTTAGAAATACTGCTTTTTTCCGAGTCCCTGGGATCAAGACCTATAATAAGTTAAGCCGTCTCCCATCATCCTGCGATTCGCCATACTCCAGAAATTTAGACGTAAAAATTCACTAACAGAATTACATATAATGATTTTAATTTGTTGTATTACACATATTACTTTAATTGTCCTACCAACCATTTATCAATTGCATCTCTTTAACTGAAATACATATATATTTTTATTTATTAGCTATTAATCGCTCATATTACATTTAAGTAGATTTAATAGAATCCTGAGTCGTCGCAACAAAACGTAAAGCTTGTAGAGCAACATGTTAGTGTATGAAAACCACGATATAAACATTTTAATCTAACAACACTATCAATTTGCTTGCAAAAACAGCCCCTACGCCAAACAAAACATCGATTAAATTCCAAATGGTAAATCCGGTTAACAAATTGTCCGTGGGGGATGAGTTACTGCCTTTGTAAATCATCGTTTGTCCACTGCGCTTCACCGTGTTATCTGTGCTATTTAATAAGTCAAATCATTCTTTAGTAGATTTATATTAGTTGATGATCGAAATGTGGTGTTTACAGCACAGGTAACAATATATTAAAACCAAACACCCTGGACAGCTTTTTAGTTTTACACATGTCAATTTTGTCATTCAAATATTAAAATATATTTTTTAACCTCGTTAAAATGTATGTTCTTCTCTGTATACACAGCTTATTTAACTAAATTATCCGACGGAAATGTACCTTGAAACTTGTGATTTTATTCCTAAAACTTACATTAAAAACTTCTCTACATGTATATTGTTTTAAAGGTATACCTTTTCCTTATTACACTTTAAAAAAATTAATTTGTCGAAATAACTTGTTAAAGTTTATAGTAAATAACCATAATGCATTAAACAAGACGACGTATTTGAAAAATATGAGTTTTAGCCGTAAAAAACAATACGTTTTAAACATCACACTGTAAAATGTATACACTGGAAAGAGTAAATTGTAAACTAAGCTATGGATCAGTGTTTTGTTCTATAATATCCCATTTGTTTTTTTATACAAAGGCGAAATAAATATTACTCTGCATATTAATTTTTATCACAAATCAGTTATATTTAGGATATAATCGACAAAGTAATCTTAAACCAACGAAATAAAGGTTTCCTTGACCTTACACGGACGCTTGACATGCATGCAGCACGAAGACAAATTGATGAACCAAGCGCCTGACTGATTAACCCAAGTGTCACGTTGCAGAAATCAGCCTGATCTGATAAGTGAATGCAAATGTATTCGTTAATTTTGGCCAATGATATATGGTGTCTTATTGAGAAACTAGATCCTGAAAACTCATCCAGTTTATTTCTGCTAGCAAAAGGCTTATTTTCATAAAAAAAAATATAAAGGAAAAATAATTTTCCAATGAATTTACTAAATAAAAACAAAACAAAAAACAGCAATAAAGCTACAACTTAAGGGCTATGTGACAAATATGACATAACTGTATGTCTAAATGTATGAGTACTCATTTTATCTAGGTGTGGTGTTGGTTAAATTTAAACTACAGGGTAAACAATAATAGTTTTGTATAAATAAAACAATGTATCACAGCCATTTATAAAACTCCACGTTTAATCTGTATTATACATTTTGTGCGCTCTTAACACTATATAAAATACCCTTTAGAAAAAATAAGGTTTACATTAACCACTAACATTATAACACGGCAACAAAGTTAAAAGTGAAAGTTGAAAAATATGGATTTAATTTATAGCTATGTTTTCTTTTTAAATTACTAACAAATTTGTAATTTTAATACGCGTATAATTGCATTAAACAATGGTTTAGTTTAGGTTATTCTGACATTTGTAAGCATTCTTAAGAAATTTTAATTTAGAGGCATTCTAATCTACATTGGTTTCAGACGTTATGTTACAAGTAACAAAAATAGGAAGTTATAGTTTGGAGCTAAATTAAATGTTGGCAAAACTTACACACATGTAGTACTGATTTTAAAAATTATTTCCCTTGTATTTCCTTAATTATTATCTTGGTTATCTAAAAATAAAAATGCAAAATAAAAAAGGGGAAATGTTGATTGTGCAATGAATATTCCGAGCAACATCCCCGAGCGAAAGAAAACATATCAGTTTAACCAAAACTTGTTCAGAAAATCCTCTCTGCTTTTGTTATTACAAATTGTACTTCTTAAATTGTAAAAGTAATTTTTCATTTAACCACCTCGCTGATTCAATGATCAGATACGGGTTGTTATAACCGTTTTGGCCTCATAAATAAAATAGAGTAAGGCTGTTTATAATACTAAGTAATAGGTTTTAGGCTAATAAGGTTAAGATAAATGAGGTTTTACTATTTTTAAATTGCGTTTACAAATTTATTTTACTAGAACATGTTAATATCGTTATCATTATACTTGCTTACTCTTGTGGCCCCTCAAACCTACAACGGCAACGATTTGCCTCCATTCTGTTCTGTCTTTGGCCACCTCTATCCCTGCTCCTAGTCCTAGTCCTTAATAGTCCCTGACCCAACTATAGTAAACATTTGTCTTTTACAGTGACGATTGCACCAGGATCACTATATCTTTCTCTCAGTTATATATTCTTACATATTCTATAACTCTCACATTCATGGGTTGGCCCTTGAGAACTTTAAAAGGTTTCGAGTTCTCTTTCAAAGTACTTTGCTACGTTATCATTATAGGCTATAAATATTAATTTTCGCTCCTAAGGAAAGTGTCTTGTTTTGTATACAATTCTTAAACTTACTGGAAATATAACTTGACATTACTACTAAACTTATCAGAATAGCCTTTATATAGTTGTGTATAAGATGTTATATGTATTTATTTAACCTACTTTGTAGAGATGGGTGTTTTATACACAATTTATTACTATCAATTAATATAAATGTGAATAAAACATACAGTGCCTTCAATTAATTAAGTTCAAACATATTATATAATGAGTAAAGAAGCAAATTGAGTACCAAGTAGATAATAACAAAATTCAATTGACTATTTAATGTAGCTCTTTATTTGCATTTATTCAGTAAAGTCCTACTATTGAAGGTAAAATGTTAAAAAGGCATAAATATTAAAAATAAAAATTGTTGTCGTAAATATTATACTGCATGTAAAAGGATTCCATAATGTTTTATGAAATGATTACTTAGTGGTTTTCCTTTCTGAGCAATTTTTCTTTAAGTATTTACCATTGCACATTAGATACATTATCCCAATTATAATCGATATTTGTTCTGATGAATCAATACGTTTTGAGTAGTTTATTATCAATATCTTAACTCAAAACGTGGGACTGTACGTATGGGTGTTGCTATTTTATTATTAATAGGAAGCAGCATGTAATATTAATTATTTTGAAACACTGAGGAATGGCTATGATAGCTGAATTTTAACTCTAAGTAGAGCTGTTTTATTTGTTGGCTAATCATTTATTATTTATTTTCCCACAAATAGGCAGCAAATTAGTTTAATTTTATATTTTATAAACAAGGAATATACATAGTAAATTTATTCTTTTTGGATTTTACGTTGTAATATGATATATTTTAACGGCTTTCAAGGTTTTCCATCTGAATCAATTAAACAACAAATTAGTTTACCCTACCCCAAGCTCTAAATTAGCATAAAAATGAAAATTTAAATTCCTTAAGTTCAAACGTAATAAGCATTTAAACTTAATTTTTTGTGAAGCGGATGGGGGGCAAATCTTTTATAAGTTAGGAAAAGGTAAAGTTAATAGTTTAGGATACTTGTCTCCGAAAATAAATGTGAAATAGAATGTATTCTATAACACGTAATTCTGTGAAAGTGCTTTCATATTAGTAAGGATACATATCGTTGAATAAATAAAAGGAAGGGTAAACAAGTTTACCAACAACCACCTCCCTGCAGTTGTTTATTGTCTCGGTTCTGTGACTTTGTTTGCATTGTTATATAGCTTACTTCTGCATTTACATAACAAAACTCGTTTCTGCCACTATACTTATTTTAATTAAATAAACAATTCCAATGGAACTAAAGTATCTCAAAATGTATCATTGAGCATGTTAACATAGTTGATTGGAGAAATGTTTAAGTTTATTTATTTAAGTAAGTAAGTCAGACGGTTGTTTTGAGCATGTCTTTCAAATAAAAGGATTTTTTAATGAAAGTCTTAATGTGTCTTAAAGATAGAGACAGCTTGGTCATTGATGAGAAGATGGCCATAAAAGTGAATAGAGTACATAAGGCTTGACAGTTTTGGTCTGAAAAACAATACATTTTACTTCAAAGTGAAAAGTGTTTGCATTCAAAATGCTTTCAGTTATTATTTCTTAATAGTCAAACAGGTATGCGTAGTCGCTATGAACTTTAGATGTTAGTGTTTTATAATTGTGGACGTTTCAAGTAATGCTGCAAACCGTCAACAACTCTTAATGTGTCCAATAATTCACCGTCCCAGCGATCATTTTAAAGGTAACTTCCGATTTACTGGGACAGCTTGAGTTTGAATTAAGATCATTGACAGGTAGAATGACAGACATACAATAACATAACAACTGAGCACCAGAAATTGAGGAACAACTGCCCATGGACATTGTATAACTGCACAAGCACAGCTTGGAAACTGAAACCCCGACCAGCAAAAGGTTTTTTACGTTCTCCTTTTTTATAAGGCATACCACCCATGACGGGTCACTGGACACGGGATAGAGGGAAGTCCTAGCCCATGTCTTGGAAGACCTTCAACATTTAGAATTGCGTTTCTTGCCAGCTTCCGCCACAAAAATAAAAATATCAGGACTTCCTGAAGGTGGACGAATCCATTTGGGTTACCATTTTAACGATATTCAACCTTGGGCGTGTCTAAGATAACTGCCAGTTTGTCAATTATCCTAAGGTTCATTTCTTCTCTGTGTCATCAAATTGATGACACTTAAAGACTACATCCGGATTTTTCAAAATTACTATTCCAGGTAACATGGGAAAACTTCAGTCCTTTTTAAGGTTATTCAGATACTTTACCAACCACCTTGAAAGGATCAGGCGGGAAGGAACCTCCACTTCGTTCATTCCTAGAGGGAATCTGGTATTTTAAGAGCTAAGGTTGAAAAGATTCCTTCAAACTTCCTGTTCATTCCATTCATCAACAGTAAGCAGTGAGCAGTGTTTCTTGCTTTGCTTAAACCTATGCATAATTTTTACAGCGCATCGAGTGGCAATCGGTGGCCCGAAGTAACCTGGAACGGGTATATCATCATATTGTATATAAATGCATTTTACATCAACTACTATAACCCTTACTAACGCTATTCCCCTGGCCTCATATTGCCAAGAACAAGTAATCTGAGTTCCAGGGGTCTCTGTTTCAGTTCAGAGTTTGACTTCTCCCCCATTTTACACTCCCTGACCAAAGCAAGAAAGTCCTGGCTGCTATTGAAGAACTAGGGGAAGCCACTAACAGTGCCAAACACACCAGTTTCTACTACATAACAGGAACTCTCAGAGTGCGCGCCGGTCTGATGTGAGAGTAACACAATACCAAAACACATCCAAGTTGGGGTACAACATATAAGATATTAAAAAAAAAAACATTATGAGAATCAATTCAACGATCTGACGTTACACAAAATGAGATAATTGAGGGAAGGATCTCACATCTCCTTTTAGTTACCTCTTACGACAACCAAGGGATGATTTAGTATATTCTAACACCTAGCGGAATACTTTAAACCTTTACCTTTTAAACCTTTAAACCTTAAAACCTTCGTTTAAACACTTCAAACCTTTTTTCATTAAAGAATAAACTAATTTAAGTAAACAAAAACTAAAAAAAACACTTTGTTTAAAAGCTAAATTGTTTTAGAAGAGTGCTTGATATTCCTCTTCAGCAACATCGATGTGAATTTTGTGCTTTACCAATTAATTCGATTGAACTGTTAAATCCGAAAATAATAGTATTTTAAAGGTTTTCGTGTATAGTAGATGCTAACATTTAGTAATCTATTTTACAAAACCCGTACAAATAATATGGAACTTATAAAATTTAATAGATCAATAATATTTACAAATTTAAACTACTCTTCATTGAATCAAGATTTTTTAAATACTTATAAGTGAAATTTTGATTCCGATTAGCGATATCATGACAATAAACCAAATTAACTATAAAAACAATGTATTTATAAAACTGCAACCTCATTGGTGTTATGAGAACGTTAAAAATTTACTTGTCCTAAACAAGATTGCCATTTTAACACTAATTTATACTTGAAACCTTAAAAATTACATTTTCCCAATCCGTAAATACTCGTAATACTATTTTATTAATAACATATACCGTTTAAAACAATATTTTTGTGAAAAATTGGCCTCGGATTGCAAAAAGAGTATTTTTTAAAGAAGCAAAACTTTTTTCGGTTGTAGCAAGACCCATTAAAATAACATTTTAAATAGGATGGCCGTCTTGTAAAAACCTCATCTATTTTTGTTTAGGTTTATATTTAGGTTGATCTAAGGTATATGTTGTTACGTTGGCTTACACAACTGTAGTAACTAATTTAAAATCCTTATTAAAACAATAATTAGAAGTTCATATTGAAATAAATATTATTACAGAAAAACTTTCAACACGGATAAATTAAACACTTATATTACCGGTACACTTTTTACCTGTAAAAATCATGCCAGTCTCCTAATCCGCAACCATGATGATGATGAAGTGTTGTAGGACAAGCATAGTTGTAAGCTAGTTACCTTGGCAAGCTATTGACACCAATCATTGTACATATGTACTTTATTAAATACAGAGATTTTGAATTTTAATTTCAATACCCTAATCAAAATGTATTTCCTTTATTATGTTTTAACAATAAATGCGTTTCCCGTTTGAACAAATTGCTTTGTATATTTAACAGGCTATAAACCTCCCTGTATACATAATTGTAGATCTGAAATAACAAATTAATTCAATTAAAATTACGTTTAGTTATATTTAGCCTAAGCATTAGATATCTAATAATATGATTATAGTAGAATGAAAGCCATCTTTGAATAGCTGTCATTTTGGGCTCGGTTGTCCGTTTAAAGTCGGATTTGCGGCATTGTATTCTAATAATAAAGACCTTTAATTTGATGTGCATATCAACCTATGCTTCTATTTAAGATTTTCTTCCGACTCCTTGTGGGCCGTCCCCCTGAGGTGGTAGCGGCTCATTGAAATTGTAGTTTAAATAGTGTTTTATGCCCAGTAACAGTGTACCAACTTGTATAGCTCCATCTGTGACGGTTAAAAAAATATTAAGCCGTCCCGGGACTTTTCACCAACCCTGTATATTCCTAACTTGTAAAGTAATATTTCTATCCTTTCAAATATATTGGATATTTTAATAATAAATAGTACCGTATTGTATTAAGTTATGTCTTTTTACATACCAATTTGTAATTCTTTGTCAGGTAGTTTAAGCGGAATTATAAGAAATATTAAACAGTTTAAGGCTTATCCTTTCCTTTCAGAGTCATTTGTAAGTGGTAATAAAAGATCAACTGTTTATAAACGTTTTGTGTAATTTCAATGAGCACTTGAAGTCACCGTTTGGATTAAATTAAACAAGATTTATTGTTCTTATTAGAGTCGTTATTAGAGTGGTGTAATAGCTTTTGAACAACTTATGCAATAAAGTAAAGCACGAGTGTCAGCAATATGAACAGTAATACTAATTTGTTGTTTCACTTCCAAAATAGCATTATTACATTAACCACATTTAATTTCAAGCTAAAAAAATATTTTAATAATTTGTATTTTGAGTAACTAATGACAGATTTATGTGTTTCAAATCTTTTACAGTATGTTTAAGATTTTACGTCAGTTATTTTGGTGATCAAAAGGAAGGTATTTGAAAAATATTTATACACGAAATATAAAAAAATCGTACCTCTATTTATTCTGAAAAAAAATGATATAACAACAATGTTAATTGAGATAATTAGTATATATTAATACCATCCTCACCTGAAGTACATTTTTTTATCAATTCAATGTTTTGATATCGCAACAGTGTTTCCACACCTCGTTTGGTCGTAAACATGTTCGCGTCTCTACTCTGAAAAGAGAGATCAATGTTGATGTTTAAGTGCCGGCCCTTCTCGACTAATTTTACAAACTCAATTACTTATAATGCTAATTAACCAAACGAAAACTAGTGATTTGAGGGAATTAAGTGTAAATATCAAAGTAGTGTGTTTTTGGGGCTTCCGGACCTGACCGGAAGTGACGCAGATGATGACGTCATTGTGGGGTTGCTGATGACGTCACGAAGGAGTAAGCTTAGTTTCCAAATAACCAGTGGTTCTAGTGATTAAAGTTTAAATATCAACAGTTATCCTTTTAAAATATTACAAAACGAACTATTATGAAATAAAAAATAAAAACGGTACGAGTATTTGTGTTTAAAATATCTGCTTATTGAAATCATTAAGTATTTGATGTTCTTGAAAACAAGTGATACATTATAGCTCGAGTAACCCGTTGAGATACAAGTTTTAAACGTTAACTATGGTCTTACTCGAGAAACAGATAGAAACGTGAAATGGCTTGGGCTGAACCCCTCTTAAAACTTAATATTAGGTGCGTTACTTTTAAACACGAATATTTGACTTGATATTTATCGTGTCCTGAAATAATGAGGTCAGATATTCAGTGTCATTTCGACAAAGTCGAGTCTTCGTTGTTACGTTCCCTGGTCTCTAACACTTGGGGTGATGGATACTTTGAACGGTTCGTGTTGGTATAGTGAAGCAAATCCCATTGTCCGGATGTAGCTGTCAACTTCCGGATGTTGTAAAAGGCAACCAGCCGCCTTGCGAGGACAAGGCTCTTGTGTATAAAAACGAATGCAATTCAATGCATCAATCCTATAAAATTTTAAGTTGGATTACTTATCATTAGCAGTTTGACATCATTATTTATAAACCATCTAGTCTGCTTTTATTAATTTTGTATAATTAAAGTTAGTTAACACACCAAAATGCTCTGTGAGACTCTGAATATATGTTATTTATTATATTCGAACATAATTCTTTCAAAATTTTTATCAAATAATAATTTCAACTTTATTCTTGACATTTATTTTAAACAGAGAATTTTCAAAGTTAGTTTTAATGACAGACCTTTCAGTTATTGCAAAAGACTAAGATCGTCGGTAGGTCCCCGCCCACCCCGGTCACCGTACTGCAACATCTACTGCACGTATTAGGTTTCCCTGTTTTTGGTGTTGCAAAGAGGTCTTTAAATGCAACTTCCATTAGCCTGAATAAAATAAAGACAGATATTTAAAAGATTTTGTGTGTTTCCTCGATGTTAAGTGGCCCAATGTTGTTGTAAACATCTTACATTGGCGAAATATCTTACATAAATATTTTAAATATCTATTAGAATTTTAAAACTTTAACTATTCGGCTTGTCCACTTGCTTAACTTTATTGACATTTAGCTCGTTGAAAAATAGATTTAGGCCGCACGAACTATCAGGGCCTGACAATTCGTTGGAAGCCCACCTTAATTGAAATTATTGGCAGTCTAGGCATACTAATTGTAACTGTGCGTATACATTGATCTGATCTTAATATCTAATTCAGCTCCTCTTATTATTTCGTATATGTATTGTTAATAATTGGTTTTATTGCAATTGTAATTTCGATCTTTAAATATATTTATTAATATTTGAAATAAGCTATTGTACATTTGGTTCTGGCCCGAAATCTGTCATGGTACCATTTTGGGAACAGTATGTTTCACAAAAAATGTTGGTTGGTAAGATAATATTTTTGCCGATTCATTTTTCGTTCTGTTTGAAAAACTCCGGAACCATGGCAGTGGCCCTGTCGTGGGTTCAAACCCTAGCCCTGGCATGACAATTTTATCAGTACTGTTCAACTCGTACTATAATGGATCACTCCTTTCGTTGCTGGATACGTTCCACGCACATTTGTAGAGTCTATTTGGACGCGCAAAGTAATGTTTTTAAGAGGCTGCCAACCTCTTAAAAAAATTCAATTTGTTAGCTGAATTTATTGCACATAACAGTATAACCACTAGCAAGATTAGCTGGTCAGTTATTATGTGTTTACATAGGGTTTCCAATACCGCAGATTAACATCAGATAAAATATCATAGTCACACATTAATTAAACTCTACAAGCAGCCAGTCTACACTCACATGTCGGAGATGAATAGTTAGTAGTATAACCAACAGATTGATGAGTGTTTCTTTTTATCTTATTAAACAAATTTCCACCAATTGTCTTATTTTACGTATACTCAACCTAACATTTTAATCAGGGGAGTATTTTTTCATTACCTGTCAAAATACACTACTCCTACTAGTTTTGTGACAAATTTAGCTAACTTCCGGCACTCTCCGAAAACAATCTGAGATTGTGAATCTGTAAAATAACCTCAAAATCAGATTGTAGCTGCTTTACTTCCTCGGGTTAAATTATCCATTATTTCCTTTGCGTATAAGCAGTTTACTATTAATTAAATAATCGAAACAAAGTATAAAGTATCCTTTTACCTACCTTCAATTTGCGTCACCAAACCACACTGTGTTATAAAACAAGCCTAACGTAATTCGGCTGAAGAGGGCCCAAGCGCCCTAAAGCCGCCTTAGGGGGCCAGGGAACATCCCGCCCGCTACAACATCACGACAACGCAACGCGAAGTAACCCAAGTGCCTATTACCACTGATTCCAACCGTAACAACCAAAAATATATGTCTGTTTTTCCAAAATATAAACCAATGGATTACTATTTTCTTAGAACAAAATAATCGAAGTAATAAGTTAATTCAAATTTGTCTTCGGCAATCGGTCCAACGCACCGACGGAGAACGATCACATGAGCGCAGTCTCTGTGTGTCGGTGCGACATCCACTGAGGTACTAAGGCATGTTAATATTATGATGAAATAACTATCCAAGATGTGCTCCAAGTGTTTCGATTATTCACGATGAAAAATCGTACTTCTAGTTACCGAGCCAACATTAATTTTTGTTTATTTGAATTCATCGATTTACATTAATGGCTAAACCCATAAAATATTGATTCCACTGGTGATCACACACGTTGCCAGTCATCATTGTTAACATTTCCATTGATATACCCTTCTTAAATCGGTGGTGGCGCTAGAAGAATAAATAAATACAAACATAAGTCTCTAAAATAGTTGGGAATTCGTTGGAAACCAATATTTGGAGTATAAATCTGAATTGTTGAAATATCTTTAATACATATTGTTTGCTTCTAATAGCTTATATTCAAGAGACATTTTATTATTGAATGTATACTATTATTTTACCTTATGACTCAAACTGGTAATAATACTAATGCAATTTGTCATCGGTACTGGCACAAATTTTATGTAATATGTATTTTACACAATTTTAATTGTTTAGTGTTTTTCAATAAATACGTGGTATCGAGACTATGATATAATGTACAAGTTGTAAATTACAAGTAAGGTTAGGTTAGGGGAGGCTAGGTTAGATTCAGTTAGGATTTCCAACCTGAAATCATCTACAGATACCAAGGTGTGTACATCTCTATATTAGTCGGTCTTTAGTTAGATTTTACCTTTATTAAGGCATTACACATGGAAACGGTTTTTATTCTAAAGTTACGAATTACAACCCCAACTCGTGTAATGGTGTAAACATATATTACATTTAATGACATAGATTGTTAGTAAAAAGCCCAAACGAAACCTCCATAGGTTTATGCATACTATTTGTTTTATTAATTTCTATCAATATGTTTATTGTTTTTTATTTTCTCTTGGAAAAAACATATATTATACCTAGTTTGAAGTCTAAAAAATCTTATTTTTTGACGTAGTTTTATGAGTAAAAAATAAGCATGCATTTAATTGTATCATTATTTTTAGTTATTTATATTGCGTGTTGAAAAAATAAAATATGCTATAGCTACTTTGAAGTTTTAACAATCTTATGTTTGATCACAGTTTTATGTGTTGAAAATAAACCGTTTTTAACATATGTTCACGGTAATTGCGAACAAATAATTATCAGTATGTAACAAAGTGCATAATATAATAACCAAATATATATATATAATATCGTAATGTTAAATTTAAAGTAAAATATATATTTTAGAATCATATTTTGAAATTAAATATTATATATTTTACAAGATAATCTAGTTTCCAGCTTTTTCGAAACTTCAAACAAATATAGAAGACAATCATTGTATTGGACCGTGTCCCATTTTAGTTTTACATTTGTGTTTTGTTTTCAATACAAACAGTACTGGAAATATTCCAAGTAGATCAGATTACATTTATTAAACTATACAAACGTTTTGATCTACTTCTTTATATATCCGATCAAATTGAAATTGGTTCATACCAAATACTCTTTGATATTAATAGTATGTATTCAAACGAAGATATAACCGCCAATTTACGTCGTCGCTTTCATGTTTATGATACGTAGGTGCAAAGTATATATTTTGAGGGATAAACTATGTTGTTTAAAATTTAGATGCAAATATTATAAACATTGGCTTCTTAAGAGTTATTATTGAATTTCCTATGGAAAGTCAACTATTAGCATGACCCACACGGTAAAACTTAAGCCCGGGACCACTATTGAAGTTACGAACGTGACCCCCTGAACACGTTTTGGGGTCGTTCAAAATTTTATATAAATATGTGTGTGAGTTTGCACTCTAGCAGTCGCA
The DNA here is from genome assembly GCA_963675035.1 of Allygus modestus. NCBI lineage: Eukaryota > Metazoa > Arthropoda > Insecta > Hemiptera > Cicadellidae > Allygus > Allygus modestus. The sequence continues at coordinate 137,713,132 of OY776115.1, read as the reverse complement.
TTTTTGTCCGATTTACTTCAAATGTTATAGGGACGTTCCTTTCTATAATCAATTGGACAAGTTCGTTGGGCAAAACATATACTATTTGGTGTACTTTTATCAACCCCAGCAACCTCACGCCTACTTTCAAGCCTGACTCGACTTTTTTTGAACCTTAAAATGTGCAAAATTTAATTCCCAGAATTTTAGGTAAATGAAACCAGGAGCATCAGAACAGCCAAAATTTATAGGTATTCAGATTTAAATAAAATTGGAATAAATATATGTCTTTACACTGATTTTGAGTTTTAAAAGTTTGTTATGCTGAAATTCACTTCCTCACGTCAGCGTGCTGCGTTTGAACTCGTTTAAAGTTAAATTTAAAATACTGTTTTAACTTGTTCTTAGGTTCTTTTAAGAATTTCATGGACATGACCATGTATTCTTTATAAATCTGTTGAAAAAGACGTAGAACCGATTATTAATAAAATAATCAATAAAGATAACAATAAATTACAGAATTACAAGAAACAGTACGTTTGAAATAATTACCCGAATACCGATATGTCGTTTATACAACAAATATTTATTTAAATATAGTTATATTAGGGTAATAACAACCAAAAGACTACATTTTATGTTAGTATAGTTGTATGGTGGCAATTCTGTCATTTGATATTAGACGGTTGGAATAGAATAAACTTGGTGTGGTCATATTACTGGAATAACGTAGATAATAGTAAGTTGTATTTAATTATTATTTAAACATTGTTACCTTGAATTTCTATAACTGTTGACTGTTAAAAATGTAAAGAACTAACACTGTTTCACCTCAAATTAAAGATAAAAGTTGAAGAGTTCTATAAAATAGTAAATAGTAAACTGAAATCAAACTTGCATTTTTCAACAGGAAAACCTCATTATAACGAAACATTCATATGCATTTTATTTTATTTTCATTTCATTTTGGATTAAACAATTTAGCCTTACCTGATTGTAATTCCATTGTTTTACTTTCTGTACAGACGTAGACTATTCTATCCCAGTTGGCCAGATACACCAAAGTAAAGTAAGATCCAACCATTTTTGTCTTATAAGACAGTAGCTGATATAGCTAAGGGTCATTTTATTTTATAAATTGAACATTTTGAAGATCACCAGTAAAAAGTATTAAGTTACAACGATGTCAGATTGTCCTTATTTAATACTGGAATAAGGAATCTCAGGAGGTTGGTTATGTAAAAAAACAAAATTTAACCCACGTTTATAACAAATTGGCAGCCTCGGTATACCCGTTATTAATAATAAAAAAAAAAACACAAATCATAGAAAAGTTAATAAAAGTGGAAAATTTAGTTTTAAATATGACGGTGAGGTTATTTTCTGCCATTTACTTAAATGATGAATGATACATTTGTAACAATAGGAAAACTAATTGTGATAAATTTGTTTTTGATATTTTTACTAAACAAATTTATTACTAAATAAATAATTTCAAAATTAATTATTCGACAAATGTTGTGATTAAAGCTATATCAAGCCACATTTAAACTACACAAACACACCATACTACAAGATTAATGCCACTCTTATTTGTTTATTTATCTTATTTTACATATATAATGTTAAGGTGTAGATCCTAGCACCGGAAGCACCTTCCGGCAGTCTGATTTGTGGCATGAACCCGTTTCCGGGATCAGAGTTGTTGTAAATTATGTGTCATGTGTCGGAAGCATATTGTAACTCGTGAGATTAAAACCTGCTTAGTGTATAATCTGATTGAAATTCACAATGTGTTCCCACTAATATGTCATAATTACAACCAGTATATAGACATACTATATTTGTTAAATTCAAAATTAATATTACAGAATTAGTTATGACCAAATGATTTTCAAGTTCCTCAATTTACCTTTAATCTTGAATAAACTAAGGTTATATTTGACACTTATAATTGAATAAAAATAAAAACTATTATTTATAAAAATGTGTTCAGGCGTTGCGAATTACTTGGACAACCAATACACAGACCCTATTGTTTTAGCGAATTTCCCCTATAGGGAAGAAGCTATTACCGTATGTGGCATGGTAAGACTTAAGCCCGAGACCATGATAACTTTTCGTTTTGAGGTCCCCAGATGCCAAAAACACTATTCGTTCAAATTTATATTATGTATATATATATATATATGTGTGTGTGTGTCCGTTACCGCGATAACTTTTGAAAGAAACACCCGATTTTGATGAAATTTGGCACAAATGTGGAGAGTAGCATTTATGACGTTAAGTTAGAAAACCAGATCGATCGCACTATGGGAAGGGGGTTTTATGGGGGTTACAATTTTCCAAAAATTGGTTTTTTGCAAATTTGACCCCAAAATGTTAAAAACACTCAATTTTAGTCATAACCATTTTATAGAGCTTAGAAAAACAAATAATTTAGTATCTTGAATCATTAACCTAGGTTAATTGGTTGCGGAGAAAATCCAAAAAAAAGTGTCCCATGGTAATCTTATGGGAAAAAGGTTTTTAGATTTTTCTCAGATAGTTTTACTAAAACTTCACATTTCTGTTTATTAATGTGTTTAGCTCAAAAAAACAAACATTATGGTGTTTTAATCATTGTTCTACGTTCAACCGTTGCAGAGATATTCAAAGTGATAAACACAGTACGTTGTCCAATGTTATCCTTATGGAGAATAAATAAAATTCTATATCTCATTTATTTTTGAATGCATATTGATGAAACTTGGTATATGGCTTCAACTACTTGTGGTATATTGATATTAGCACAAAAACAAGTTTTTTGTTGCTTCCCCGTAGCAGCAAACCTGCATACTCGGCCCCCATGTTATTCATATGGAGAATAAGTAAAGTTGTATATCTCCCTTAATTATGAACCTAAATTAATAAAACTTGGTATATAGCTTCACCTGGTTCAGTTATATTGATAATTGAAAAAAAATATTACTTATCTTACTCGTTGCAGCAAACCTGCGTCCTCAATCCTAATATTATTCTTATGGAGAATAAATAAAATGCTATACATCACTTATTTATGGATGCATTTTTGTGAAACTTGGTAGGTAGCTCTACGTAGTAGTGAGTCACATATATATGCATTGGAAATTTGTTGAGTACGCAGGTTTGTTGCGACGGGGGTATTTATGAAATTCGTGTTATTTATAAAAATTTGTACTTATAGAAATAACAGACGGAAACAACTTGAAATATAATATAAAATCGATATAACAGGAAGACAATTTTACAAAATAATTATAATCATCTATTAATATTTAATCCTAATTTACATGCAATGGTGGTGACAATATTTTAATCTAGTTTACAGAAGCACAAGCTATTCAGTGTTACAAATTAGGTAAACATATCCTACACAGCGGACATATTAGAAATTGACAGTTGGACTGTAGCCAATAGCATGGGTGTACGCTGTCACTGTTGTTATTTTTTCATAGAAAAATGTCACTCGAATGTTATTCCGATCAGCTGGTATGAAGTTTTGGCAATGCAGCTATACTATTGGCTGATCTTATAATCTTTATTTTATATACATTTAATTATGTGAATACATGTCAATTTGCATTTATTATTTAAATTATTTCTTAAACTCAAAACAGATAAAAAATACACATATTGCGAAGTAAGTGAAAAACTAAAATAAATGTTGTGTAAACTTTAAAAGTTTATTATTTTCTTATTATTTTAATTATTTTAGTCTCTAACTTTTAAATGCTTATTAAATATATTTATAAATTTATAACATTATATTTTCACCTTCTATCAGATATTCTGTTTTATTAAGTAATATTAACAACATAGCATGGCATGGCATATATATTTTGAACTAAATACTTAGTGATGAGTGAAAATTAGAGTAGCCAACGCTAAACGTTATTAATAGAAACATTCATTTTATTCCAAACAATTATTATAAATTAATTAAAACCCCCCTACCAAGGTGGAACAGATAAGGGTGATATCACAGAAGATTGAATCAACATCAGTTAGACATGCAATAGGAGCATAACAGGCATGTCTGTTGTTGTACTTTGGCCTAATAAGTACAAGTTAAACTAGAACTGAATAATTTAAATTCCTGATAACGGCAAAAACAGGTCGGATTATGATTTTTCATTAAAATGTTCAAATTAATAGTATTCAAATTAAGATAAACTTCTTTTCTGATCCCATGCGCATTAACCTACACTTTTAAGGGCAGAAAGCTCTATTTACATACACTGTACCGTCGTTGTTACCTAATTATTTTAAAATCTCAAAAATCTGCCTAACACACTATTAGATAACAACTTTACCTTCAACCCCATTGCTTTAATACCTTTAAAACTATACATACGGCAGAGGAAGTGAAAAACTAAAATAGATGTTGGGTAAACTTTATAAGTTTATTATTTGTATTAGTATTACAATTATTTTAGTATCTACCTCTTTTTACATGTTTATTAAATATATACCTAAATTTATAACATTATATTTTCACCTTCTATCAGATATCGAGTTTTATTAAGTAATACTAAAAACATGCCATGGAATGGCATATATAGTGAACTAAAAACTTAGTTGTCAGTACAAATTTGAGTACCCAACGCCAACCATTATTAGTACCACCATTCATTTGATTTTAAACAATATATTTCAATTTTGGTTTGAATGGTCTGCCACTAAAAAGGTTAGAGTAATATTTTATTTTGATGGCAAATGTGATAAGATTAGTTGCGCTAGAGATGTGGCGTGGATGGATGACCAGCCGTTGTTGTGTTGTTGAGTAATATGAGGACTACTCCGGGAAACCTCGTGGTTATGTTTTGTAGTCTTGCAATTTATTTTATGTAAACTTTGTAATATACATACAAATGGTTAAAGTCCCTATCACGTGTACTAACAGCATCGTAATTTTGTAATGCGTTATATTAAATTAAAGTCATTTATTTATTAAATTTGTATAAAAAGTGTAATAAACTGTTTTAAAAATTGGCATATAATTGAAAAGTATATTTATAATAAAAATATAATGATGGTGAGGAAAAATATAAATAAATTTGTTATGTACATCCTACGTGGGGTCAGGGTGGATGCAAATATCACTATTTAATAATCGCAAAAAATACCATATTGTGTTAAAATTAAAACACAGTACGTTAAATGAAGAGCCATGAGTCATACATTAACATGCTCATGAATCATGAAACCACATGTTTCATAGAGATTAATGAATAGTTTTATTGTAGTTTGTTTTTCAATTATTGTCAAGTAAATATAGTTTATTTACTCTTATAAATCCACTACCTAGGTGGAGCCATTGAGGGCGATATCACAGAAGATTGAGTCAACGTCAGTTAGACATGCAATAGGAGAATAACAGGCATGTCTGTTGCTGTACTTTGGCCTAATAAGTACAAGTTAAACTAGAACTGAATAATTTAAATTCCTGACAACTGAAAAAAAACAGATAGGATTCTGATTTTGCATTGAAATATTCAAAATCATAGTATTCAAATTAAGATAAACTTCTTTTCTGATCCCATACGCATGAAACTACACTTTTAAGGACAGAAAGCTCTATTTACATACTCTAAAGTCCTCCTGGTAAGTTCGTTAATATTTAAAACTTTAGAAACCTATTAAAACACTACCTAAACAACTCGTATTGAAAATATATATTTTGTAATATAATTATTATGTTGTGAGGGTCTAATGCGTATGTAATTATGACAAAGATGATAAAGTTGTACGATCACCGATATCTCTAGTAGTGAGAATATATTTTCGGCATTTCTTATAATCAACGAAAATGTAGCTAAATCATTATAAATTTATATTCCTTATATTTTTTTTTTAAATAATCAATTAATTCATATACAAAAGCCCCAGTAGTTCTATAGAGGGATACTAGGCTCCTTAGGTATCAATATCCTATATTGAACTAAATTAACACTTATTTATTGTTTCCATACAATGAACAAAGGATGATGCAATTTTAAAAGGTGAAGAAAATATTACTTAAAGATTGAATACCACACTAAACATATTTACACATACAAACAATTTCGTAATATTGTCCATTGTAAATGTAACCTATAGCGTTCAATTGTTTTATTGTAGTTTTATCCTAAACCAATAACTTTTTGAAAAATAATGTATCACACACGCAATATAGTACATATTATACAAGTTTTTCCTAAATCATTTAGTTTCATTCTATATTTCACTTCCAAAGAAGGAATGACTTTCTTGGCCCTTTTAGCCTTCTTATTAAACATTTCCGTTTGTAAACTGTATTTAATAATTTAAAGTGAAGCTTTTAGTCATAACTTGTAAGGTTGGAATGTGTTCAAATATTGTTTCTTTTGAAAATACATAATAGGAAATTGATAACTACATAAAAATTATCAGAAGTATTATTGTATCTAGAATTTCACACGATTCCTTATCAAGTCAGTTTCCTGGAAGCTCCGTATTTGACAAGCCACCGAACTGCAAATATCCACTAATGTAACTGTCCTTCGTATCTCTGTGCCAGCTATTTTTCTTAACATTTATTTTATTGGTACACAAATGGATGGTAAGAAATAATAATATCATGATGTAAGTGTTATTTAAGAAACTAATGCTAAAATTTTCCACCAGTGATTAGTAAAAATAAGTTTTACCAACGTTATTACCAATCAGTAATGAAAAATGTCCGTAATAATTCCTTAAATAACATAAACTATAAATGACTTTTAAACGAACAATTATATAATTGATCAACATTTAATGAACCTTTTAAAAGTTACACGAGGACTGTAAATACTCACTAATATGATAGTAGCCAAAGTGATAAAACGTTGAGTAACCTCCGTAAGGATTATAATAGGTTTAAAATAGGATATTTCTTTGAATTGATAAAACTAGTATTTACTCTTTAGCAGTGACGCACATTGCCTATGGTAAAGTATGTGTTCAACATACAATTTGTATTAATTTTATAAAGATTTAGCATCAAAAGATGTATATTCCGTTTAAAAATACATGTATACTGTTTATAGGATAATTGCTACTGCATATATATATATTGTATGTAGACACGCAGTTAATTAATCATAAGCTCTTTTCTTTGGCAAAAATATGTACTTTTACATGGAAAATGTCTTCAACCTAAATAAAGTGTTTTTTTTACATTCTGATGGTCACTCTATCGTATTGGTCTGAGTCAAATTAAACACAACAACTGTTGCTAAGTCAAGTGGAATCGACTTGTGAGAGAACATGAATCAAACTTGCCAACAACTTGTACCATTATTTACAACTTCATTCTTTGGCCAGTAAAATCAAAAGACAATTATTGAATTATAAGCAACCATTTACACTAAGGATACAGCTTTACTATACGTGGTCGTTTCAATCAGCTTTTACATACGTTTACTAGCAATTTTAACTCCAAAATATTATTATATTTTTGTAATAACAACCCAATTGTCCGTCATCATAGGTCAATAGGCCTGTGTGGCGATCCTAAGACACTGAGGTAACATAAGCGTAAAAGTCACATAGACAAGCCAGTGGTTCAGTCGGCCAGGAATTAACTATGTGACTGCAAGGTCACAGCTGACTTGCGAGGCCAGTGCCCTACCTCTGAGCTACCTCGTCCTGATGTAATTTTAGAATAAAAATCAAGGATTCTTCACGCCTTGGTCCGTTGTCTAGCTATACTACCACAGAAGGTCATGTTTGTAATAAAATTGACTTTACGTAAGCCTGTAATTGAGTGAGCTCAGAAGTTTGACCAGTAAGTAAAGTATATTACTATTCTTTAACTCGTTTGTGAAATAAGCTTATCATTGCTGCAAAGGCCTAGCCGGACTAATGTTATAGTTTTTAAAACCATTTAAAATAAAAATGAAAATACAATTAGCGCCAGAACACAAACTTTAAAATTCAACTTTCTTAATGGTGCTTGTACTAACCCCTCCCGTTATGTTAGGGGTAATGATATTGATAAAATAAGATTCGAACTTTAAGTCCTCAGCATTAAATAGGTTTGAATATATCCAAAATATACCTAAAACTAGGCACGTTTATTGTATTATTTATTTGATAAGAGTATCAAACTAATTGGACAGTATAGTCCAAGCAAGTCAATAACAATCTAAGGTTAAAATATCTATATCTTTTTGGAAATAAAGAATATAGTATGTAAAAGAGGTATAGTCTCTGAGAAGGGGTTGACCGCTCCGAATATTGATCAGCTATTGGAAATTCTCTTCTATCCCTAGATGATGTCAGCATCCCCCCACCGATTTTCCCCACTCAATGTCTTTATATACTATAAAAGTCAAATAATATATTTTAGAGCTGTTAAAAGTATTCACAGATTCTAGTGTATGACTCTTTATATCCTATATATCTTGCCTTGAAATAATCAATTTAAATGTAACTTGTGAAGTCGTTCTTTTAAAATGTCATAATTATTTATATGGTCGGTAAAAAAACCTTTTAATACTTGATGTTTTATATTTTATAAATTTATCACGGTTTAATAATTTTCATGTTCATGTATTAAACCATACGTTGTTTATAATTTTAAAATTATTGGTTCATATGCTGTGGCTATATTAAATAATTTAAATAATTGATAATTGATAATTGTTTATAAACAATAGATACATTTAAATTTTTCCAACCACATTATAAGATCAGATACAATTGTTTTCGTAGTTTAGTGGTTACCTTATAATTCCAAACTTAATATAAATATGATACTTAATTATTAAACCTCATCTACAGTTTTTACTGTTTTACAGGTTTGTTAGTTATCGCGTAATGTATAAATAAATACGTAGTCAAAACTAATGTGTTTTTTTATAACATTTTAAAATAATAATTCCCTAATAATCTAATAAACGTGGAAATAAAATTTTTAAATTGAACAAGGTTTAATGTCAATACTATATCATATATATAGCATTATATATTTGTATTACATTACTAATTTGATTTAGTAACAATCGGAGAGGCAGAACAATTATTTAGGCACACATATGGCCTTTCTGCAGTGTAGGAATCCTCATAAACGTAGTTTACCCAATAAATAATCTCCTGTTCTGTTTGGGGAAATTGACTTTTTCTTGTGTCAATTCCTGACGGGCCACGGGTACTTAAGGGAATACCTTTTCCGCATGGGGAAGGTGAGGTCACCTCAGTGTAGTTACTGCCCGGAGGAGGTGGATGATGCTCATCATACTTTCTTCCGGTGCAGTCGTTTCGCTGAAGACAGGAGGAGGCTCGTCTCTGCTGTCGGCGATCTGTCCCCGGACGTCGTGGTGGGGGGCGATGCTTCGAAATGAAGACTCCTGGAGAGCGGTTGCGCTCTTCGTGCAATCCGTTCTTCGGAGAAAGCGAGACGAGGGATGCTTAGGTGACATCTAAGTTTCCCGAAACGGTGACGTGACCCGTCTGGGCGCAAGACACGCGGGCCAGTGCCGAAGTTGTCCGATAAGGGTTCCGGCCTGGTTTTTCCCCGCGGCTCCGTAGGAGGTTTAGTGGGTATACCTCGTAAGAGGGAGTCCCACACTGTTCCTTTGGGTTCGCGCATTAAGCGTTCCTCCTACGTAAAAAAAAAATCTCCTGTTCTATTTCGGACTAAGAGTACATGTGTACCATTTTATCACAAGGCTTCAGACGAGTTCCTCAGACTCGCTCCTTTTCTAGCCAACGACAACCGTGCTCCTAGGCCTAGCCCGCGTCCAAGTCTAGGTCTGCACTTCTGTTCAAAAGATTCCCTGGGCTATCCGTATGATGCAGTCCCAGTTGATATCACCCTCAGTCATGCTATAACAAATAACACGTTCAAAGGATGCATAACAAGTTGTCTTGTGACCTCCAGGCGTATCATTTCGGAAAGAAGTATGTTCCGCGTCTTTGGGGACGCCCGAGCAGTAGATGCAATCCCATGACCCGGTCTTGCCAACATGTGCAGGTCCGACTATAAACTGGTGTGGGGTAGTAATCCCTCTCGCCGAAAACCATTCCATACATGGTTGGATGTTCGGAATGAGTCCGGCAATACAACTTCGCCGGGCATCGTGTTCCCATCTCTCTTGCCATTGCCGGTGTGTCCAGGAGGGTTCTTCGTTCTTTTCACGTTCTGTTTGAGCTTCTTATAGCTGTGGTAGATATAATTTGTATACGCTGTCAAGAAATTCTTCAGGGTACCTCTGCCAATAATTCTTGTCCAAGAATATATAGTATATGGATAAAACAAATTTTGTACGGTTAGTTAGATACAGTTGTAGATGTATTTAAAGATCCTTATAGTGACAATGAAGAAAACGTTCTGTGTTTTAGAGACGAAATACACTTGTTTATATTTTTTCATCGATATTTCTTGTGGTCCAACAGTCAGTAGACGGAAGCTGTCAAGCTCTGAGATGAACGGAGAATTTAAAACAGCTCATCAATATTCGAAGCAGCTTTCGCATACTAAGAAAAGCAACCTTTTCATTTTTACGTTTATATATCTTTGACCACTACAATATTTTATAATAAATTCAAAATAAAAAGTTTAGGTTGAATATTAAAATATCATTGAGACTACTCAATCGGAAGTGGGATAGACTAATGAAAAACCATAATAAGAACTAAAAAGCCACAACATGTTTCAAAAATATTATTGTACCGGTGAGATGTGTTCTATATTATAAATTCAAGTACGTCCTGAACTTTGGTCAAGAGCCCTTTACCTCACATACAAGAATTATCTGTATAAATAAAATTATAGTTTTGTCTGTAAATTGCTTGGAATTATGAAATGTTTGCATATTTTGATATTTTGATATCACCTTAGGACTCTGTCCTTCGACGTTTTAAAAATCCTATGTTGTTCTTATGGACAAATCATTTATTTATATTAAACCAGATGATGACTTAAGAATATTTATTCTACAAATAAATGTTGTAGGTCTTATTTAAAACGTTGAATGAAGGTTGTTAGTAAATAACGTAAGGCTATAGAGTGGATATGACTTAAAAATATTTATTCCATAAAAAACTGATGCAGCTCTTATTTAAGACATTGAGCGAGAATTGGTAATAAATAACATAATTATACAGAGCAGATATATGATCTAAACCTATATTTGACAGACTCATGCACTCACTGACATAGTGATCATTTTATCCAAAAAACGACAATGCCTATGAAGAGAAGTTTTGCATGGTTGTTCCCCTTATGCTGCAGATTTACAATAAGAATAAGTTTAAAATTCTGTAGGGCTCTGCTCTAATTTAATTTTATGCAGTCTTATGGGCTTAAGTATTTACTGGACCTTTTAAGTTGAAATTCAACAAACCTTTAAGTTTTACATCAGAACAAAACGAAAGCCTATTCCCGTTACATAAACGTTTAAGGGATTCGCCCCCCGGATGTTCAAAATACAATATTTTAACAATCTTGCACCTAATACTGGACTGATAGGGCTGAAACATGTAGGAATATAGCTGATAGCTCAATTAAAACATATGCCTACACCAGATACAAAGCTCCGGCCAACACAGCAACTACTCAACCAATACAGCTGAAATTTGGAACCTTAAAAGACATGAGAAACGACATCATGACTATAATGGAGAGTCGCGGTGTAGTTCTCTATAGGTTATTAGCAGACTCTTTATTGTGCGTGAGACATGGGTGAACGAGATCTACGCCTCTCTAAAAATATATGTTATGTAGCCGACCACTGGGTAAATATGGAAATGTATTTTAGAGAAGATTAAGGGGTTGAGGAATTTTCTTATACCGTTTTAAAAGTTGAGAACAGAACATTTAAAAACAAATGTAGTTACATTATTATCTCTCCTTCACTAGGCACAATCGCTGAATCACAGGGTTTAGTGATCGACAGTTTTAGCGAATTTCCCCTACAGGGAAGAAGCTATTACCGTAGGTGGCATGGTAAAACTTAAGCCCGAGACCATGATAACTTTTTGTTTTGAGGTCCCCAGATGCCAAAAACACTATTCTTTCAAATTTATATATATGTATATATATATATATATATAAATATATATATATATATATATATATATATATATATATATATATTTATATATAACAATATATATATAAGTGTGTCCGTTACCGCGATAACTTTTGAAAGAAGCGCCTGATTTTTATGAAATTTGGCACAAATGTGGAGAGTAACATTTATGACTTTAAGTTCGAAAACCAGATCGGTCGGTCTATGGAAAGGGGGTTTTATGGTGGTTTAAACTTTTCCAAAAATCAGTTTTTTTTACTTTTTACCCTAAAATTTCGAAAACACTAGATTTTGGTTATAACCATTTTGTAGAGCTTAAAAAATAAACAATTTAGTATTTTGAATCATAAAGCTAGGTTTAGTGGTTGTGGAGAAAAGTCAAAAAATGTGTCCATAAAATGTCCCATGTTAATCTTATGGGAATACGGTTTTTAGATTTTCCTCAGATTATTTCACTAAAAACTTCACATTTCTTTCTACCAATCAGTATAGCTCTACAAAACAATCATTTTGGTGTTTTAATTGTTGTTTTACGTCCAACCGTTGCAGTAATATTCAAAGTGCTAAACACAGTACGTTGTCCAAAATTATCCTTAAGGAGAATAAATAAAATGTTATATTTCGATTATTTATGTATGTATATTGATGAAACTTGGTATGTGGCATCAACTAGTTGTGGTATATTGATAATAGTACAAACAATGTCTTTGTTTATTTTTCCCGGTAGCAGTAAATCTGCATACTCGGCCCCCATGTTATTCATATGGAGAATAAGTAAGTAGTGGGTAAACAGGAAAGAGGGGCCGTATTCGGCGCTTTTTCCCCATGTTATTCTTATGGGGAGCCGTTTTTGCGCCGACGCCAGCTCCCGCCCTACACAAGTTTCCTTGTTAGCCTATACTATTGTCCAACCCTTGCCTATATTAAATATATTTTCCCAATCCCCATCCCTCCTCTATATTTTTTAAAATTAATTTTCAAATTCAGGCTAAAAAACTATCTTTAGTGTTTATGGTGTGATTTGTTTAAAACTTGGATATGTTATTGTCGTAGGCAAGTGTTTTAATAAATTCCACTTACATTTCCCAAATTCACTATTACGGTCAAATTAAAAAATATTTTTGAAAAATACTGCCAATTGCCAACTTCTTTATTTACTGTCCGATTTATTTAAAATTTGGATATGATATTGTCCTAGGCAAGTGGTTTAATAAATTCCACTTACATTTCCCAAATTCACTATTACAGTCAAATTAAAAATTATTTTTGAAAAATACTGCCAATTGCCACCTTCTTTATTAAATGTCCGATTTGTTTTTCAATTTGGATATGTTATTGTCCTAGGCAAGTGTTTTAATAAATTCCACCTACATATCCCAAATTCACTATTACGGGCAAATTAAAAAATATTTTTGAAAAATACTGCCAATTGCCAACTTCTTTATTAACTGTCCGATTTGTTTAAAATTTAGATATGTTATTGTCCTAGGCAAGTGTTTTAATAAATTCCACCTACATATCCCAAATTCACTATTACGGTCAAATTAGAAAATATTTTTTGAAAAATAGTGCCAATTGCCACCTTCTTTATTAACTGTCCGATTTGTCTTCAATTTGGATATGTTATTGTCGTAGGCAAGTGTTTTAATAAATTCCACCTACATATCCCAAATTCACTATTACGGTCAAATTAGAAAATATTTTTGAAAAATAGTGCCAATTGCCAACTTCTTTATTAACTGTCCGATTTGTCTTCAATTTGGATATGTTATTGTCCTAGGCAAGTGTTTTAATAAATTCCACCTACATATCCCAAATTCACTATTACGGTCAAATTAGAAAATATTTTTTGAAAAATAGTGCCAACTGCCAACTTCTTTATTAACTGTCCGATTTGTCTTCAATTTGGATATGTTATTGTCCTAGGCAAGTGTTTTAATAAATTTCACTTACATATCCCAAATTCACTATTACGGTCAAATTAAAAAATATTTTTGAAAAATACTGCCAATTGCCAACTTCTTTATTTACTGTCTGATTTGTCTTCAATTTGGATATGTTATTGTCCTAGGCAAGTCTTTTAATAAATTCCACTTACATATCCCAAAATTCACTATTACGGTCAAATTAAAAAATATTTTTGAAAAATACTGCCAATTGCCAACTTCTTTATTTACTGTCCGATTTGTTTAAAACTTGGATATGTTATTGTCGTAGGCAAGTGTTTTAATAAATTACACTTACATTTCCCAAATTCACTATTACAGTCAAATTAAAAATTATTTTTGAAAAATACTGCCAATTGCCAACTTCTTTATTTACTGTCCGATTTGTTTAAAATTTGGATATGTTATTGTTGTAGGCTAGTGTATATGCACCATCCACATTTTACAAATATTGCGGTTAAATTTTAAAAAAATTTGGAAAAATACTGCCAATTGGCAACTTCTTTATGGTCTGATTTGTTTAAAATTTATATATGTCATTATTCTAGGCTAGCGTATATGTACCATCCACATTTGACAAATTAACTATAACGGTCAAATTTAAAAAATATTTTGAAAAATATACTAACAATTTCAAACTTCTTTATTTACTGTCTGATTTATTTTCGGATATGTTATAGCTCTTATATAGGTAACAAGACCACACTACCACACCTTCCATTACCCCCTACAATACAGCATTTTGTCTTTTTTGTTTATTTTGCTGTAATCCCAAAACTGACTGTTTATTGTCCGATTTGCCTACACTTTGGATATTGTCCTAAGCATTTATTGTCTGATTTATTTTTGGATATGTTATAGCCCCCAACTATTATATCTAAAATTACAATATTATTTCCACCTATAATACAGTTGATGTGTTGTTTGTTTTGCCGCAACCTAAAAACTAACATTGGTATTTGTGTTTTTACAAAACTATATTTTGCGGTTGGATTAAAAAAAAATAAATGCAAGCTTATTATATTTGCCACACGCTTATTATATACATCCAGCTGTTATATTTGCCACATTTCCAATATTGTTGTGACCCTCTCAACTACCTCTCATTGTAATATAATAAGTAATATATATCCACAAAATATTTATGGAACTGCCTAAATTTTGGATATGTTTTAAGCCAATGCCAAAAATAAATTTTTAAAACCCAAAACAACTACACACAAAACACTAATCTTTCTTTGTGCTTGTTTGGAGTAGTCTTTATTTTATCCAACTTAATTTTAATTTTGTAGTTAAAACCAAACTTCCCACATTCTAGCTCCCTTTCCAGCCAGTGGTTGGAGACATAAAGGTTACGAATATTTTCAAACAATATATCTTTTTCTACCCCTATGTTGGACTTGTTTAATAGCGCACCATATTCCAAATCCTCCAGTCTACTACATTCTTTAAATTTAACATTGCCTTTAATATCTTGCATCTCTATGTCTTCTTGTCCATTGTTACGGAAACTTAGGTTTTCTATTTTTGGAATTGCCATAAAATGTTGCGGTTCCGTTAGTGTTAAAGCTTGCAAGCGGCTCGTTGGTAGGTAGATAAATAATGTCCAAATCACCACTGTATGGCAACACGCCTTGCCTATTCTTATTTATCTCTATAAATACAGTTTTACAGACACCTTTAACATAGTATACACCCCTCCATCCTTTTCTGCCAACACTCCCACAAACTTGTTTACTACAAACGCATACGCATAATGCTCTAGATCCTCGTCGCAGGAAGTAATCTTTTAATTTATCCTCTCTTTCCCTTCTTTCTTTAGCCAACTGTGCTTTGTATTCCTCTGCAACAGTATTTTCCACATATTCCAATGTCTTCTAATTCCGATTTCCTCTTTTTGGAACAACTCTCTAAAAAAGGCTTGGAAAGTGGCTCTATTTCTTTAATAGTGTATGGGTACAGTTTATTGGTCCGGCTTCTTAAAACGTAGGGAGTAAGGTTAGGACTTTCCACTAAGCCTAATTCTTCTAAATTGATGGAGAAAGGTGTATTTGATGTGCCCCCAGATTTGATGTAACACTTATGCTTTACACTTATGGCATCCTCCTCTATTACCTCTACATAGTTGGTAAACAGTTAAAGCTAAATGCAGATAGAGCATACTTTATTAACTTTTCCCTTTGTGTACTATCTTTTGGCAGTTTTAGTTGTACTCCAGTTATCTTCCCCCAATATGCATCGTTAAACACTAAACAACAACTGTTTTGTAATTGGCAACTTTCACCCACATGCAGAGGTACAGCATAGAATGGAGCATTTTGAAAGTACCGTTTGTTGTCTTCTATTAGACTTAAACAATCTCTTAAAGGTTCAAACCCTTACCAAAACCTCTACAATAGATTGTTGCCTCTAACCTTGCCATTCTCTCTAGCTAGTTTAGACGAGAACGTTTCTTTTAGGTTTACAAAGTTTATTATATGGTTTCCTATACTTTTAATTACTCCAGGGCTTGTAATCTGGCATATAAATTTATTATATATTTTTACCCTGCTATTTACATTAAACCATGTTAAACAGTCTTTACTAACATTATCTACAATAACATTATGGGGGTCCATTTGCCCCCCTGGTAGCAAAAGTTTTCTGTAAGATATTGGCACATTTCCTCTTTATTAAATATTCCAACCAAATCTAGTGTTATATCGAAATCCATAAGATAGTACATTTCTTTTTCCAGATCTTGCAGTATCTTTGGAAGGTCTTCCAACAAATCCTTAATTTTAACATTTGCAAGCTCAATTTTATAGGGAATTGCTATAGGATCATCATACTTTTGTTTAATTTGGTCAATATCTTTCTTTATTATTTGTAACACACCCTCGCTTTGGGAGAATGGTAGTTTGGCCACAACACCATGTCGAGCTAAAGAGAACTTTTTAAATATTCCTCATAAGTAGCTATTAAACGAGCCACATATTTCCTTCTTAACTTTAAATTTATTCCGAACGTCCCCATCACAATCCGTAACATTGGTTATCTTAACTAACATCCGTTATAGATGTTAGTTAATTTTGGTTCGCCCTCGCAATAGTTTATATTACCTATGTCTGTAAGAAGGTTATTATTACGTAGATTTTCTAATAAAAACCATATACCAAATCTTTCGTTAGTAGGTTTAATACAATTCCCCAATAAATGGCTAACAGAGTACATTTCTTTTATACAAAAGTAGCGGAAACATGTAAACAGGACAGATTACACCATAGGCATATAGAGGTTGTAAATATATATTGTATATAAACACAGGCGAGCGGTAAGTGTAACATGTAAGTGGACACCCACATGCAAATATGGAATACCCACTATTAATATAATTCCAAATTCGACTAATTAAGTTTATAGTCTCAATATAATTAACATATTAACATTAGTACCCAAATTGTCGAAATTCTATAATTCTATTCTTAGTCCTTGTATTAGGTTTTGTACTATTAAACCCAACACCCCGTGCAGTAGAGTAATATATGTATTTAATACAGATACGCACATTCTACAAGACCCATACATCTGTTGTATAAGCAGCAGAATAGACGTCTCATTGTGTTGTTGTAAAGTAAAACATAAATGTAAATTGTGCTGGATACAACCGGCCAGATATTAGACAGGAAATGTGTTGGAAGTGTATTGCCAAATAGTAAGACAAACACCACATAGTGCAGCATGTAATCAATCCATTACTATTTAGACAAAGGTCAGTATTGGTACAACATCCGATATATTAGCCAAACCCACAATCAAACTTGGAAAACAAACAGTAAAATATAAATATTATAGTAACAGAAATAGTAAGAGTATAAGGACATAGTAATATTTAAAGTTTATAAAACAACACAAATGCAGAGACACAATAACACACTCCAACACATTTGGACACAGGCACAGATACTGGTTTACATCCATTTAACACAACTTTACACGTTCTGTCAACCGACACAAAAATAGTTTGTAAATTGTGTAAGAAATATATGTAATATAAACAAATTTAACACAATCATAACATTGTCCACAAAGAATAGTGTTTTTGGCATCTGGGGACCTCAAAACAAAAAGTTATCATGGTCTCGGGCTTAAGTTTTACCATGCCACCTACGGTAATAGCTTCTTCCCTGTAGGGGAAATTCGCTAAAACTGTCGATCACTAAACCCTATGATTCAGCGATTGTGCCTAGTGAAGGAGAGATAATAATGTAACTACATTTGTTTTTAAATGTTCTGTTCTCAACTTTTAAAACGGTATAAGAAAATTCCTCAACCCCTTAATCTTCTCTAAAATACATTTCCATATTTACCCAGTGGTCGGCTACATAACATATATTTTTAGAGAGGCGTAGATCTCGTTCACCCATGTCTCACGCACAATAAAGAGTCTGCTAATAACCTATAGAGAACTACACCGCGACTCTCCATTATAGTCATGATGTCGTTTCTCATGTCTTTTAAGGTTCCAAATTTCAGCTGTATTGGTTGAGTAGTTGCTGTGTTGGCCGGAGCTTTGTATCTGGTGTAGGCATATGTTTTAATTGAGCTATCAGCTATATTCCTACAAGTTTCAGCCCTATCAGTCCAGTATTAGGTGCAAGATTGTTAAAATATTGTATTTTGAACATCCGGGGGGCAAATCCCTTAAACGTTTATGTAACGGGAATAGGCTTTCGTTTTGTTCTGATGTAAAACTTAAAGGTTTGTTGAATTTCAACTTAAAAGGTCCAGTAAATACTTAAGCCCATAAGACTGCATAAAATTAAATTAGAGCAGAGCCCTACAGAATTTTAAACTTATTCTTATTGTAAATCTGCAGCATAAGGGGAACAACCATGCAAAACTTCTCTTCATAGGCATTGTCGTTTTTTGGATAAAATGATCACTATGTCAGTGAGTGCATGAGTCTGTCAAATATAGGTTTAGATCATATATCTGCTCTGTATAATTATGTTATTTATTACCAATTCTCGCTCAATGTCTTAAATAAGAGCTGCATCAGTTTTTTATGGAATAAATATTTTTAAGTCATATCCACTCTATAGCCTTACGTTATTTACTAACAACCTTCATTCAACGTTTTAAATAAGACCTACAACATTTATTTGTAGAATAAATATTCTTAAGTCATCATCTGGTTTAATATAAATAAATGATTTGTCCATAAGAACAACATAGGATTTTTAAAACGTCGAAGGACAGAGTCCTAAGGTGATATCAAAATATCAAAATATGCAAACATTTCATAATTCCAAGCAATTTACAGACAAAACTATAATTTTATTTATACAGATAATTCTTGTATGTGAGGTAAAGGGCTCTTGACCAAAGTTCAGGACGTACTTGAATTTATAATATAGAACACATCTCACCGGTACAATAATATTTTTGAAACATGTTGTGGCTTTTTAGTTCTTATTATGGTTTTTCATTAGTCTATCCCACTTCCGATTGAGTAGTCTCAATGATATTTTAATATTCAACCTAAACTTTTTATTTTGAATTTATTATAAAATATTGTAGTGGTCAAAGATATATAAACGTAAAAATGAAAAGGTTGCGGTTCTTAGTATGCGAAAGCTGCTTCGAATATTGATGAGCTGTTTTAAATTCTCCGTTCATCTCAGAGCTTGACAGCTTCCGTCTACTGACTGTTGGACCACAAGAAATATCGATGAAAAAATATAAACAAGTGTATTTCGTCTCTAAAACACAGAACGTTTTCTTCATTGTCACTATAAGGATCTTTAAATACATCTACAACTGTATCTAACTAACCGTACAAAATTTGTTTTATCCATATACTATATATTCTTGGACAAGAATTATTGGCAGAGGTACCCTGAAGAATTTCTTGACAGCGTATACAAATTATATCTACCACAGCTATAAGAAGCTCAAACAGAACGTGAAAAGAACGAAGAACCCTCCTGGACACACCGGCAATGGCAAGAGAGATGGGAACACGATGCCCGGCGAAGTTGTATTGCCGGACTCATTCCGAACATCCAACCATGTATGGAATGGTTTTCGGCGAGAGGGATTACTACCCCACACCAGTTTATAGTCGGACCTGCACATGTTGGCAAGACCGGGTCATGGGATTGCATCTACTGCTCGGGCGTCCCCAAAGACGCGGAACATACTTCTTTCCGAAATGATACGCCTGGAGGTCACAAGACAACTTGTTATGCATCCTTTGAACGTGTTATTTGTTATAGCATGACTGAGGGTGATATCAACTGGGACTGCATCATACGGATAACCCAGGGAATCTTTTGAACAGAAGTGCAGACCTAGACTTGGACGCGGGCTAGGCCTAGGAGCACGGTTGTCGTTGGCTAGAAAAGGAGCGAGTCTGAGGAACTCGTCTGAAGCCTTGTGATAAAATGGTACACATGTACTCTTAGTCCGAAATAGAACAGGAGATTTTTTTTTTACGTAGGAGGAACGCTTAATGCGCGAACCCAAAGGAACAGTGTGGGACTCCCTCTTACGAGGTATACCCACTAAACCTCCTACGGAGCCGCGGGGAAAAACCAGGCCGGAACCCTTATCGGACAACTTCGGCACTGGCCCGCGTGTCTTGCGCCCAGACGGGTCACGTCACCGTTTCGGGAAACTTAGATGTCACCTAAGCATCCCTCGTCTCGCTTTCTCCGAAGAACGGATTGCACGAAGAGCGCAACCGCTCTCCAGGAGTCTTCATTTCGAAGCATCGCCCCCCCACCACGACGTCCGGGGACAGATCGCCGACAGCAGAGACGAGCCTCCTCCTGTCTTCAGCGAAACGACTGCACCGGAAGAAAGTATGATGAGCATCATCCACCTCCTCCGGGCAGTAACTACACTGAGGTGACCTCACCTTCCCCATGCGGAAAAGGTATTCCCTGAAGTACCCGTGGCCCGTCAGGAATTGACACAAGAAAAAGTCAATTTCCCCAAACAGAACAGGAGATTATTTATTGGGTAAACTACGTTTATGAGGATTCCTACACTGCAGAAAGGCCATATGTGTGCCTAAATAATTGTTCTGCCTCTCCGATTGTTACTAAATCAAATTAGTAATGTAATACAAATATATAATGCTATATATATGATATAGTATTGACATTAAACCTTGTTCAATTTAAAAATTTTATTTCCACGTTTATTAGATTATTAGGGAATTATTATTTTAAAATTTTATAAAAAAACACATTAGTTTTGACTACGTATTTATTTATACATTACGCGATAACTAACAAACCTGTAAAACAGTAAAAACTGTAGATGAGGTTTAATAATTAAGTATCATATTTATATTAAGTTTGGAATTATAAGGTAACCACTAAACTACGAAAACAATTGTATCTGATCTTATAATGTGGTTGGAAAAATTTAAATGTATCTATTGTTTATAAACAATTATCAATTATCAATTATTTAAATTATTTAATATAGCCACAGCATATGTCCACAATGTTATGATTGTGTTAAATTTGTTTATATTACATATATTTCTTACACAATTTACAAACTATTTTTGTGTCGGTTGACAGAACGTGTAAAGTTGTGTTAAATGGATGTAAACCAGTATCTGTGCCTGTGTCCAAATGTGTTGGAGTGTGTTATTGTGTCTCTGCATTTGTGTTGTTTTATAAACTTTAAATATTACTATGTCCTTATACTCTTACTATTTCTGTTACTATCATATTTATCTTTTACTGTTTGTTTTCCAAGTTTGATTGTGGGTTTGGCTAATATATCGGATGTTGTACCAATACTGACCTTTGTCTAAATAGTAATGGATTGATTACATGCTGCACTATGTGGTGTTTGTCTTACTATTTGGCAATACACTTCCAACACATTTCCTGTCTAATATCTGGCCGGTTGTATCCAGCACAATTTACATTTATGTTTTACTTTACAACAACACAATGAGACGTCTATTCTGCTGCTTATACAACAGATGTATGGGTCTTGTAGAATGTGCGTATCTGTATTAAATACATATATTACTCTACTGCACGGGGTGTTGGGTTTAATAGTACAAAACCTAATACAAGGACTAAGAATAGAATTATAGAATTTCGACAATTTGGGTACTAATGTTAATATGTTAATTATATTGAGACTATAAACTTAATTAGTCGAATTAGGAATTATATTAATAGTGGGTATTCCATATTTGCATGTGGGTGTCCACTTACATGTTACACTTACCGCTCGCCTGTGTTTATATACAATATATATTTACAACCTCTATATGCCTATGGTGTAATCTGTCCTGTTTACATGTTTCCGCTACTTTTGTATAAAAGAAATGTACTCTGTTAGCCATTTATTGGGGAATTGTATTAAACCTACTAACGAAAGATTTGGTATATGGTTTTTATTAGAAAATCTACGTAATAATAACCTTCTTACAGACATAGGTAATATAAACTATTGCGAGGGCGAACCAAAATTAACTAACATCTATAACGGATGTTAGTTAAGATAACCAATGTTACGGATTGTGATGGGGACGTTCGGAATAAATTTAAAGTTAAGAAGGAAATATGTGGCTCGTTAAATAGCTACTTATGAGGAATATTTAAAAAGTTCTCTTTAGCTCGACATGGTGTTGTGGCCAAACTACCATTCTCCCAAAGCGAGGGTGTGTTACAAATAATAAAGAAAGATATTGACCAAATTAAACAAAAGTATGATGATCCTATAGCAATTCCCTATAAAATTGAGCTTGCAAATGTTAAAATTAAGGATTTGTTGGAAGACCTTCCAAAGATACTGCAAGATCTGGAAAAAGAAATGTACTATCTTATGGATTTCGATATAACACTAGATTTGGTTGGAATATTTAATAAAGAGGAAATGTGCCAATATCTTACAGAAAACTTTTGCTACCAGGGGGGCGAATGGACCCCCATAATGTTATTGTAGATAATGTTAGTAAAGACTGTTTAACATGGTTTAATGTAAATAGCAGGGTAAAAATATATAATAAATTTATATGCCAGATTACAAGCCCTGGAGTAATTAAAAGTATAGGAAACCATATAATAAACTTTGTAAACCTAAAAGAAACGTTCTCGTCTAAACTAGCTAGAGAGAATGGCAAGGTTAGAGGCAACAATCTATTGTAGAGGTTTTGGTAAGGGTTTGAACCTTTAAGAGATTGTTTAAGTCTAATAGAAGACAACAAACGGTACTTTCAAAATGCTCCATTCTATGCTGTACCTCTGCATGTGGGTGAAAGTTGCCAATTACAAAACAGTTGTTGTTTAGTGTTTAACGATGCATATTGGGGGAAGATAACTGGAGTACAACTAAAACTGCCAAAAGATAGTACACAAAGGGAAAAGTTAATAAAGTATGCTCTATCTGCATTTAGCTTTAACTGTTTACCAACTATGTAGAGGTAATAGAGGAGGATGCCATAAGTGTAAAGCATAAGTGTTACATCAAATCTGGGGGCACATCAAATACACCTTTCTCCATCAATTTAGAAGAATTAGGCTTAGTGGAAAGTCCTAACCTTACTCCCTACGTTTTAAGAAGCCGGACCAATAAACTGTACCCATACACTATTAAAGAAATAGAGCCACTTTCCAAGCCTTTTTTAGAGAGTTGTTCCAAAAAGAGGAAATCGGAATTAGAAGACATTGGAATATGTGGAAAATACTGTTGCAGAGGAATACAAAGCACAGTTGGCTAAAGAAAGAAGGGAAAGAGAGGATAAATTAAAAGATTACTTCCTGCGACGAGGATCTAGAGCATTATGTGTATGCGTTTGTAGTAAACAAGTTTGTGGGAGTGTTGGCAGAAAAGGATGGAGGGGTGTATACTATGTTAAAGGTGTCTGTAAAACTGTATTTATAGAGATAAATAAGAATAGGCAAGGCGTGTTGCCATACAGTGGTGATTTGGACATTATTTATCTACCTACCAACGAGCCGCTTGCAAGCTTTAACACTAACGGAACCGCAACATTTTATGGCAATTCCAAAAATAGAAAACCTAAGTTTCCGTAACAATGGACAAGAAGACATAGAGATGCAAGATATTAAAGGCAATGTTAAATTTAAAGAATGTAGTAGACTGGAGGATTTGTAATATGGTGCGCTATTAAACAAGTCCAACATAGGGGTAGAAAAAGATATATTGTTTGAAAATATTCGTAACCTTTATGTCTCCAACCACTGGCTGGAAAGGGAGCTAGAATGTGGGAAGTTTGGTTTTAACTACAAAATTAAAATTAAGTTGGATAAAATAAAGACTACTCCAAACAAGCACAAAGAAAGATTAGTGTTTTGTGTGTAGTTGTTTTGGGTTTTAAAAATTTATTTTTGGCATTGGCTTAAAACATATCCAAAATTTAGGCAGTTCCATAAATATTTTGTGGATATATATTACTTATTATATTACAATGAGAGGTAGTTGAGAGGGTCACAACAATATTGGAAATGTGGCAAATATAACAGCTGGATGTATATAATAAGCGTGTGGCAAATATAATAAGCTTGCATTTATTTTTTTTTAATCCAACCGCAAAATATAGTTTTGTAAAAACACAAATACCAATGTTAGTTTTTAGGTTGCGGCAAAACAAACAACACATCAACTGTATTATAGGTGGAAATAATATTGTAATTTTAGATATAATAGTTGGGGGCTATAACATATCCAAAAATAAATCAGACAATAAATGCTTAGGACAATATCCAAAGTGTAGGCAAATCGGACAATAAACAGTCAGTTTTGGGATTACAGCAAAATAAACAAAAAAGACAAAATGCTGTATTGTAGGGGGTAATGGAAGGTGTGGTAGTGTGGTCTTGTTACCTATATAAGAGCTATAACATATCCGAAAATAAATCAGACAGTAAATAAAGAAGTTTGAAATTGTTAGTATATTTTTCAAAATATTTTTTAAATTTGACCGTTATAGTTAATTTGTCAAATGTGGATGGTACATATACGCTAGCCTAGAATAATGACATATATAAATTTTAAACAAATCAGACCATAAAGAAGTTGCCAATTGGCAGTATTTTTCCAAATTTTTTTAAAATTTAACCGCAATATTTGTAAAATGTGGATGGTGCATATACACTAGCCTACAACAATAACATATCCAAATTTTAAACAAATCGGACAGTAAATAAAGAAGTTGGCAATTGGCAGTATTTTTCAAAAATAATTTTTAATTTGACTGTAATAGTGAATTTGGGAAATGTAAGTGTAATTTATTAAAACACTTGCCTACGACAATAACATATCCAAGTTTTAAACAAATCGGACAGTAAATAAAGAAGTTGGCAATTGGCAGTATTTTTCAAAAATATTTTTTAATTTGACCGTAATAGTGAATTTTGGGATATGTAAGTGGAATTTATTAAAAGACTTGCCTAGGACAATAACATATCCAAATTGAAGACAAATCAGACAGTAAATAAAGAAGTTGGCAATTGGCAGTATTTTTCAAAAATATTTTTTAATTTGACCGTAATAGTGAATTTGGGATATGTAAGTGAAATTTATTAAAACACTTGCCTAGGACAATAACATATCCAAATTGAAGACAAATCGGACAGTTAATAAAGAAGTTGGCAGTTGGCACTATTTTTCAAAAAATATTTTCTAATTTGACCGTAATAGTGAATTTGGGATATGTAGGTGGAATTTATTAAAACACTTGCCTAGGAAAATAACATATCCAAATTGAAGACAAATCGGACAGTTAATAAAGAAGTTGGCAATTGGCACTATTTTTCAAAAATATTTTCTAATTTGACCGTAATAGTGAATTTGGGATATGTAGGTGGAATTTATTAAAACACTTGCCTACGACAATAACATATCCAAATTGAAGACAAATCGGACAGTTAATAAAGAAGGTGGCAATTGGCACTATTTTTCAAAAAATATTTTCTAATTTGACCGTAATAGTGAATTTGGGATATGTAGGTGGAATTTATTAAAACACTTGCCTAGGACAATAACATATCTAAATTTTAAACAAATCGGACAGTTAATAAAGAAGTTGGCAATTGGCAGTATTTTTCAAAAATATTTTTTAATTTGACCGTAATAGTGAATTTGGGATATGTAGGTGGAATTTATTAAAACACTTGCCTAGGACAATAACATATCCAAATTGAAAAACAAATCGGACATTTAATAAAGAAGGTGGCAATTGGCAGTATTTTTCAAAAATAATTTTTAATTTGACTGTAATAGTGAATTTGGGAAATGTAAGTGGAATTTATTAAACCACTTGCCTAGGACAATATCATATCCAAATTTTAAATAAATCGGACAGTAAATAAAGAAGTTGGCAATTGGCAGTATTTTTCAAAAATATTTTTTAATTTGACCGTAATAGTGAATTTGGGAAATGTAAGTGGAATTTATTAAAACACTTGCCTACGACAATAACATATCCAAGTTTTAAACAAATCACACCATAAACACTAAAGATAGTTTTTTAGCCTGAATTTGAAAATTAATTTTAAAAAATATAGAGGAGGGATGGGGATTGGGAAAATATATTTAATATAGGCAAGGGTTGGACAATAGTATAGGCTAACAAGGAAACTTGTGTAGGGCGGGAGCTGGCGTCGGCGCAAAAACGGCTCCCCATAAGAATAACATGGGGAAAAAGCGCCGAATACGGCCCCTCTTTCCTGTTTACCCACTACTTAAGTAAAGTTTTATATCTCCCTTAGTTATGAACCTAAATCAATAAAACTTGGTATGTAGCTTCACCTGGTTGATTTATATTGATGATTGCAAAAAAACACCCTAACTTATCTTCCTTGTTGCAGCAAACCTGCGTACTCATTTATAATGTTATTCTTATAGGCAATAAATAAAATGCTATATATAACTTATTAATGAATGTATTTTTGTGAAACTTGATAAGTGGCTCTAGGTAGTAGTGATACCCATATATTTGTAATGGAAATTCGCTGAGTACGCAGGTTTGCTTCGACGGGGGTATTTTTTACCGAGGTTCATAAACAGTTAAATTTGGCAAGTGCCTGGCTCTGTGATTGTACCATCCTCACATGCACCGATGAACATACATACAACCCGTACGAAGAACGGGAACACAACTAGCTAAACCAATTTCAATTGCTATATTTATTTTATATTAGAAGTAAGTGTCAGATTTCAGACACGTAATGCATTACCTTAATCTAGTTACTAAACATTACTGCAATACAATATAAATAGATAATGCTACAGTTATATTTCTGTCCCTTAAACTTTGTCTCCAATCTGAAAATCTAAAGTAATTCAGTGAGAGATTTGCAAGTATTTTTATGATACAACTAGCTGGCCAACAGACGTTGTCCTGTCCTAATGTTATTGCATTTTTTTATGTCAAATACTCATTAATTTTCAATATGAGCTCGTTCGCTTCGCTCACTCGCCTATCGAAAATATATTTTGAGTTGCCATTCGAGTAGGTTTTTTATTTCCATTATGAACATATATTTATGCCTTTCAAGTATGTTTAGATGTACTCCTAATAGAAAACTAAGATAGTGTAATTTTTTAAATGCCATGTGTGGACAAATAAACTGTTTACAAAAACAGCTGTTTTATCAAAACATTACTGTTTATTAATTAAAAGCAGAAAATGATAAATACATATTCCCTTAAGGAGTAGCATGTAGAATTTAAAAGCCAACATTTTCCGGGGTAAAAAGCATCCTATGTGTTAATCCAGGTAATAAACTATTGGTGTGAAAAATTTCATTTAAATTCGTTCAGCCATTCTTGAGTTATAAAATATGTAGTTAACACCACTTTGTTTTATGTATTAAGATGCACTAAGATGTTTTAAAATTTGTAGGGTTTAATTTAATAAAAAGTGAACCATATTAATATACAAAACCTAAATATGGAAAATGTTTCATATATATTTTACCTTAAAATCAGACTATTATAATATTTAGGATTATGTTTTTAATGAAATAATTTTGCAATTTTGCTATTTATTTGATTACTAAGAATTACCTGAATATGTTGTGTTATTTGTAAATAATGAATTGGAAATTAATAACTTTTAATCACAGCACATATAAAATTATTAAATATTTTAGTGAATTTCCCCTATAGGGAAGAAGCTATTACCGTAGGTGGCATGGTAAGACCTAGATACCATGATGACTTTTCGTTTTGAGCCCCCCTGATGCCAAAAACACCATTCGTTGGAATTCATATATATTTGTTTCAATTTGAGAATATATATATATATAAGTGTGTGTGTGTGTGTGTGTGTGTGTGTGTGTGTGTGTGTGTGTGACTGTAGGCACGATAACTTTCGTAAAAGTGGTCCGATCTTGATTAAATTTGGTATAAACTTGTAAAGCAGCATCCATTTTCATGTGTTAGAAACCAGGCAGATCGCACCATTATAAAGGGGGTTTTGTACACAAAAACATGGGTTTTTTGAACTTTTTACATATAATTATTTTGATAGCCAAACTTGGGTTTACACAATTGGATTTAACTTAAAAAAATTAGGTATTTTGATCAAAGCTCTACGTCAATTGGAAACCGAGATATTGAAAGTACAAAACAGTACGTTGTCCAATGTTAATCTTATGGAGAATAAGTACAATATTATATTTCGCTTATTATTGAACATATATTAATGAAACTTGTTATGTGTCTTCATATGGTTGAGGTATAGTGATATTTGTATACAAAACCCATTTTTGTGGTCCCCATGGCAGCAAACCTGCGTACTCAGCAGCTATAAAGTTATTCTTATGGATAAAAAGAAACATGTAATATCAGGCTTGTTTATGAACATAAATTGGTAAAACTTGGTATTGTGCTTTATCTAGTGGTGATTCATTGGTATTTGCATAAAAACCAGATTTTTTGGTTCCTGATGCAGCAAACCTGCATACTCAGTCCTAATGTTTTTCTTATGGAGAAAAAAATAAATGTCATATCTCGCTTATTTATGAATATGATTTGATGAAACTAGGTAAGTGGCTTCATGACTTTATGAAGAAAAATTTGAAATTCGCTGAGTGTGTAGGTTTGCTGCAACGGGGGTATTTTCCTGATTGTAAATGGCACACGATTAAAAAATCTAATTCCTGAAAGAAAATTTTTATTCGGCTTATGGAATTCAGTATAAATGAATGTTTGGTATTTAAAAGTGAACGCATAAAATTGTTTTTAAATCCTTATACTATAAATAACTTATTGCATTTTATTGAGTAATATATTTAGTAAAACTATAGTCAACTAGTTAATCTTATTTTTGTGAACCATGATTGGTTGCTCTTATATTATTTCAAACAAACAAACAATTAAATACCCTCAATATATTGTTTATTTGCATTGAACATATTTGTAAAGGAATAATGTATTGATTCATTTTAATTATAATTTAACTGAACATGTAAAATAGATGTCAATAACAGTGTAATTTTTATTCAATCGTTAATAAGACTGTCTACAATCATGGAACAGATTATACTTTTAATATTCCTACATGATAGGTGTTTTGTTTCAATTTGAGAATATAAATTCAGTAAGACTGTTTTTAGACATGTGATATTAATACAAAGGCATTATACATGTTGTCAACCTTGCTACGCTATAAGGGTTGTAAAGGCAGTGGCCATGACAAACCTTTATCCTAAGTGACACCGCCATTGTCCATTTTTGTCAAGGGAGGTCGCAGGAGGATATAAAATTACCTTTTGAAGCGTCTGATAATGATAAATAGTATTGAATCCTTCGTAAAAGATTGTCTGGAAGTGTTTGAGTCGACAGTTCCGTATTGAGCTAATACTTAAGTAAAAAAGGGGTTTTGACACTAATACATAGGTTACATAAATATGTATATAAAAAAAGTTAAGATAATCCTCAGTTTATTTCCTAAGATAATCAGTTCTAGTCATTAAATGCACACGACCTACTGTGATTCAGACTCAGTCGGCTCAACAGTACTTACGTTACAAACCTGAGCCTAACTTGTAGTTTCCACTTCGCTAATCACCTAGCTCTGCACTACTAACCAACCCTTCCAAAAACACGTATAGTGTGGAATATGTTAACGTTGAAATTTTCTACAATTCCCATAACAAAATCTCATAAAAACCAAGCATCAGGTTTATATTGTTGTACAAGTTTTGGTATGCGATACATATTGACACAAATTATAATCTAATGGACAATTAGATTAGAAATAGTGGTGTTGAATAGTTAAAATTAGTAACATAATTTGTTATTTTAGTATTATAATTACAACTTTGATTCGTAACTTTTTTTAGGCAAACCTTAGTTTTAAGTTATGAAAAGCCTTTCTCAATTGGAAAGTTATCTAATGTAAAAAATACATAGCACTCCACATAGATAAAAACATTAATTTGTTTGGCATGCATTGTATGTGTTATAGTTTAAGGGATATTTAATCGGACTTCAATTTTATTTACACTTCTGATTCAGATTTTCTTTTGAAATTTCTCACAGTACGATCCGCAGTATTTTAATAACAATATTTATAAAATTGACATTTTGAGTCTACTGGTTATGAGTGAGCCTTATGATCTATAACCTGACTTCCAAACATCCTGTATGTTATATTACTTCTTATTTTATTGAATATCACAAATTATAATTAAATTAAACACTGTAAATAATAAATGGTGTAAAGTCACTATTTATTTGCTCTTTTATAAATAATCCAAAAATATCTTCATGATAAAACTTCTTTTTCGATGGAGTAAAGAGCGATGTCCTCGCTCTGACAAAGTATTTGTTTTTTGGTGGAGAAATGACAATTGAATTACACTCGTATATCTCGTGTGATCCAACAACCAACCTCCTTCGTGGAAGTCATTAGAGATAATTATGACACATTAATTTTTGAGATCTCCAAGGAAAGTATATCACAATTTATTAAACAATCACTAAACGGCTAGTTATTAGCGAATTTCCCCTAAAGGGAATAAGCTATTGCCGTAGTCGCATGGTAAGACCTAGGCCCGGGACCATGATACTTTTCGTTTTGAGGTCCCCAGACCCCAAAAATACCATTCGTTCGAAACTGTATATATACAAATATATATATATGTGTGTCCGTGGGTGCAATAACTTTCGTAAAAAGGTCAGATTTTGATTAAATATGGTAAAAACATGTAAAGCAGCACATATGACTTTAAGTTCGAAAACCAGACAGATCGACATATCCGAAGGGGGATTTTGGGGGGGGGTTTTACCACAAAAATGTTTTTTTGAGTATTTTAAATATATATTTTGAAAAAGTAAAATTTTATTTTTTTCCCATTGGAATTAACTTAAAAATTTGGCGTTTTAGCGAATTTCTCCTATAGGGAAGAAGCTATTACCGTAGTCGGCATGGTAAGACCTAGGCCCGGGACCATGATAACTTTTCGTTTTGAGGTCCCCAGACCCCAAAAACACAATTCGTTCGAAACTGTATATATATATATATATGTGTGTGTGTGTGAGTGTCCGTGGGTAAGATAACTCTCGTAAAAAGGTCCGATTTTGATGAAATTTGGTACAAACGTGTAAAGCAGCATTTATGACTTTAAGTTCGAAAACCGAACGGATCGACCCATCCGAAGGGGTATTTTGGGGGGGTTTTGTACCCCAAAAATGGGGTTTTTGAGTTATTTACATACAAATTTTGAAAAAGTCAAATTTTATTTTTTTCATTGGAATCAACTTAAAAAGACGCACAATTTGATGTTTTAATCATTGCTCTACGTCAATTGGTTACTGAGATATTGAAAGTGCTAAACACAGTACTGTACGTTGTCCAATGTTATTCTTATGGAGGATAAGACAAATTGTATATCTCGCTTATTTATCAACTTATCCTGACGAAACTTGGTATATTGCTTCATTTCATTGTGGTCTATTGATATTTGCACAAAAACCCATTTTTTGCCCGATAGTTCTCATAGCAGCAAACCTGCATACACAGCCCCATGTTATTCTTATGGAGAATAATTTACGTGTTATCTCCTTTAATTATGAACATTAATTAATAGAACTTGGTATTTGGCCTTACCTAGTGGAGTTATATTGATAATTGTATAAAAACCCATTTTCAGTGTTCCTTATTTCAGCAAACCTGCATACTCAGCCGCCATGTTATTCTTATGGAGAATAATTAAAATATCATAAATCGTTTATTTATGAATATATATTGATGAAACTTGGTATGTGGCTTTATGTGGTATTAAGATATATTAATATGCATTGGAAATTCTCTGAGTATTCAGGTTTGCTGCTACGGGGGTATTTATCATTACTCTACGTCAATTGGTTACTGAGATATTGAAAGTGCTAAACAAAGTACTTCGTCCAATGTTATTCTTAAGGAGGATAATAAAAGTTATATATCTTGCTTATTCATCAACGTATCCTGACGAAACTTCGTATATTGCTTCATTTAATTGTGGTCTATTGGTATTTCACAAAAACCCACTTTTTAGCTATAGTTCCCGTGGCAGCAAACCTGCATACTCAGCCCGATGTTCTTCTTATGGAGAATAAGTAACGTGTTATCTCCTTTAATTATGAACATAAATTAATAGAACTTGGTATGTGGGTTTACCTAGTTGATTTATATTGATATTTGTATAAAAACCCACTTTTAGTGTTCCTTATTTCAGCAAATCTGCATACTCAGCCGCCATGTTATTCTTATGGAGAATAATTAAAATGTCATAAATCGTTTATTTAAGAATGTATATTGATGAAACTTGGTATGTGGCTTTATGTGCTATTAAGATAAACTTATATTCATTGGAAATTCGCTGATTATGCAGGTTTACTGCTACGGGGATATTTTTAAATGTACGCTCAACTTTTAAGTACAAAATTTCGTATATCCACTTCCAACTTTGCAAAGATAAAATGATAAATTACATTAAAAACAATTTTAATATACTTTTAGTTAACTCATAATAACCTATCTCCGTAATTAGCTAATGTGTTATTCAAAAGGGTTTTCTTGTGTACTTTTGTATGTTTGTTTTTGTACCGATCCTCTGCTTCACAATCACAAAGAATTTATTATGAGTCATCACTTTGTTCAAATACTGGAGAACACACTAATCAGGCGATTACGTCTAATATTGATAGTGTGTTAGTGAGGGTTACTATATGAATGATTGGGCTGTATCATGAAGCTATTTACACAAAAGTTCTCGGTATATGTTTCTAAACATTTACAGGGACCATTTTTATTTATATCTAACAATATTATTTTATACATTAAAGACGCTTTGTTTGTATTGTTGCTTTCAAATCACTCAACCAAACGTACAGTAAATGTTTTCTTCTGTTTTTTTTTATTTTTATTTTTAATCAGCAAGATAATGCCTACCTTATTTTATCGACACAAATAGCTTAAACCACAATAAACCTGACAATAGTATTTTAAAATAACAAAATTTAAAATTGTTCAACTTACCAAGAAGTGTATACTCCTCGGAAATACTATTACTATCTATTTTTAGGTTGCTGTGTAGTGATATAGTATTTATACTATACATAGTATTCTACAATAAATTGCGGATGCAGTGATACCTGAGCAATTTCTATACAATGTATTTCTAGTCTAAAACCAGGGAATTATTACATAGTTGGTAGAATGCAATGAAAATTACCATTTAGAAAATAATATTAAATTAAAAGTTCCATTTGGATGAGTAAAAATATTCCTTTGTCGAAACTTTATTTCCATATTGCCATGTATTTTTTTATGAACTTTATGCCATATATTCTTTCTCTTATTACTTAATGAGCTGGTTGGCTGCTCCAAATGCTGTTGTAATTACTATTATACGTCTTATAATGATAAACGGACTGGGATTATTGAAAGTCTTACATTACAAATTTGTCCATGTACAACACCACGTTTATTTTCAGTAAGGTGAAATTAAAAGTTGCTGGAGACCATTTCAGTAAAATGTTCGTAAATTGGGTATATTTATCACTCTCAAACTAGAATGGAACTATTTTCTCAGGATAAACTTTTGAACCAAATTTTAATAACATTTAGTGTTTTTTTTTTTATATTTTATATATATATATATATATATATATATACACACACATAAACTTGGCTTATAAAGCGATTTGATTGAACAATTAACCTTGTTCTTCAAAGAATATATAAACTAATTTCAAACAAAATGTTGTTTATGAAAACCATTTTTTGAACAGGTTGAAAAACCTTTTTCACTGAAACCAATAGAAGTAGAAAATAGTGTGTTCAGAATACTTTGCTCAAACTTTTGGCATCGAGACTTTTATATTAAAACACACAAAAACACACTGAAAGAAATATTATAGTAATCCAAACAATATTGCATAGTAAACGCAATTCTGGTAGTTTTTACAAGATTTATCTTAATTTACACAACTGTTATGGTAATGTCCTACCATCACGTCTGTTAAAACTACAATAATATTCTTGCTAAATTATTTTCAATGACGCTGGTAATTGCATTAACATATTATTGTAGCTGATACATTAAAACGATAGTAGTGTAGTCAGTAGAAATGCTTAGCGAGAATATTCTGATATATTATACCAGATTCTGCTATTGATTACACGACAACGTCTCAAAGTGTAAATGAGTCGTCAGCGGCCTGACCTGAAGCGTGAATTCACCGTAACAAGCAATGTTATAGTTTATCGTGTGATCGGTATCGGAATGTGTTATACTGCAATATATATGTTCTAAGTGTTTCACTGTATCAGTAATGTTTAATAACTTGAAGAATCAACTTGAGGATTAACTGTAGATGTGGCTGTAGCCATAAAACATGCAATGGCATAACCTCAAAAAGCATATTGAACAGGTAAACCTTTGTATTTATTTGAAAATAAGAATCTAGCAGTTTCAACATGAATTCAGAATCTTATTTAGGCTTTCTATAGCCTAGGTTGGATATTAACGAGGTAAAAATAACAAATAGACACTGATATTAAGTTACTACGCCTTAAATAATCAAAATAAATATTATCAAAAATAATTATTAAAGCAAAGCAAACGGTGGTCTATTGACCCCATACCTTCTGTATCTTTCATGTAAGCAATTTTATATTACTGATTTTGGGTAGTTTTCAGGTTATGTTCGTTATACTCTAGGATTTTACGTAATCACTCCACTGTAGTAACCACAAAAACAACTTATTGTAGAACTAGAGAAAGGTATTGCCATAGCTACCATACATTCAGAGAGGAGAGTAAACCGAACTTATAGCTGCAGCAATAACTTATTGTAAAAGTAAAAATAAGAGTTATTGTTATAAATACTATAAACTCTAGTAACGCTTATCATAATCTTTAGTTTTATTAACAATAACTTATTGCTCTGGCAGCAAGATGTATTGCTTGGGCTCCAATTTCATTATTGGAATACTCAATACTTTCTGTTGCACGCTACAATAAAATATTGACAAAAACAGTATTGTAGCTGCTACCAAACACATTGCTGGGACCATATTTGCAATAATTTATTGCTCCACATACCATATCCTGGTTCATATAACAATAATCCTTTTTCTGTTTACTTATATGAAAAAATATAAACTATTTATCCAAAATGACATTTAAAAAAAAAATAATATCTCGTAACAATTTGACATAACAACAATGGCAGTTACCTTTCAAAAGTAATAAATTAAGCTATTGAAATTGATACGTTGACAAATACGTATTCCCTTTATATTATTTATTTAATTTATAAAAAAGGGTTGTGGCTATCTTTTTTTTAACTGTTACAAAATGTATAGGAGAAAACCGATAAAAATAGCAGGAATGATCGTTTAATAAAACAACCTAACGCGTTTGGGCATCTAACTAGCCTAACGGTTTGCGTCTTGGACTTCGGTTCTAGCGGTCACGAGTTCAAATCTCAGGGGTGTCCACAACAATTTGAGGGGTTTTGACTGCTTTCCCTAAAAGCGTTTGTGTGATCTCGTATCAAACTTGCCGTTGTCGTTGAAATACAATAAAAAAAACATATGTTGTTAACCTTTAGTATGATTATTATCAAGGTACTATAACAAAGTGTAAACAGAATCATTAAATTAAATGTTAATAGACAAATAGTTAAATCCAATCATAAATTATCAGAAACGAATGTAGTTTCTTGATCTTTGCTTCAACGTTGATTTCCCAGGTGATTCGCCATCACTTTTATTTCGGAAAATGAAAAATGTTCTTAGCAAACCTCTTGTCCAGTATGTTTCTTTTCCAATAACTCCCAGTATTCTTTAGAGGTTTGAAAGTGGTCAATATTACTATTTCTAAAATATATTAAATATTTCTCTAATCTTTCACTTCAAACGTGGAATAAAATAAACAAAATAATGCATTATGTAGTAAAAATTGTTTCACTAGAACAATTTTATACAATATTATTTGGTTTTTCAACTAGTTAATTTTATTAACTAGTAAAATTAAATTGTAAAAATTCGGACAGGAACATATTAATCATGAAAGAGTTCAATAGAGAAAGACTGGATAACGGAGTGGTGGTCGTAGATGCGTTCGGTGAGAATTTTAGCTCAGTATACGAAAAATATGTGACTGAATCCAGCACTGAGGCCGCGGCGGCGGGGCTGTGTCTGGTGGCGGAGGGCCCTGAGTAGGGGGCAATGGCCGATTCAAAACCAGCACAGGCGAGTGAGGAGGAATGAGGAATCACCCCCCCCCCCGTGACGTCAGCCCCCCCCCGTGACGTCAGCCCCCCCGACATTCCCCATAGCCAAGCTCGGACCCCCCCCTTCGCCAGTGGCACTTTTCGTGATGGCCTTGAACATGAGGAAAAAACTTTCGAAAATTAATAACTAGCCTATTTATCCACCGATTCCCACGGGACTTTTTCCAGAGTGTATGCCTATCCCCAAGGAAGCGAATGACCTAAGAACCCCATAGATCCACCATTAAACAAGGCCGCTATTAATTTATAACCGCGTTTTCCTTATGGGATCTCAGCTGTTTACCGACCGATTTTGACGAACCCTCACCACGTGTCAGTCGGCGGCCTAAGTAATCCAACGCTTAATGAAAATTGAAAATCCACCGTTAAACGGACCCGCTATTAATTTATAACCGCGTTTTCCTCATGGGGTCTCAGATGTTTACCGACTGATTTTGATGAAACTTCACCACATGTCAGGTGGCGGCCTAAGAAAACCATCGCTTAAAAAAAATTGAGAATCCACCGTTAATCGGGCCCGCTATTAATTTTTAAACGCGTTTTCCTCATGGGATCTCGGCTGTTTTGCTGACCAAACTCGATGTGACTTCGTTACACGTTGTATGCCAGCTTGACTAAGCCAAACTGCGAGCGGCTCCGCGGAGTCACGTGTCGAGGCGCGTGCTAGGGCCTACGTGACCTCCAGGCGCGCTACCCAGTAAACGAGAGAGCGTGGAAACTTCCACTAAGCAGTTAATAACCGAGATGCTTCTAGAACAATCCACTTGTTTACGCAGTAAAGCTTTCCATTACGTCACCCTTCTTGGAATTAAGCGTGGAAACTTCCACTAAGCAATTGATAACCGAGACGCTTCTAGAACAATCCACTTGTTTACGCAGTAAAGCTTTCCATTACATCACCTTTCCTGGAATTGAGCGAGTAACTATGTCATCATGTTGTTGATACGCGCGAGTCGGCACGTAGACACCGCCAATAAAAGGCGACTCGGCGGCGAGAGTCGGTCATTCTGCATCCAGCCGCTGTGCCATGCTCAACACGGACCAGAAGATGGACCTCAGGACAGCCCTCAACAGCTGCAAGGCCGCGGGTTACACCCGCATCGTAGACCTACAGGAGAACGTGGTGTATCCCATTCGTTCGATTGAGCGAGTGGACACACCGTACGGCGAGGCGGTGATGGCCACCTTGGAGGGTCTTGTCGGCGATGATCCGATTCGCATTTACATGCCTCGGCGGTACCTTGCAGTCCAGGACGATAACACCATCACGCAGCATAACGTTGGCGTGAGGCCAAGGATGAGCCTTGTGAAGAGGAGCAGCTCTCCAGGCAGTAAAAGTCCTCTCCTCGAATTTGTATAAATAAATGGTATTCCTTATTCCCTTATTTCCCTTCAATATAAAAAAATTAAAAAGAAATCAAATAAAAAAAAGCAAGAAAAGAATTTAGTTTTAAGAGCCGAGGTGGCGGTGCATGGCAGTCAGTAGACATCATGGACTTGAGATGGAAACACCCGTTCACCGCTATCGTGGCTGGGCCCTCGGGCAGCGGCAAGTCGCACTTCGTGGCTCGCTTCATAGAGCACGCCGACCACATGTGCGATACGCGGTTCGCCCGTATCACTTGGCACTATGGCAGTGGTGGCGGTGGTGGTAAGAGCCGTGCGGACTCTGCCGTGCGCTACGTAGCCGGCTTGCCAGACCTGGACGACTACGACGGTAGCAAGCCCGCCCTGGTCATCGTCGATGACATGATGCGCGAGGCTGGTCCCGGCGTGGCGGACCTGTTCACCAAGGGCTCGCACCACCGCAACATGAGCGTGTTCTTCATCACGCAAAACCTGTTTCACCAAGGCACGGGTCAGCGCGACATATCGCTGCACGCTCATTACATAGTGTGTTTTAAGAATCCCAGGGACCGCGCTCAGATCAAACACTTGGCTCGCCAAGTATACCCAGAGAACCCCAAATTTGTGGAGGAGGCTTACGCGGACGCCACGCGTGATCCGCACGCCTACCTGCTGATAGACTTGAAACAGTCTACACCCGAGGAGAAGCGCGTACGTTCAGCCGTTTTCCCAGACGACCCGGTTAACTACGTGTACCTGCCCAAGAAGAAGTGATAAATAGGCCGAGCGCACGCCAGTGTCAGTCATCATGTCACACCGCGTGAAGAAAGACGCAGCGCTGCTGAGGGCCCTAATACACGCTACGCCCAAAGAACGCAAGGCCCTGTTAAAAGCGTGCGACAAGAGTCGCATCAAGTCATTGTGCGAGTGCGCGTATAACGTGCTACGCGGAAACGTACCGCTTTCTTCCTGCCTCAAACGCAAATTGAGCAAACACAAACAGGCGCTCAGACGGCTGGTGAAACGCGGCGAGGGTTGGGCCAAGAAGCGACACTACCTCGTCCAACGGGGTGGAGGGATCCTCCTACCTCTGCTGTTGAACGCTGTTCTGCCCGTTCTAGCGCAGAAGCTAATCGGACATGGAGTACGCTAGGAAAATGGTGGTTGTACCGCAGGAGCTCATCGAGAGATTGCGAGAAGGACCGGGACCAGGAACAAGAGGAGGAGCAGGTAGCGCCAATAAGCCAGCCAGCCTGGACGCTGAGATGCATCGCATATTGAGCGACAAGCGGCTGGACGATACGGAGAAATGGAAACAATATCAGCAGGTGTTACAGCGGTTCCTGCACTTTTCCGCGGCTAAACGTCAACCCATAGGTCTGTCAATCATCGAGGGTGAGGAGAGGGAGTAGGAGGAAGCGGCGGGAGGTCCGAGTCAGATGAAGCGCGAGTCTAGCGCCTCGGCAGAGGAAGACATTGTGGAATCGTTCTCAAAAATCTCCAGGCCGGTGGCGCGCAACTTGTTGCGATTCATGACCCGGCAAAGCAGCCCCATCGCCTGGGACGCCAGTGGAGCGGTGTACGTGGACAAGGTGAAGATCCCCGATTCCAATATAGTAGACATCGCGCACAGCATAGTGAGAGCGCGAAGGGCGGATCGATTGCCTACCGGCTGGCATCAAGTGATGACCACCTTGAAGGACATGAACGTGCCCAAAGAATACGTGAGCAATCCCACGGCGTTGCGTTACTTAGGCGTGGGGCTGGACTCGGCATCGAGCCCCTGGAGAGACACGACGAGCCCCTGGAGAGACACGACGGCCTCGTCGACACCCCTGTCACCGAGGTTGATGCCGATGCTAGACCGCCTGAGACCGCGACCTCCGGCGGCCTGGAGAAGGATAATAACCGAGGAACCCGACCAGGAATCGTCATTGGACAACTGGGAGCCGTTCTTACCGTAATATAGAAGTTGTACTATGACCCGAGCCAGCCCGGTTCCCTCGGCGGGGTGGCTACTCTGACCAGAGCCGCGCGCCTGCCGAAACGCCGGGTAGCCGACTGGCTGCGCGCCCAGGACACCTACACGCTGCACAAGCCCGCGCGCAAGAAGTTTCCCCACAACCGCTACGTCGTGTTCGGGCCCCGGGAGCTGTGGCAGGCGGACCTGAACGACAATCGCGGCCTGAGCCGGTACAACGACGGAGTCAACTACCTGCTGACTGTGATAGACGTGTTCAGCAAGCGGCTGTTCACAGTACCACTGAGGAGGAAAAGCGGGCAAGAGGTGGCGGCAGCGTTCGAGAGGACATTCTCCGAGGTGACTCCTCGCTGTCTACAGACTGACAAGGGGACGGAGTTCACCGGGGCCGCTACCAAGCGAGTGTTCAGGAGTCACGGTGTCACGTACGTCACCACGCAGAACCCTGATGTGAAGGCGGCGGTGGTGGAGCGAGTCAACCGCACGCTCAAGAACCGCATGTGGCGCTACCTAACCTACAAAAACACGTATCGCTACATCGACGTGTTGGACAGGCTTGTGGATGCCTACAACCGCAGCCCGCACAAGAGCCTGGGTGGTGGTCTGCGACCCGTGGACGCGGACAGCGGCGATGGAAAAACGGTGTATAAGGTGTGGCGTCACATGTATGGAAAGGCGATCCGGCGACGCAAGCCCAGGTTTGAGCCTGGTGATACGGTGCGCATAGCCAAGGAGAAGGGCACGTTCGCCAAAGGTTATGAGACCAACTGGAGTAAGGAGCTGTTTGTGGTGGACCACGTATACGGGTCGCATCCTCTGTCATTGTACGTGCTGCGTGACCTGAACGGGACACCAATGGAAGGGCGCTTCTACGAGCACGAGATGCAAAAGGTAACGGTTGCCCCGGACCGTATGTACCAAATAGATAAAATACTGGACACTAAAGGGCGAGGCCGCAGTAAGCGCTACTTGGTCAAGTGGGTCGGTTACGGAGAGGACTTCAACTCGTGGGTACCTGCATCTGAAGTGCAACAGCTGCTATGACGACTAAGCGCAGACAGCTGTACCTGACGTTGCCCAGCAACAGCTCAATGGACTATTATCCAAACAACACCGTGGCTAACTATATCACCCATCTACCGTCAGTCATGCGATTGGGTGGCAATGGTGAATGGGAAGTCGCTTTAGTCGAGGTCCATTACCCATGCTCGTTTGTCACAGTGGAGGAGGACGCTCGCGTATATCTCTACACTAAGGATGACACCGACAAGCATGAACTGACCGCTGTAAAGGTGGAAGCCGGAAACTATAAAGACATCGATGAACTGGTCAACGCCATCAACGCCATTCCAAAATTGGACTTATACCAATGCCAGTTTGAGTACGACAAAGAGATTGGGAAGGTGGAATTGATCTCGATAGACCAGACTGTGGTGCAACTGGAATTTAGCCCCACCCTAGCGTTACAGTTGGGATACGATGTGCACAATGTGGATTTGATCAAACATAGAAAAGCTATAAGACCGCCCAACTTACTGGCCGGGATCCCTTCGCACATGTAAGTGTATTGTGACCTGGTGGAAACTCAACGAGTAGGTGACACTGTAGCGCCCTTGTTAAAGATTGTGAACATCGACGCAAAAAACTACATCTACGGCGCGAGTATCACCGTGCACTTCACCGACCCTCACTACGTGCCGCTGATGAAGAGCTCCTTCGATAGTGTGGAAATCAATTTAAGGGACAGCGTCGGGCGCCACCTGCCATTCCACTTCGGGACTACGTGCATGAAGCTTCACCTGCGCAGAGAGCAGCAGCAGCAATGAACCCGAACGACCCCTATCTGGCGTACTACCGCCAACAGCAGTCTAGGCACGGAGTGTCCACGGTATTCAGAGGAGCTGCTTTCCAACGCTGTCACGGCATCGGCAGTTTCCTAGGCGGGCTGATGCGTACAGTGGTCCCGTTGATCAGATCTGGCACATTGGCGCTGGGCAAGGAGGTGCTGAGGTCCGGTGTGGGCTTCTTGGGCGACGTGGCGGCGGGCACAGCCATCCCCCAAGTCGCGGCCAACACCCGGCTCAGAGAGTTTACCGGGTCACTGAAACGCAGGGCTGATGAAAAACTGGATCGCGTGCTGAGCGGTGGTGGCACCTATAAGAGGAGGCGTGTACAGCAGGTCACTCCTCAGTCTATGGCGAAACTCCTCGGAGAGAGGAAGAAGAGCGCTGCGCCCAAGAGGAAGCCCGCAAAACGTGCCGCTAAGAAGAGGAGAAGCAAGACCGTTGTGCGACGTAAGAAGAGCAGAAGTACCGTGAGGGACATTTTTGGATAATGGCGTTTCTACATCAGAAGTCGTGCGAGTGTGTCAAGACCAAGTTGGACCTGTTCTCGCTACCACCCACGCAGACCAGTATAGAGAGCGGTAAATGGGTGCAGTACAAGCCCATCTCCTCCCTGACAGACGACTCGCCTGTGGAGTTCATAGTTCCGGGTCATGGGGACGAGTACACGGATCTGTCACAGACGCTACTGCATGTGAAGGCTACCATTAGAACGGCGAATGGAGGCGCTGTAACGGGCGAAACAACGATAAAAGAGGTGGGCCCGATTAACAACTAGTTGCACTC
This sequence comes from Allygus modestus, assembly GCA_963675035.1. Lineage (NCBI taxonomy): Eukaryota > Metazoa > Arthropoda > Insecta > Hemiptera > Cicadellidae > Allygus > Allygus modestus. Next base: position 137,670,411 of record OY776115.1, on the reverse strand, counting down.
GCTGTTCAGTCAAGTGGACCTGTATCTGAACAACAAACTGGTGTCTCCTCAGAACAACACATACGCCTATCGCGCCTACCTGGAGAACCTGTTGTCCTATGGTGGTGATGCCAAGACATCGCACCTCACCGCGGAGTTGTTCTACGAGGACTATGCCGGGTACATGGACAATACTGAAGAGGATAATGCCGGGCTCAGGAACCGGAGGGAGTTTGTCAAGGGTAGCCGGTACGCGGACATGGTCGGACATCTGCACGTCGACCTGTGCAACCAGGAGAAGTTCATGTTAAACGGCGTGGAGATGCGCTTTCGCCTGATCAGGTCAAAGAACTCATTCTCCATCATGTCCAAAACCGTGACAGACTACAAAGTGGACATCGCCGAAGTCAACCTGTTTATGCGCCGCTGTAAGATCAACCCAAGCGTGCTGTTGGCTCACAGCAGGAAGCTGGAGTCGGGCACAGCCAAATATCCCATTACGCGCGTGGAAGTGAAATCCTTCACGCTACCTTCCGGTATCAGCAGCAAGACTCTGGACAGTGTGTTTCTGGGTCAACTGCCGAAACGCGTTATAGTTGGTCTGGTCAGCAATCAGGCGTTAAATGGGGACTACAAGAAGAACCCGTTCAACTTAACCCACAGCCACGTGAACTTCTTCGCGCTGTACATAGACGGTGAGCAAGTGCCATGTAAGCCGCTACAACCAGATTACACGTTCGGTCATGAGACGTGCGTGCTCGCTTACCACACGCTGTACATCGGCACCGGCATCAATTTCTCAGACTGTGGTAACGAAGTCAGTCGCAACGAATACCCCTACGGATACTGCCTGATGGCGTTTGATCTGACACCCGATATGGCAGCCTCTTAATCCAGCCACTGGACTTTGGTGCGCAACGGTAACCTGCGCATAGAGATTGGGTTCTCCGAAGTCTTGGTGGAGGTGTTCAACTGCATAGTGTATGCCGAGTTGGACAACGTCGTGGAGGTGGACCGTCACTGCAACGTGACTGTGGACTTTGGTGGGTAAAGGAGTTGCTGCGCTCAAGGCCACCGTGAGGACCGTTAGGTGATGGTGGACTTTGGCGGGAACACGAGTTGCCGCGCGCTCAAGGCCACCGTGCGGACCGTTAGGTGATGGTGCGCATGCGCGCTAGTCCAAGGTCGCCCGACAGCAGCGCACTCAGTCGAGTTCTGTCAGCCGTACGGGTTGGACGTGCCGCCACCAATCTACAACGAGCCACCGCCAGCGCGCTGTCATCACGGAAGCGTGGTGATGGATATGCAGTGTTTTAAAGACAGTGATAATGACTTTCTACTGAAAGAGGTTTGCGTGGTGGACGTGACTACCGGCACGCTGCTCCTACATCACATCACCCGCCCACCCTTCAGTAAGGACCTCCTGACTCCCGAGAAACAGCGCGAGAGCGTCTGGCTTACGCGCCACTGCCACGGCTTGGAGTGGGACCAGGGAGACATCGCGTATATCGCCCTGCTGGACAAGCTGCGCTCCTGCCTCATCCCCCGCCCCTTGGTCTACGTTAAAGGATCGCAGAAGAGGGACTTTGTACAACGCCACCTCATAACCGAGCCCGCCGCCACCACCGCTCAGGACATGGAGGATCTGGGCTGCGGGTCGCTCAACGGTCCGCCCGCCTACCAGATCCTACGTCCCTAGACGGCTACGTACCAGACCCTACCTAGACCCTACCTAGACCCTACGTACCAGACCGCCCGCCACCATAAGAGCTCCCACAACCGTTGCGCCCTTCATAACTGCATAGTATTGTGGGACTGGCTCGTGGCTAACGACAGGCCAGACCCGTCCGTCTCAAGCTGCCTGTGCTGGTTCCGCCCACGATGAATACCGTCCAGATAAGAGAATGCCTGTTGAGGATCCCCGGACTGAGGAACGTTGCGGTCTACGCCTCTGACCAACTACCGGACGTGCCGGTCAAGCCTCTCACCGCCATCGTGTCCAACACGGTAGCACACACCGAGGGAGGCGAACACTGGGTGGCATTTTACTGCTCGGAAGAGGACAGACTCGAGTACCTGGACAGCTACGGAAGGCCGCCATACCAGGCCGATTTTCAAATCTTCCTGAGGCGCAATCCTCATCACCGCCACTACGTCTACAATAGGTATCGGCTCCAGGGCTACGATACTTCTGTTTGCGGCTACTACTGCCTCACTTACCTGTACTGCCAGGCTGTTCTCCGCACGTCACTCAACGACTATGTCCAGCTCTTCGACCCTACCGCTCCCGCCACCAACGACGCTCTGGTCCGCAGGCTCTTCCACTCCATATTCGCTTAAAACTAGTTTGTAAGGTTTTTTTTGCAGTATGTGTATGTAACCTTATTACTGTACAATACATGCCTCATAATGATAAAGCTTGTGTTTTCATTTCTCCTTTCTCCTTACTAAATTAAAAAAAATTAGCAAAACTGAAGCAGCGGGGCAGGACCTCAGGTTTATATACCAGCGGCGCGTGTCACTGGCTGAGCCCCCGCCAAGCGGCAGTGAAGGCCGCCAAAGAGGGCGCGCCACGAGACCCCTCGGACATCAGCAAGCCGCTGAGCAATTCGAGGGTGACCCCTCGGACATCAGCAGACCGCTGAGTAATTCCTTCCTGGGCAACTCCTTCAGGGTCGTCCCCGACACGCGCCGCCAACCGCTCCCGGTTGGCGGGGGCTTTTTAAGCTGCACGGCTCGGGCCAAACGGCCCATAATGCCTTTCCGAGCCTAACGGCTTGTGACTTTTGAGTGAGCAAAGGGAGGAAATAAACAACTCGGGTTCATGCTGTACATAAAGCTATTATATTTTCTTACAAATAATATTTACAATTTTTCTTAAAATTAATAATATAACTAGACCGGGAATTCCTCTTCGTCCTCTTCTTCGTCCTGGCGCTGTCCCTCCTCCTCCTCGCCGTCCACTTCCATCCGCTGCGGATGTTCTCCTCTCCTCCTGGCTGGCGGTAGCGGCGGGACGTCCTTGTGTCCCCACGGCAGAGTGTGGATGCCATCGGGGAGGACGCACCGCTTGTCGTCAGCTGGACTGAGGCTCAGCTTGTCCACCTGCAAGGTGTACACCCGGTGCAGGTGGGACTGGAACCGGACGTTGGTGGTGTGTTTCTGGACCCCATCAAACAGACACTCTCTGTAGTCGTCGGGGGTGAGGACGTTCTTGACAACGCCCTTCGCAACCCCCTTGGCTCGCTTGAGAGCCTTACTGCCGCCTGTCGCTGCGTCCTCGATGTCCATAAAGTACAGCTTTGACCGCAGGCCGAGGTACTCGTATAAGGACAGGTCGTTGCACTCGTCCTTAAACTTTCCGATGACCTTGGCGTTGACGGGGCTGTAGCAGGGGTGAGACCTCGGACAGCCGCTGGTGTCAAAGTCGTCCAGGTGTTCCTTCATCTCGGCATAGACGTCCTGGGACACGATGTCAAAGACGAAGCTGTCCGTGTCCATGTAGTCCACGGTGAGGCGGTCACCGTAGCGCTCCTTCATCTTGCGCAGGAACTCGTACATGAGCCACTTGCTCAGCTCCAGGACTGACATGCCTACGTAGACGGGCTTGTCCAACACGATGTTGACCTTGGACAGATGCACCAGGGCCACGTTCTCCGTGTAGTACGTCCGGTCCAGGAAGTTGGATATGGCGACGTACTTGGAAAACTTCTCCGGGGTGCACACCAGCTTCACGTTGAGGCGCTTCCGTACATTCTCGATGGTCTTGCCGAAGACCGCGTTGTTCATGAGCTTGAAGAAGTCCTGTTCAGACTTCGTTTTAGCCTTCTTCCGCAGCTCCGTGTTCATCAGGATGTACGGTTCCAACCACCGCGACTGGTGAAACGAGATCGCCCGATGCACCGCGACCAGCTCCAATCCGTTTTGCAGTGCCTGCTGCAAGACCCTGTAATGACAGATGTAGTGCGTCTTGTCGTCCATGGTCGTCAACAGTTTGGGGAACTTCCCTGTTGGCGGGCGCTTCGTCTCGCAGCAGTAGGGAAGGTCCTTGTGCAGGTCGTGTAGGCGCGCGGGGTTTGGAGGTCCACCTCCAAGATGTAACCTCGTTCAGCCTCCGCGTCCAGCGCCGCGATGTCCAACGCCCGGATTTCCTCACGGCTGAGCCACTGAAAGTCTCCGGTCAGTAGGCGCTGGGACATGGCCCAGCCGTACAAGTTGTTGGCGTCCAGGTACAGGAGGAAGCGCGTGGGCTCGTCCGGGTGGTAGTCCGGGCACCTGTCATGGTTGGCCTTGGCGTAGCGGGTGATGGCCTGTGAGATCCCTCCCCGGATCCCCTGCTCCACGAACAGGTACATGTCGAAGTCCTGCAGCGTGTCCAGCTCCACGTCGCAGGTCTTGAGCATGACGTCCCAGGCGTAGGACGGCAGGGTGTAGTAGTGGCCGGGGTCCAGCCCATACTCGGCCAGCGAGGTGTCGCGGAACTGCTCAAAGACATCGGTGAGCAGGGCGATGTCGCATTGCAGGTACTTGTCAGCGTAGTCCTTGAGGTGCCGACACTCGAAGGCTCGCCACACGTTGAGGGCGTGCTCGTACTCCTCGTCCTTGATGTCCTCCAGGGTCATGGAGTTCCTGAACGCCTCCTTGGGCGGCAGCTCCCTGGTCCTGTACAGCGTGTCGTAGGACGTCACGAAGTCGTAGGGGAACACACCCTTCCTGCGCACCAGGTCGAACAGTCGGTCGTCGGGGAAGCGCTTCCTCGTCTCGCGCATCTTGTCAATGGGCAGTCCCGCTGCCAGGCTGGCCAGGCTCATGGATAAGAACCTGTAGGTGTCGAGGAACCGCACCGCGAAACTGCTCTGTCGTTAGTTGTCTCCGGGTTGGCCAAAGTGAAACCGCTTGGTAAAGGCGATGTAGCTTTCTTCGGTGTGCGCCAGCACGTCCACATCATCGGGGTCGATGGCCAGCTCCCGCACTACGAAGTGAGCGTCGTAGTTGGACAGGTTGTGGAAGTAGCAGTTGATGTGTCGCTGCTCCCGGTACCTGAGGTTGCACGAGCGGTGGGCGGCTCCTTGGAACTCGTAGGGTGGGGCGTGGTTGTGGTCCCGCACCTTAACGTCCTGGTCCGTGAACTCCTTCCCGCAGAGGTAGCAGTGGGTCGTCACCAGGTACTCGTCCATCTCCTGCCGGGTCAGAGAAGGGTGCAGAGCTCTCGTGCTGAACAGGAACTCCCACAGCGCCAGCACGTCCATCTTCAACCTTTCCATGAAGACCTTGGACGCGTCAGCCCCGAAGTAGACGCGGGGCTCAAACTCCTCCAGGCCGAGCGAGTCCACGATCTGGTAGGCGAAGGCGTACGGGACATGCATTTGCAGAGGCCTCGTGCCGGGCGGTGCTTCTACCGGGTCAACAGCGACGGGCTGCAGAGCACACTCAAAGTCCACGTAGACGCAAAAGCGCTCGCGCCGAGTGTACTCGGGGTGGGCGAAGCGGATCCACTGCTTTTGGGACATGTCCAAGCGGAGGGGGCCTTGGCGGTGCAGTATAGCATGTGCTCCTCCAGACGCTCGGCACCGGACAGTTGCAGCTTGTTGGGCCGGTTGGCGAAGTAAGCGAAGCATCGCTTACACACGTGGATGGCGTGGCCGTGAGACGTCAGCTGGGGTCGCACCAGCCTGCTGACGTTCATGATGTAGGCGTAGTGACTGTCCCCGCCGGTGGTCACGTACAGCAGGTCCCGGTGATCCTCCAACTCCCGCTTGCAGATCTTCAGCGGGAACACGCGGTCCTGGAACTTTGGCGATCCGTCGGGGCGTCTCCCCACCATGGCGCGCTCGATCCCGTACACGTTGACGCTGATGGGGTTCCCCCTCTCGAAGACTTTGATGTCCTTCACGGCCACGGGGAAACGTAGGCCGACCCAGTCGTAGCGTGCCACCCGGTGTGTACGATGCGGGCCTCTCCGGGTGTTGCGCGACGAACTTGGCCAGGACAGCGTACGCGAAGCACATGTCATCGACGTTTTTCACGTTGATAACGGCGCGCGTCTCGCAGATGGTCCTGGGAAGCTGGACGAACCGGGCTCTGCGTTCTCCCAACGGGGTGTAGAGGTTGACGCGGATCTCCAGGTCGCGTATCCGGAGATAGCTCCACCCGCTGCCCACTAGCAGGCACTGCTCCTTCTCTTCCTCCAGCTTGTGGAAGGACGCTGACAGGAAGTCCTCCAAGTTGGACGCGGCGGTGAGAGGCACGTTCTTCGTCTTGAAGGCCCGCAGACAGGTGGCCCCGTGGACGTTGGCGAATTCGCATTCCAGGAACATGTTGACCTTGATGTTCGGGTGTCGGGTCCTGACGTCGGCCAGCAGTTCCAGGACGCTGTCGAACAGCAGCACCAGCGCGTCCTCCACGGTCAAGAAGTCCTCCATGGGCCGGGACAGGCCGAAGGTCAGGAGCCGTCCGCGGAACCCCCGTTGGATGGCGCGGAACTCGGGCAATCCGTCGCCGCCACCGCCCACCATCCCGTCGGGTGCCGGGCTGGGTCCGGGCTGAGGCTCGTGGCTGGGTCCAGGTCGAGGCTCGGAGCTGGGTCCTGGGCGGGGCTTGGGCTCGTGGCTGGGCCGGGGCTCAGGTGACAGAGTGGGTAGGTGCGGCATCTCGTCCACAACGAGGTTCCTCACGATGGGGCAGTTGTGGGCCTCGTGCTGGTCCCGGTTGTAGCGCCGGGTGAAGCCTCGGTCGCAGTAGGCGCACGCGAACCTCATGCCGCGGTGGATGCTCTCCATGTGCCGCTGGAGGTACGCGGCCCTGCGGAAAAGGGCGCCGCACTCGGGACAGCGGACCTCGTTGGCGTGTACCAGCTGCACGTGGCGTCGGAGCAGATCCTCGCGGGCAAACCGCCGCCCGCACGCGTCGCACTCGGGCCTTAGGTCTCTGGCGGGTGGCGTTGCAGCGAAGGAGGAGGAAGAGGAGGAGGTCGAAGCTGACGGGCTCGCACCGTGGACCGCTTCCATGTGATGGCGCAGATCCGCAGGATTCGCCAGGGCGACAGCTCACAACGGACATGGACAGCCTGCGAACAGGAAAACAAGTCCTATTAGTTACCCTATAAACACGAGGATGAGGAACTATACAGAAGGCTGGCAACCTCTTGTTTTTCCCCTAGAGTCTGTTTCCTCATCTCGATCGCCAGTTACCCAAGCCTGTTAAATACAAGGGTGAGGAGGTGGCGGTGAGGAACTATACAGAGGGCTGGCAACCTCTTGTTTACCTCTCGAGTCTGTTTTCTCGTCTTAATTGTCGATTTACCCAGTCAGGACCGTTTACTCTCTCATAAAAACAAGTCATTAGTTATCAACCTCTTGTTTTCCCCTAGAGTCTGTTTCCTCATCACGATCGCCAGTTACCCAAGCCTGTTAAATACAAGGGTGAGGAGGTGGCGGTGAGGAACTATACAGAGGGCTGGCAACCTCTTGTTTACCTCTCGAGTCTGTTTTCTTGTCTTAATTGTCAGTTTACCCAATCAGGACCGTTTACTCTTTCATAAAAACAAGTCATTAGTTATCAAAGTCCACGGGCGTGCCGTGACGTCATGCGTGAGGATACTGGAGAAGAAAGCATACTTAATAAATCTACTGGCGGTTTCTTATTTAACCTAAAACTGTACCTGGTGCTTGGTCGTGAGGAGTAGGAGGATGAACTGTGGCGAGGTGGCGTTGCAGGTTGTCACTTCGCCCGAAGTGTCTACCGCAGACATGGCAGTCGTAATGGCGGTCGTTGTGGGCAGATGCAGCGTGACGAGTCAGGTTTCCAGCGTTCGCGAAGACGCGACCGCAGACCTCACACATACGAGGAACAGCCATCTGATTAAAAAACCAAAACCTAATTTCATTTCGCTTAAAAAATTTTTTAAAAAAGAGTGGTAGTGAGTCTATTTTGCTTTTTTAAGTTTGATTCATTAATTTTAATCGTTATAAAACACAACTGTTTCAAGGTCATTACAATTCCACTCATCTCCATCGGAAAAGAAACAACGACAAGGCTCAGTGTACTGGGATATGTAAAAGATTAATTATTAATGTTAGGTAATAAGATTTTAGAGCATTGGTAAACTTGCTGATGAAAAAGTAAATTACATGTTACTTACATTTTAAGATATTCAAAGAGAAAGTCGTAACAGTCGCACAAGTAATCACCGCGATAGTAACGAAAATTAAAAATAACGAATAATTAAAATAGAAACGCTAATTAATAAATATGTTGTTACTTACGTTAACTTTTACGGGAATCCAAAGGCAATGAACAGCAGGTTGTGTAGGTTTATCGCAGAGACAGCAATACTTCGTCCGCACAGCAAGAGCTCCAAAGACAAACTGACGAAACCATTGAGGATGCGCTCATAAATAGCACTTGTCGGAGTGAGAGGTCTGGAAGGCCGCTGATGAGTAAACGGCCCCGGGCGGTCACGTAGGCCCTAGCACGCGCCTCGACACGTGACTCCGTGGAGCCGCTCGCAGTTTGGCTTAGTCAAGCCGGCATACAACGTGTAACGAAGTCACATCGAGTTTGGTCAGCAAAACAGCCGAGATCCTATGAGGAAAACGCGTTTAAAAATTAATAGCGGGCCCGTTTAACGGTTGATTCTCAATTTTCTTTAAGCGATGGTTTTCTTAGGCCGCCACCTGACATGTGGTGAAGTTTCATCAAAATCGGTCGGTAAACAGCCGAGATCCCATAAGGAAAACGCGGTTATAAATTAATAGCGGCCTTGTTTAATGGTGGATCTATGGGGTTCTTACGTCATTCGCTTCATTGGGGATAGGCCTACACTCTGGAAAAAGTCCCGTGGGAATCGGTGGATAAATAGGCTAGTTATTAATTTTCGAAAGTTTTTTCCTCATGTTCAAGGTCATCACGAAAAGTGCCGCTGGCGACGGGGGGGGGGCTGACGTCACGGGGGGGGTCCGAGCTTGGCTATGGGGTATGTCGGGGGGGGCTGACGTCACGGGGGGGGCTGACGTCACGGGGGGGGGCTGACGTCACCGGGGGGGGGTGACGTCACGGGGGGGGGGGGGTGATTCCTCATTCCTCCTCACTCGCCTGTGCTGGTTTTGAATCGGCCATTGCCACCTACGCCCTGCCTTGCGCTCCCGCGCGTATGTCACCGGGATAATCAGCATGCCATCACGAGACTAAAATGAAAATATACTGCTGGTAGTGATTTGCTCCCACAATATTTATTTAAAGGCCGCTCTGATATTGTAATTAAACCTTTAACTTTTTATAAAATTTAAGCTTTTCTTTGCAAGTATTTATTGATAAATGGGAAAATACTAAAATAATTCCTGTCCTCAAAAGTTTAAAATAAATCTAAAATAATCTATAATATTATAAAGCAGAGGTGGTTTCTATCTGTCTGAGGGTGTGTCTGGGTGTCTGATGTTCCGAGTAAACGGAAAACCTACTGAACCGACTGGGCTGAAACTTTACACAAAGGTGTTCTTGAACCGATGCAACACATAGGCCCAACAATACACTTCCGTAAAATCCCTTCGGGCTACGCCCCGAGAACGTCCTAAGTTTCGATGATTACATTTAAGAAGAAAGTAAATATTTAGAAACTGTAATATCGCAATTCGCAAGTTTCGCAGCGAACGGCTGTGGCTTAAACGGCTTTCACGTGACAGCTTAAAGAGCAGAAGCAATAACAGCTGTTTCAAGGTAACTAAAATGCAAATTGCATTGACTATAGCACGCTTTAAGAAAACACCTGTGCGAAGAACGGTTACATCAGCTAGTAAATTATAAACCAGTGGCAGTTTTGTCAGTTCCTGCTAAAATTGGAGTACAATAAACAAAGTTACCTTTAATACTTCGAAATGCCAACTTATAACATTTACAAGATCTCTGGACTGTTTAAGAGCAATTATTTGTTGACTAGGGTTTTAATTTCTAGAGTAGATGAAATTAAGGAGTTAAGGGTTCATAGGGATTCAAAATTGTCATTTATTTGCCAAGTAGAAGCTTAAATAGTCTCAGATAGTAAATTTATAGGTTTTACTATTAGAAAAAGCATGCATTTTAAAAACATTGAAACCTTAATCAGACTTCATAGTTCTTTCGTCAGGTGAAGGTTGGAGAGCCGTGCCATTATATGGAATCCCATTAGCGTTACTGGTCAAGATGGGATGGAAAGATTTTAAAAACGATTATTACGTTTTAGCGAATTTCCCCTATAGGGGAAAAGCTATTACCGTAGTCGGCATGATAAGACCTATGCCCGGGTTCGTGATAACTTTTCATTTTAAGGTTCCCATATGCCAAAAACACCATTCGTCAAAACTGTATATATATATATATATATATATATATATATATGTGTGTGTCCTCAGTTCCCATGTATACACCTGCGTACTCAGCCTCCATGATATTCTTATGGAGAATGAGTAAAGTGTTATCTCCCTTAATTATGAACATTAATTAATACAATCTGATATGTGGCTTTACCTACTTTAGTTATATTGATATTTGAATAAAACCCTATTGTTTGTGTTCCTTGCATCAGCAAACGTGCATACTATACGGGGTATATATATATATATATATATATATATATATATATATATATATATATATATATTATACATATATATATATATATATGTGTGTGTGTGTGTGTGTGTGTGTGTGTGTGTGTGTGTGTGTGTTCGTGAGCACGATAACTCTCGTAAAAATGATCCGATTTTGGCAAAATTTGGTATAAACGTGTAAAGCAGAATTTATCACTTTAATTTCAAAAACAGACAGGTCGACTTATCCGAAGGGGTATTTTGGGGGGGTTGGGGTTTACCCCAAAAATTTCTTTTGGAGTGTTTACCATATAATTCTTGAAAAAGTCAAATTTTAGTTTTTTACATTGCAATCAGCTTCAAAAGACGCACAATTTGGTATTTTGGTCATTGCTCTACGTCAAATGGTTAAAGAGATATCGAAAGTGTTTAACACAGTACGTTGTCCAATTCTTATGGAGAATAAGAAAAATTGTTTATCTCACTTATTTATCAACTTATCCTGATGAAACTTGGTATATTGCTTCATATCGTTATGATCTATCGATATTTGAACTAAAAAAACATTTGTTTGCCTGTATTTCCCGTAGCAGCAAACCTGCGTATTCAGCCCCCATGTTATTCTTATGGAGAATGAGTAAAGTGTTATGTCCCTTTATTATGAACATAAATTAATACAATCTGGTATGTGGATTTACCTACTTGAGTTATATTGATATTTATATAAAACCCTATTGTTTGTGTTCCTTGCATCAGCAAACTTGCATACTCAGCCGCCATGTTATTCTTATGGAGAATAATTTAAATGTAATAAATCCTTTATTTATGGATGTATATTGATGAAATTTGGTATTTGGTTTTATGTGGTTTTAAGATACCACATTTTATGTGGTATGTGCTTTGGAAATTCGCTGAGTACGCAAATTTTTTGCTACGGGGGTATTTTATATTTCAATTGTTTTAGTATTTATACATATGGGGTTCCGTATGATGAGTTGCTTGGGTTGTTTAGGTTCCGGAGCCTAGCATCGAGGAGAACCCTTATGTGCTTGCTATAACTGTATAAACTGATGAATGGCGCGGTGGGCGACTCTGCTATCCTGGCGGCCCTGTCGTTACGGGTACCTTGTTTCAACTGTAGGAGGAGCAATCTCCTCTCCTCTCTCCCTCGCTCTCATACCTCTGCACATGCGTCATCAATCCTCTACCGGGTGGTGAGGGCTTACAACTCAATTTCTGTTACTGCTTCAGACGTTCATATTTTTGTTATTCATTAAAAAGTTTTCAGGTGAAATTCTTCGCTTATTTATGTTACTAATTTGTGTTATTTATTTATTTCATTTGTATATTTATTGTTAGTTCTATTATGAACTAGTTGTAATGGGTATTGTTGTTCATTATCGTAAGATCGCTTTCTACCACATTTGTTATTGAATTTGTATGTGACTATGCAATTTAAGTTATTATTACAATATTATGTGTTTTTTATTATTGTATCAATAAGAAGTGAAGGCATGGAGAAAAACCAATGATTGCTCAATAGACTGTTAAAATTATGTTAAACTACTTAAATGTAATTGGTTGTAAAACTGTATTAGATCATGTAATTAAAATAATAATTATTTGTTATGGATTTTAAAACATTTTTGATTGCTATTAATTAAAATACCGTTTCAATTTAATTGGGTAATTGGTTTCATGTTTATAGTGCAACCACTAATAAACTAACAAAACGTTTTAGCTCACAGACATTTCTCAACAATCTAAATAACAATATTTGTTTTACTAAACACCTACGGAGTCTTCATTTTACACTGTCTAAGAAATAACAATGTTATTTGTTAGGTCAGAACAAGCAAGTAATAAATTATAACATATGACCTAACTGTAACAGTTTGTTGTATTTTAGTCTTTATACGTTTAATATAGGTACACAAAATCGTAGTATTTCAAATTCCATAATTTGAAACTTGGTATGAATATAGATCGAAACAGCTTAAAAGTCCCTTTTTTTTGTAAATTTACACTTAAAAATCGTAAAATACTAATAATTTATAGAATACTAATAATTTATAGAATACTATTATGTTTTACGTTTACATATTAACCACTCTCAACTCATAAACGTTAGAATAACACACCTATTATCAATACTAGTTTTACAAAAACAAATAAATAAATAACAAGGAAACATTTTCCTTACACAAATTAAAATAAATTAAATAAATTAAAATTATTCAACATTCATTATAAACATGCGTTAGTAATTTAATAGAACTTTAATATGTAAAATTAACCAAAACATGAAGTAATTGTTAATGAAAAACATTATAGTATAATTGTGATCAAATGATTTTTTACAACCTATTTTCTACGTGCTTATTTGTAAATAAAGAATATTAAAAGCGATGTTTTGCCAGAATGCAGCAACATGCACTGTTGACAATCTCCTTCAGATTGTTTGACTTGTTTCAAATAGCCTGAAGCTCATCTACTTGGTAAACTCACTCAATCTAAAAGCTTTTGCTTCCTTTAATCCATTATTTAATTATACCTTTATCATTACAAATGTAATGTTTGATTTTTGTTGCTTTTTGTATAAATCTCTATATTTATATTTGGATTAGGTGCAATATCATGATAGTACTCCGATCTTAAAGATCTATGTCCGGAATTGAAGATTTTGCTGTATGTAAATTACGGTTGTTAAATATCATATCTAAAAACAATTTTAAATTAATGTTGTTTCCAATATATATTCACTGCATTCAACAAAGAATATCTTTAGTTTTATGATTATGATGTTTAACTTATATTATACTTTAATCCCGGTGTTTCCCGGTGTTTAGTAATAATGCCATTTTTTGAAGCAAAGATGTTTACTCAACTAAATTTGTTCATTATATATATAAAATTAGCATAGATATTTATGATTGTAGTCAGCCAACTGTTACTCATAAACTAATATTTTATTTATTGCTTTAGCAAACATTGAATAAATAATAAAACAACACAACATTCATATACTAATCAATACTTATGATTTACTATTGTTTTACCTAATATAGGTTTTACTACAGTATTTTAAATTAAAGTAATGGGTATATAAAAGTATCGAAAGAGTATATTACAGCTATTCATATGTATGTCGTAAATCTCTTATAGGTATTTTATGCGGTAATTTTAGCGGAGTGTGTCACGAATATAATGAAAAAATATATGATCACTAATGTTAAACAAATTTCTATTTACTAGATAAATAATTAATTTGTTTATTAAATATTTATGATTCTAATTACTAATTGTAATTAGAATATTCTAATTACAAGTGTGATTTATTGTAATATATCGTAACTAGCTAATTGTATTTTTTTACCCTCGTAAAGTGGTTATATCGAAGTGTTTTTAGATATATATAACAAATATCCGATGTAAATAGGATAAAGACATGCATCATTATCCATGATCTGCGCTTCGTGTGGCACACAATTTACACGAATAAAATATAAACCCTCTATACAAATACGATCTAATAATTCTAATAAACCAGAAACATCACTCTTTAAGTACAACATTAGTGCTCAGTCTTTCACAAATGTGTTTGCTTTTGTGAATATCTTTATAAATTCATACATAGCAAATTTTACTTTGAACTCGTAACTATTTGTTATCTGTATTAATATAATGAGCATAATTGTATTCAATTGTTCCGCGTGGTTTTATTTCACAAAGTTAGCTGTTTCTGATATATTCTTCGAGAAAAATTCTCTTTGAGACATATTCATGAATACAAATTTACGATTATATCTTAAACCGTTTTAATTAAAACAAAATTAATACTGATTAACCTTAAAATATTGCTTAAAATATAACGCTACCCAGCAATTATTTTATCCTACGTCATTACAGCTTGCTGCTTATTTTTATTTTTTACTAGCTGGCCCGACAGACATTTTCCTGTCCTAACGTCATTGAATACACGTTATTCAACCTGTTAATGTCAAATACTCGTTAATTTTCAATATAACCTCGTTTAGCTCACTCGCCTATAGAAAAAAAGAGTTTGAGTTGCCATTCGAGTAGTTTTTTTTATTTCCATAATGAACATATGTTTATGCCTTTCAAGTATGTTAACAGCTGTTTGGTGTAATTAACTGAACTTTTATCAAATCAATGGGAACTTTGAAGGCCTGTGGGGCAAAGCCCTTAGGTCGGATTAAAAATTATTTTATAAGAACCTTGTCCTGACATTAAATAACACAACAAAAAAAGAATTATACAATTTGGTGCATTTATTCTCAAGTGACGGCGTGACCAAGGGAAATAGGCATTAATTTGTATATACTAAGATTATTATTTCTGTATGAAGACCAAACAGAAAACAATGCTAAAAAGAAATGGAACGGGTAAGACAATGCTGCAGCATTAAATATAACATCAGTAGGGACTTCCTGTTCAACGAGCTGCCAAACACGGTGCTTCCGGTGGACAGAGTTGACAAGAAATTGTGGGAAACTCGGAGTACAACAACACATCCAAATGTCCAAATCCAAATCCACTTTGTCCAAATGGACTACAATAACATACAAAAGCCACCATTTAATAATTGGAAGCTTGACAACTTTACACACCATAACTTGAAAAAACTTTAAATCCATTACAATCGTATTGAAGCAGGTTTTTTAGTGTTATTTCGTGTTTAATTTCTAACATCATTTTAAATAAGATTAAATATATAGTTCATAAAACCATACTACTACTTTTAAAAGATGTAGTGTAATATTGATGTGAAGTATTAAATATTTATGTTACATTCGGAAAACATCAAAAACTAGTTGAATTTTTTGTAAAACTTATTGTTTATTGATGATATATTTAATTTGAATTCAAATAGATAAACCATTGGCAAATGCGGGTTTACTTGGAAAGCAAATAAAGAAACTGCTGAACAGATATTAAAGTCAGCTAACAACAGCCGGTAAATTTCCCGCCAATGTTTGTGACTAAATCTATATTATATGTTTATTTTGTTTTATTAACATATTATTACTTGTTTTGACTACAGTTTATTGTCCATAATAAACAAACGAAAACTCTTGATTGACATGCATCACATTAATTTATAGTTAATATAAAACTTTATAGATCCTTGCAAGGGACTATTGTTAAGGACTCTATAGTTCATCTCTTATAAAATAAAGAGATTTGATTGATTGATCGAAGGGAAACAGAACCCCTGCAAAGTTGAAGGAGAAAAGCTAAACCATAAATTTGTAAAAGTATTTATAACATTGGGATAGACCATTTTAATTTATGTCTTAAGTAAACAAAACCCCCGCATATCACTTATGAGGACAGTTGTAGAAACTTAGTTTACATATTTTACAGTACAATTTAAAGCAAATTAAAAAGCGTCTGAAGCAACCAATACTAAAACACTTTGTCTTGTAAAAATGGATATCAATATTGAACTTTTTTTTAATAATAAAATAGAACACTCGTTATGAAAGTAAAATCGGTTAAATAATTATTTGACTGTGCTTTTCAGTGATTTTTTCCATCGTTTATTATTTTTGTACTTTTTGGAAAAATCCATTTAAGGTTTTGTATTGTGTAGGGACACTCTATGTTGAAACAAAATATTAAAGAATATGTTGCTATGTTTTTAAATATCAAACAGAACATTTACCACTTGTTATTATCCTATATGTCTACAATTCTACTAAAAAAACTTAGTTTACCGGTTCAAACACTCACCCTCTTACTAAAAAACGAGTTCGCACGCAGCACGCTGACGTGAGGGAAGTGAATTTCCACATAAAAACTATAAAAACTCAAAATCAGTTAAAAACATACAATTATTTAAATTTTGATTGAAATCTGAAAATATTGATTTTTTGGCTGTTCTGATGCTCCTGGTTATATTTACCTGCAATGCTGGGAATACAATTTTGCGCATTATAAGGTTAAGTGAAGGTCCAGTCAGGCTTTAAAGTAGGCGTGAGGTTGTTGGGGAAGATAAAAGTACACCAACAAATGAAAAACAGGCTTTTCTAAAGTAAAACCCCCATAAGACAACGTACTGTATTTGGTCAATACACATTTTCTTCAATAACTCGGTAAATATATATGTTAGAATGACGAGAGAGGGCTTAAAGGTTTAGACACACTAATTCCCACTGTTTTTCATTCGTTTATTTCACATCAGGGGCTTTTCTGACCCTTTTGGGCCCAAAAACTCGAAATTTGAAAGAATAATCCCCAAAAAAGGGGTCTAGAGTTTTCTGATTGTTTTGTCAAACGAACTTGTCCAACTGATTATAGAAAGGAACGTCCCTACCAAATTTGAAGTAAGTCTGACAAAAAATGCGACCGCTAGAGTGCATACACACACACATATATATATATATATGTCTATATATATATATATAACATTTTGAACGACACCCAAAACGTGTTCAGGGGGTCATGTTAGGAACTTCTATGGTGGTCCCGGGCTTAAGTTTCACCGTGCGGGTCATGCTAATAGTTCACTTTCCAAAAGAAATCCACTAACAAGAACACAACATCAAGTAAATTCCATTTAGTGAACCGGTAAATAACCACTTTTTTTAAGTATTATTTCCCCATATTATGTGATCAGTTTATGCAATCGAATCTCACATTATTATCTTTTACTTATAAATTATTCATTCAGTTCATAATACTTACATTGTGGATACATTGGGTTACATTTGAGCAACTAATCAATGGAAAATATATTTATAATTTGATTATAATTGCCTGAATATATAGTTATTCACGGACAATTATATAACTATAATGTAACATTTAATATTGGCATTTAAAAGCATTTAGCAAAGATGTAGTGAATTGTAACAGTAATAATTATTCTGTATGCGATCAGGCATAATATGAATGTGTGTTTTAAATGTTTTTAAATTTTGTATAAAAATATTAAATATTTTTAAATCCCATTTACTTATAAATTTCTTCATTGTAATAATCCTGCTTGTTACAGAGCTTGCATTTGTTTCGATGATTAATTTTTGCTTGTAGAACATGATTAGCACTGTGAGCAGTAACATTAACATTAACTCTGTTTATTGTGATATTTCATGTAATTAAGTTGACACTTAACGTATGAACAATAGTGTGATCCCGGTTTCGTATTTATATTTAGCTATACATGATACAACATAATTGGATTTGTTCCGTTTTGTAGCATTTAAAATAACATAAATTAATAAACATAACTCATCGTACTGGTAAGTTGTTAAATGTTCGATGTTTTCATATTTATTGTTCCAGTGTATGGATTTGATTAATGTGAAGACTTCTTATGAATCAGTGGTGAACAGGATTAAGTTTAGCTTGATGTCTGGCTTGAGAAAAAAATTCCTGAGGTGGGAAACTATTGGTAATTTTGCAAATAAATTACAAACAAATAAATGTATGGATTTGATTAATGTGAAGACTTCTCATGAATCAGCGGTGGAACAGGATTAAGTTTAGCTTGATGTCTGGCTTGAGAAAAAATTCCTGAGGTGGGAAACTATTGGTAATTTTGCAAATACATTACAAACAAATCAAATTAGGATATATGATTGCTTGGTAGTATAATAAGGTATTTTAACCCTTTTTAGCGAATTTCCCCTATAGGGAAGAAGCTATTACCGTAGTCGGCATGGTAAGACCTAGGCCCGGGACCATGATAACTTTTCGTTTTGAGGTCCCCAGACCCCAAAAACACCATTCGTTCGAAACTGTATATATATATATATATATATATCTATATATATATATATATATATATGTGTGTCCGTGAGCACGATAACTCTCGTAAAAATTATCCGATTTTGATTAAATTTGGTATAAACGTGTAAAGCAACGTTTATGACTTTAAGTTCGAAAACCAGCCAGATCGCTCTATCCGAAGGGGTATTTTGGGGGGGTTTTGTACCCCAAAAATGGGTTTTTCGAATTTTTTACATATAATTTTGGAAATGGTCAAATTTTATTTTTTCCCATTGGATTCGGCTTAAAAAAACACACAATTTGGTATTTTGTTCATTTCTCTACGTCAACTGGTTACCGAGATATTGAAAGTGCTAAACACAGTACGTTGTCTAATGTTATTCTTATGGAGAAAAATAAAAATTTTATATCTCGCTTATTTATGAACGTATACTGACGAAACTTGGTATACGGCTTCATCTGGTTGTGGACCATTGATATTTGCTCAAAAAGACAATTTTTTACCCAAGGCTCCCGTAGCAGCAAACCTGCGTACTCAGCCCCATGTTATTCTTATGGAGAATAAGTAACGTGTTATCTGCCTTCATTATGAAAATAAATTAATGCAATTTGGTATGTGGCTTTACCTACATGAGTTATATTTATATTTGTATAAAACCCAATTTTTTGTGTTCCTTGCTTCAGCAAACCTGCATACTCAGCTGCCATGTTATTCTTATGGAGAATAATTAAAATGTCATAAATCGTTTATTTATGAATGAATATTGATGAAACTTGGTATGTGGCTTTATGTGGTATTAAGATACATATATATTCATTGGAAATTCGCTGAGTACGCAGGTTTGCTGCTACGGGGGTATTGATAGTATACAGTGTTTAGAAGGATACTCAATCAGATATCCTTTGATCAAACCCATGAATCAATTACAATACAGTTTGTATATTTGTATTATCAAATTATTATTATTCAAATTAAGCATCCCTAGAAGCGGTAATTGTATGTTATGTTATTTAATACATGTTTTAACTACTTCAAGCAATATGTCAAAATACTAAAATAATGTCTAAATAACTTTGGAGATGGAAGGTGTATAAAAATACTGTCTAGTGATCAACGGATACCTAAATATTATTATATATGCACTTATAAACCTGTTTTTAGTCATACAGCCATTTTTTTAACACATGCGTTGAGATGCTATATTTTTTTTACTCGAAGGAATAACAGCTGATGACCTCAATCGAATATTACAATTCTGATGATATTTGTCGTCATAGGACTAAAAACATCCTTGGATGACACTTTCGGTAGAGGTTATCAGCTGTTAATATTAAGTATTCAATTTGTCAACAATGCAAACTTGTGTAACAGCTGTTTTTTATAGTAAAAATAGGATAAATTTGGAAGCAAACATTTAATGGTAAACAAGTAAACAAAATTCAGTTTTTGAGAAATTGTTACATTCATACTGTTTCCAGTACGATGAAAAATATAGTGAATCACAATGACCAAAAGCGTCTTTTTGATCCTCGCTCTTTTTCAGCCTCAACCGTTAAACTTGAGCTCGGATCGAAAAGTCTCACTTTTGGTCCTAGAGGTGAAATATACTATTTCGTCATTCTAATTCAAAAACAGCTGTTTTCAATACATGCGTTGTGGGGCTAAAGTAGTTCTTTTTAGCCCTAGTTCAAAAAAGAATCAGCGGGTCATGAGCTGGTCGTTTTTGCCGTTTGTATCAATACAGTAAAACTGCAAACTAGTGTATGACGATTGTTAAGTAATAGTTTGTATCGAGAGTAGTGATCAATTAATTTATCAATTGCAATTCATTGTTGCATTGTTGTCGGTTTTATCACAGTCCACAGCGTTTGATTATCAATCGTTATAGTTAGTCTAACCTACCACTAACACAAATATAACTGACAATAGTTGAATAAATCTGTAACAGCTGTTTGTATTTAAATAGCAAGAAAAAGATGGATGCAGTTTTGGAGCAAACTTTTGAAGGTAAACAAGTTGAACAATTTTAGTTTTTTGAAGCTCATTTTCTGACGTTATTCCACTCATTTTCTGTCCACGGCTTCACCTCAGTCGTTCAACTTGAGCTCCTATCGAAAAGCTTCACTTTTGGCCCTAGTGATGAAATATGCGTTTACGATTGAAACTCCTTTTTCCCGATTTACATTACAGTTTGTTTTAAACCTTTTTTATCAGTATACAATTTTATATTATGCCCTTGAGACTATTAGTTACCCTATGGCTAATTCATTAACATACATCAATAAGTTTTAAGGACATTAGACACATACCGGTGTTTTGCTTATCTCAAAAACCTTTATAAAGCACTAAGCAGCTTCAACGATACAATAGGTTAAATGTCTAACTGATAAGCTTAATACTAAGGCCGCCGCAGTGCCGTTGACCTAGTATCGGACGAGGAGTGCCCGGACCACATGCTGTGTTGTACCTCTGGTTTGTCTGTTGTTGCAGCCCCCCAGTCCTGCTCACAAGACGACTCCACTATGAGTCATCACACAACTATATTTTGGGCACCACAGCAACATCTTTTGTAAACGTAATTATTATAATATTAGGAAAGAAACTCAATACAAAACTGTAGTCGTCCTTTTTAACAAGACATATGATTTTTCTATGAACTATACATGTATAGAAGCTCATTAGTTATTTTACTATCGCTTATTTTGAGCTCTGCACGTTAACCTGATTACAGACTTAAATAAAATAAAATATAATCAAATAGCACCTGATCAATATATGCAATTTTAATTTAATTAAAATTTCACACTTTTCATTTTTCTGTCGTTGGAGATGATTAATTTTAAATTGTAACATTTTTTCAGACTTTTATTCAAGTATGAGATTAATGGTTTCTCAAAAAGGACCCTCAAATTGTTTAATAAGGTCATTAATATATGTGTGAAAACTTTACCCATATTGTTTCACATTTATTGTTTTCCTTAAGTTATGGAGCTGCTGTGGCAATACCAAGTTAGCAAGCCATCACTATAACTGAAATGTGACTTTTAATGGTTTCTACCTGTACAATAACCTGGTTAAGTTTGTAACAGTAGTTTCTGAACACACTGTTTAGGGAAGGCATACATGCTGTGTTGAACGGATAATGTATACGTAAATATTTTAGAAAAATATGTCTACAGCCATATTTGTAACAGCACAGTTTTATAAGAGTTATCTTCCACTACAAATTTTAAGAGTACAGTCACGTTAAATTTGTACATGGTAAAATAACATAATTGGGAGGAACAGAGTTGAAAGAATTAACACTCTGTTTAAAGACAGTTGGAAGCTTACATTCACCAAGTTCAGTGAAGACCTTGCAACTAACGTAACTTTTAAATTGTTAACAATGTAATGCCTTCTGACACAAATGTAATCAGAGTACAATATTGTATATAATGAACAGCTTACAGTTTCCCGAAAAATAACTTCTTCTAGTAGAACGTTTTTTAAGTTTACTAGGTTTAAGCTTGATAATTTTAAATTTGATGCAAATTATGTCTTTAATTACTGTTACAAATTCTATGAAACGCTTAACAAATTAAGATCGTTTGAAAAAAATATTAGTCTTGTAAAAGCCAGGATCATCAATCAATTATAAACCCCCTGAACTTGTTTCCGAAGCTGTATTAACTACCGTATCGAATCACCATTTACAAAACTTACTTTAAGACCCAATTTTATCTTTTAAACAGTTCAGTTTCCACTGTATTAATATAAAAAGGTATGTTTCATCTATATACCCCTATTCCCAAAAATATTCAAGCAAAGTCCTCGGAAGTTGATCTACTCCCACCTGAAAGTAGAAGTCCACCCCAGAAACAATCAACGATGGATGTCATCGGAGAGGTGCTTAAAACGGTGCAAGTAGCGAAAAGCGAAAACCATTACGATGATCTAGTGTTGCTTCTTGTTTCGCTTGATGTCTATAAAGTCCGCAACTCTACGATATGGGTTGATATGCTCAATGTAATGATAAATACCTTCCGAGACCAAGCTTATCTGCTGCGGATTATAGAATATTACTTCGATGAAGACTCCTCGTTTTGATGGAAGACAGTCTGCGGACGATTGATATCACGATGGGTGCCAACGCTTCGACCAAAACTCGGACCCACTCACTCCTGGAATCCAATACACAAGAGGAGATCATTTTAATGGTCCCTGATATAGTCAAACGTCGTTGAGGTACGCTAAGTTTAAATTGCAGAAGATACCCGAGAACGTTGGAATATAAGATTATTCCACGGGAATAATCAGCAACGCGTGGAATGACAGAAAAGTGACAGTTAAAGCAATTGTGGGTTACTTATTTACCAAAATAGCGAATTTTCAATGTATGAGTAGCAGTAGGTATCCTTGAATAATTTAAAACACATTTTGTACCTATTATTCCGTTAACTTACAGGAAACATTAAGCATTTCATCCCAGATTGAGTAAGGGATAACACTTATTAAATAAAATGTAAAAAATATGACTCATAATTGAGGACCACCCACGTTTTCTTAACATGCAAAAAGACGTAACACCCATTTTTCAATAAATTATCTTTCATCAGAAACCCCTACCCAAAAAAAGGTTTTCTGAGTGTTTTAAATTACAATAAAATGATTAACGTAAGTAAAATAAGTTGAATGTCAGAAAAGTTTTTGAGGTCTAGAGATGTCGACTTCTTACATTAGCAAGAAAACTGTTGGAATACAAGCACGCCAACTTGGGCATGCCATTAGTGAATATTTCCGTCTCAGTTGGCCGTCAAATCTGGAGCTTCCGGCTGACAGCGCACTACAGGAAATGGAAAGTATTGGAACCAATGCTGCCTTAATACAGTTGTAAGAAGATGAGATTCGTCGGTTTCAGCTCGATTTAGGAAGCGCATATTTAAAGTTAACTTATAGCGAGTAAAAAAAAAATAAATGAGCAGTAATTGATGTAGCAGAAAACAGGCACATTATTTTGAAATATAGGCTACTTATAACATCGACCACTAACATGATGAACAAGAATCATATTTTAGTCATACGGTAGTAAATTCCAACATATTGCAGTCGTAACATACAATTAAGAAAAATTCAAATAATAAGTCAAAGTTGTAACAATTTCGCACACATACCATTTGGTTTTCTTCCTTGTGATTCCGTCAGTCAACTTAAGCTTACGACTTATAGAGTATTTAAAACTCGATAAAATATGTATTAATGTACCAATACAGCAATTTCTAAACAATGAAGGTTTTAACGTGCGACACTATCGTAAGAACGTTTTTAAAGACAAAATTTTAAAGAGTATCAGATGATCAGATGGTTACCGGTGATCAGATGGTTACTTCCTCCAAAAAAGAGACATCCGCTGAAATAGTTCGCTCGCTAATATTCGACGAATAATATCCCAAATGTATTTTGCTGGTGTCAACTAATGACCAAGCTGAATTCACCGTTGTTACTAGGTCAACGCTGGATTTTACAAAAATGACGTTTATAAACGTCAATGGGATTATTTTGGTAGTAAAAAGTGATTTGGAGTCAACAAATTAAATTGTATAATTTTAATCAGTGTTGGTGATGGGTCGGTGTCATGGATGATAGCTTAACCTAGATTATCCTAATCCATCAGAGACCCATCTTGTCTCTAGTTTATCCAAACATATGTAGCTATTAAATGTAAGGTCTTAGTCGAGTTATTTTTTACCAAACTTAAAACTTTGCTCTTTAAAAATGTTTATTTTAATAACGCAAGAATTTAATGCATGGTAAATTATAATAAAACCAACATTAAAAAGATTAATAAAGGTGAGTTAAACTATCTCGTGTCCTAAATACAGTAACTGACATCATGATACTAATTTTCTATACCTCCAAACTATATTATATAATATGTATAACCCGTGTATATTTTAATGGACTATGCAATAGTTCAAATTATAATCCAAATATCATGTGTTAGTTCCTTCTATCTCCTCAAGATAATATTGCTCCAGGGACCATCGTTGAGAAAAAAAGAGCTGGTACATAATCACGTTACAAAATAATAGCCCGGATTTTCCATAATGTAAATTTTTTTCAAAAAAGATGTATTCATTCACTTTTTAATATTGTTGAAAATTATAAACCATGATATTAAAAATTACAACAAATAATACGATATCCTATACTTTACTATACTATACTATACGATACTATACTTAACTATATCGGAATTCCTTCGCAAAGGTGTGGAAGTGTACATTTATTAAAGATAATTGTTTCCCTTTTATTGTGCTACCATTCATTTAAATTGCATAAGGACTAATTGATTTCAAAGTTATCTATATCATAATTAGTCTCATAAAACTACTAAAAACTATTAAGTTCTTAGTTCGGCCACCGGTAAACTATCTTATTTTAGAACAATTGCAAGATATTTCCAACAACCTGTGAAAGTAAGACGGGTTCCAATAGTGTGGCTGCTATTCAGACATCGAAAGGTGGTGGAACTAGTAAATAATTGTCTTAATTTACTCTATTTGTTGCTTATAAACTGCAGAAGTTATCTATAAAGGTCGCTAATTCAGTGGCCCAATCGTATTTTAAAGCCCAATTGCTTATTTAGTACAAAAAAATTTTAAAACGTTTAATTTAAAACTGTGTTAGTTGTTTGTACTATCAGCTTAAAAATTAACACTATGACTATAAACGGCTAGTTGATTCGCTAATGATTGGCTCTTGGGTTGTCACAAGCTCTCTTCTTATATCAACATATAATTTCAGTTTGTAGAAATGTTACGCAGATAAAAACACGATGTTGATGTTGATATTGCTTTCTCTTCTTAAAATATTGTAAAGCTGGGTTTTCCTAAACACGGAACTTTTCAGTTGCGGAGAGCGGAACGCTGAGAGTGGAGAACGCTAGCCTTTCCTCAACATAAAATCAAATGGCGCTGATTTCCTAGACAGTGGAATTGTTCAGCACTGTGCCGCGGATTAACTTTGTCCGCTCCCGGAGCAGAGGAGTCCGCTCTCCACCGCGGAATACCGCTCTCATGTTAAGGTTATACTGGTGTCCTGTGATTTTGTGTTGTGAACTTGTTGAATGAATAGAAGGGCGTCTAGTTATCTAGAGTTCGGCAGGTATATTAACCAACATATAATAAATTCATTAATAAAATAAACAAACTTGTAAAATAACATAACATTTGTTTTCTACAGTACATAATAAGGTACTGTTTTTTTTTTGTATTTTAAAAGTAAAATCTCAGTGGTTTAAACTGAAAAACTAATTTTAACCTTTTTTTCTGATATTTACATATTATTGCTATATGGCAATTGGTTGAGGAGATATTGAAAATACTAAGCACAGAACGTTGTTTGTTGAAATAGACATAAGTTTAAAAACACATTATTTTATTTTATTGCCCTTGGTGTTATTCCGTTTAACAGTCACAACAAAAATGAGATAGGTTTATCCGTAGTCGGTCACCAAAAAAATCGGCGTCTAGGACAATAGAATTCCGCTGAGCTGAAACTACCAGCGGAGAATCTCCGCGTTCCGCGCTCCGCTGCCGAAAAGTTCCGCGCAAAGAAAACCCCATCTTAAATATATTTTAAAGCAAATAAAAATAATCATATTGTTGATACTTATAAATAATAATAGTTGTTTTATCTATTATGTATTTTTAGCAACAAAATGCGGTATTGTAGTAAAAAATAATATGCGTTTGGTTAAATTACACGGTTATTTATGATTTTATAAAAATAAATAATAATAGGATAAATCAAATAAGTTATTTATAATGATAACTGGGAAAAAACTAATCCAGGAGAGATTGTAGCCACGGTCGTGTTTTATACTGAATGTTCTTCTATCGCTTGGTCGATGATGCATGCACGATACATCTCACAACCGGGATATCACCGTTTGTATTTGTCATATTTTAAACACATATTTTTGGAGAAACTTTGACCTATTTAGTAATTATACTAAAGCGTGTTATTTTAATAAAAACAAGGTCTTCTGGTTATTTTTTAGCTATTCACGTTTTTCTTCAGGTAAGCACTTTTTGTAGATATCACTTTCTTTCCTGTTGAAGGATGATTTTTAAATAGCAGGTAACATGAAACCAAGAATCTACGATGGTTTAGTATTAAAATCCGTGAAAACTTTTGAATTTAAAAACCATTTCGGTCAGTTGCCGATGAGTAATCATGAGTAATTATTTATTACTACATTCCTAAAGTATGGTTTCTTATTTATTTGTTATACGTTTGTATCCAGTAATAATTATTCATATTTGCTTTACATTTGAGCCATGTTACAAGTGCTTTGACGAAAAATCCACCACAACGTTTGTTGCCTATGCGTAAACCGCGTGACACGTGTTCTATTATGTATTAAATACAACTTATCCTTTATAGGTTTTTTTTGTAAATTAATAATATTAAACGCATCGTTATCATAGAGCGCTGCAACAAGCACTGTTGACGATCTCCTTCAGATTGTTTGACGCTCTTACGAACGACCCGCAGCTCATCTGCTTGTAAACTCACTCAATCTTAAAGCTTTAACTTCGATTAAGTGAATATGAGTCGGCGATGAGTGTAGCATTATCTCATATGTGTAAACTTGCTGAACTAGTTTTATTTGTTATTTGATCTAATAACAAAACATAAAATGTGTTTAACGCAGCATAAACTACTTATCAAACTGAATAAACGTCTGTAGCAATATGATGTGAGACGAAAACTGTAACAGTTAAGCAATATAACCTTGTTTAAACTCAGCATTCTCTAGTGAGAAAAAATGTTAATTTATTGGTAACCCATTTTTAAGATTTTAAAAGACAGTATAATGAAAATAAAATCAATTACACCAAAACTATATGACAATGAGTCATAATTGTAATTTGAATTATCATTAGCTATCTTTAAAAATAAAATAAATTTTTTTAAAGCATTGCAAATATTGAAAATTTTAAAATAATTGGAGGGCTTTAAAATAACACCTAGATGACAGTATGATGATTCCCAGTACTGTCATTAAGATACTTATTCTGTTAAATAGCCATTTATATTACATTTAGAGCTTTCTTATCAACCAAACCAATATGAACCAGACATACAAAATAAATAAACAAGTAAGAAATTCTGCAATGTGTAATACATCAATGGCCACTGTCGTTTTAGCAATCATTCAATCACGGTGCTTTCGGTAAACGGGGTTGACAAGAAATATTCTTCACATTCACAATAATGTAAAAACTGTAAAACATTAAAAGTAAGAAAATTATAATCAATCCTCTTTTACTTTTCAAAAATACAAGCTAAACAAAATATAAGCACTGTTTACAAATAAGTGTATTTTTATCATTTCATAATGAATATACTCCAAAATTACCAAGGTCTTGTAAATTTATGTATTTTAATGCTAGTTCTATTGTATGGAAGGATTTCGTATAAACTATAGTAATTTATGCAATGAAACATTTTTGTAATGAAACATACGTAAATTTGTATCAATCCTAACAAAGTGTGAAAAGTAAACTATGATTATACCGTACAACTTAAAGTGTTATTTTAGTTTGTATTTCTAACTGAGTAATATGTCTTAAAATCCTTACTTCATTATTGTTCAGTATAACTAAACCTCAGGTGGTTTTAAACCTAAGCGAAATATAAATCCTCAAAAGAACATAAATTCCGCCACAAATGCAGGTAGAAATAAGCTCCTTATCTCGAAGATTAAGCAAGGGTTAAACTTGCAACACCTGCAGCACTTAAAAAGGCTAATTAATTTGTGTCCACACTTACTTTGCCTCTTATAAAACATGTACGTGATGTCACCTAGTATAGTTCATTTGTGTGTAGTTAGAAGCAAGATTGATACTAACTTGGTACTACTGGTGATGTTTTTTGGTTTCTCTAACAAAAAAAGCTGACTATATTTTAACAAAACTAAGGTGGAAATTTTACAGTAAAGAAACACTATGGTTCTAGTTTTTCCATAGCAATTCGTTTTAAGGAATTTCGTATTATAATATTTTCATTGAGTCAAAGGTTCGCTGTAGTTTCAAACGTTATAAATTTAATTTAAAACTCCCAACACCATAATTTATAAAAAGTTTACAAAGTTTATACATTTACGCATCAGTTTTATTTATGTCGTAACCAATTAGTATTTGTAAAACATTTAGTATACACAAACCTATATTACCACAAATAAAGTATTTTATACAGTACACAATGTATTTATTGAAATGCTTTCATTTCGCTGCTGATAGAGACTCAACGTGTACAAGGCCAGAACATATTCGAATACCTTCCTCCAAATTGCCAGCCCATAACAGTATCTGTAGTGCTGATGCTTGCCAATATTCGTCTCAGGAATAAATGACCAAACAGCTAGACATTGGCATTGGAAGATATTGCCTGTTTCTATATTTAAAACAATTGCAGTTTGACTAAATATTCCTGAAATGTCTGATACATTCATATACATTTGCTATCTGCACAACTATCACTGATATTGACTGTAGTATAATAGATCAATATAACTATTTGTAATAAATTAATAAGGTAAATAAAAACAAATAAAAAGAAACAACAAAGTAGTTAAGCCCAAACTTGATATGTGTAATATCTCTTGTACATATTAAATAACTAACTAATTATCACTTGTTTCACATACCCTCACTTTATTCAAGTGTAATATATTTGGATATGTTTGCAGGAATTATCCCTGAAAATGAGAGATTAATATATATATATATATATATATATATATATATATATATATATATATATATATATATATATATATATGATCAATTGGTTATTTGTCTTTCACATGCATAGACATTTAAACTTGCTTAAACTTTTTAATTGTAATATATTGTATAAAAATTGGGGTTATTTATTATGTCGAGCAATAACATTTCTTGTTATTGTTTAAATGTATTTTATCGAAATTTGTCTTCATTTCTGAAAAATATGAAACAAGCAGCCAAGGTGAGTAAATTTGTGCAATTTTCATACCATTAGTTTATTAGTCTGAATATGGATACACGTTCTGATTAAAACATAAAGAGATACGAATTGTTTAGGTACTTCAAATAAGTCTTATTAGAGAGATACATTTGCATTCACTTATCAGATCAGGCTGATCTCTGCTATTTGACAGTTGGGGTAATCAGTCAGGCGCTTGGTTCATCTAATTTGTCTTCGTGCTGCATGACAACTAGCTATCTAAAGACGTTTAACTATTAACATTGTGGGTAAGAGAGTAGAAGGTATTTTAAAAAGGTTTGACTAGGGAAGATGAAATATGAAAATTGAGTTTTAAATTACAGATAAAAGTGATATAATCTGGTATTTTTCGAATTAGCAGATGATCTCAGTTGTCAAAGCTATTTATGCATTCAGTTTTTCAATCCTTTGGTTGTTTTTTAAAATGTTGTAAGCACAATACTATAAGGTACAACGATACCATAGATAGATAAATAATCTAGATATGTTTGGTACTATTAATTTAGGGTAAACAATTTACTGCCAGGAATTTAATGTGTATCCTAATGTTAATATTGTTATTTTCTAAAGAGTTTTGGTTACTTAAGATAAACTATCTCAAATATTTAATTTATAACTTGGTTGGTTTATTAGCGGATTAATAACATATTTATAGTGTTTTACTATACATCATATTTGATAAACTATATACACATGTAAAGTTGGACAATTCCTAGTAACCCTTAAGCCTTTTAGCAGCATAACTGGGCAGACAGGCTGGCGCGTAAAGGTTACACTAGCTATAGATTTTCAGATTCTACAGCTAAAATAAAACATTAAATGATTGTTTATGACGTTTGTTTATTCATACGCTCCGTTTAACACGGTTGTGTCTGCACGTGATATTAATAAATACATTATTTCTTTAAGCTATGAATTATCTTCACTAATGTTAAGTACTGTACTATTTTTGTGTATAAATTATAAATTTCTCACCTTCACCTTATAAATATGGTGTTTAATTTGTGTTTTAAATTCAAATATCTTAATTACATTACAGATTACAACTTTTAAACTTCTTAAAGGAATTTTTCAATAAAAGGCAACCACACACAAAAGGTAATACCGCACTTATATATTCATGTGGATTGTAATTTTCGCCATAAAGTCTTATTATATCAGGTAAACAAATAAGTGACAAAATCTATTTTTTCATATTTATGACAACAGCCAAACAAATCAATGCAGATACCTGTCGGTCTCTGCCTATCGTAACATAAATGTTTAATGTATAACGATAAATTGGAATTTAGTTTATCATTTGCCCAGACGTACAAGACATCATTTGTAGGTCAAATCTAACATAACTCAAACCATATACTATAATGTTTTATTTTATAATGAAAATAAAGAGTTTCCGCATTACACAATAAAATGTTGTATGCGAATAATTAAGTAGTTTGGATTATTCATGCAAAGACATATTACTGGTTAGAGTATCAACGCAATAATGTTTGTATTGCCAGAAAATATTTATTGAATTAATTTTTACTGGTGTTTTTCTTGATTTATTTTTGTTAACCGTAAAATGTCATCCAAAACGTGACAATACATGGTTTTATAAAGATCGAACCTCTTTTGGTTTGCTGGTAACAACTCTCCGTAGCTGATCATCTTATTCCTCGTCACCCAATGACCCAGTTCTGGGATTAGTGTCTCGACCACAGGCTGTGTTGCCCCTCAAGTTAATCTGTTGTAGCAGCCTCTGTGTCTAGCTTATACAAGACCTCTCTGATAAATCATCAAACAACCATCATCTAGACACTGCCGCTGCACCCTCTTTGTTATATAAATGATAAGGAAATATAGTATAATTACTTCTATAGTCAGACAAAAATAACCATGCAAGTAGCTTTTATTGCCCTGTTTGCGGAAACTAGATATGGGAAAAGTCGTGTATACGAAGAATACTGTAAACAAGAATTAACTTTTAAATATCAACTGGGAATTCACTTGTTTAGCACTGAATAGATATAACGGCAATTCCATGGCCTACATGTATGCGTATTAACTATGCGTATTAAGTGGCTTATTGTGGCACTTATAAAAATAAATCGAATTTATTATTAACATTTCTAATACTCGGTGAAAATTCGTTCGAGTTATCTTTCATGGTTACATAATTACCATTTATTTTTCCAATAGTCTTAATTATTGTTCTTATAGAAACTACAAGGAAATCATTACTCCATAAGACTAACACTAATAATTTCAAACACTTTTAAATTTTAAATGTCAGTAGGGTGGAGGCCCACAATATTTTGAGTGTGGAACTTTCTACTAATATCAGCTCCATCATTCCAATACTAGGCATGTGTTAGTAAACCATGAATGCCAGCAAGATGGATCCCCATTGGGATTTTGGAACGGGGGAAGCACAAAATTTGAATCGAATATCAGCTTCATCAGTTGTGTAGTGGTTGTGATGGTTAACATTAGAATAATAAAAGCTAGCAGGGTGGAGTCCTAAATTGTATTTTGAACAGGATCATATCTGCTTTGAGTGTATTAGCTATCTTTCAACTAAAATTCAGCTTCATTATTCCAGTAGTAGGTGCGATATTGTAAGCTTAGTTTTAAAAAGCACTAGGGTGGAGAACCGAGTTTGATTCTGGGTTAGGTCTAACTTCATACAACATTTTTAGCTTTATGGGTTTAATAGCTTTATGTGATGGTGTGATGGTCTGTTTGCGGAGAAAACCCTAAATAATATTTTGATCAGGGTTACATATTCTGCTTTGATAAGCTACATATTCTGCTTTGATTATAGTAGCTTACCGAACTTCAGGTCAATAAATCCAGCAGTATTACTATGCTTTCTTATTAAATTGGAGGCCCATTAGTCCATTCGTTGGTGTGGAGTGAATAAAATGGTTAAAAGGCCATTTGAGTGAAGACTGAACGTAGAAAGTTTCCACGAGTAGGCCGGAATCTGGCTTGAGTTATTAGCTATCTTCCTACTGCATTTCAGCTCCTTCAGTCCAGTAGTAGGTGAACAAAATAATTACTTTGAAGGTCCGGGGGAGAGCCCTGAAACATCTGCTGAACGGAAATAAGTTTATGCTTTCCTCTGATAAATTAGCTACGTTCCTACTGAATTCCAACTCAAAAGGAAATCTAATGACCATAGTATTGTGCAGTGTGTACAATAAGTGTTCAGTGCGGCGGAGCGGTTTATTACTATGCAAATATTCATCGCTGTTGGATGTATGGTATAGTAACGGTAAAAGACTAGGAAAAACACATACTAATAATTAATGTGATACGTTAACAGTAAGTAAGTAATAGCAAGGTAAGTACATGAACAGTAAAGAATGGAGGTAAAATTTAGTTAATACTTAACCAAAAAAATTCCCGAATTACAAAACTTAACTTATTGTTGGTTTCAACCTAGTTCACAGTGAATATAAAGCAATTACAGATTACTACAATGTAATTATAAAATTTTACTTACATATTGATGAAAAAATCAGGACAGATCATTACTTCCTAGTTTTACCTCTAATTAACTAGTTGATAAGCTTACAAGGAAAGTATACATTACTTAGCGAATCATGTATAAGATTGTTTACTCAGAATACGAAAACCTTGTTTATTTATTACGAATTACTGCGTACTTGTTTGTCTCAACGCCGTTGGAATGTCAGTTTAAAGCGAAATAAAGAATTATAGTTCCCTCTAGAGCATAATATGCAGAATCGGGTGTCGTGTTTGCACTTTTAAAATACAGGAATACTCTTTTATAACTGCTACACTTGCATTGCAT
Source organism: Allygus modestus (assembly GCA_963675035.1). Lineage (NCBI taxonomy): Eukaryota > Metazoa > Arthropoda > Insecta > Hemiptera > Cicadellidae > Allygus > Allygus modestus. The sequence continues at coordinate 137,637,269 of OY776115.1, read as the reverse complement.
ACGTGAGAAAAAATATTGTGATATGGTTAACAAATATTCATTGGTTTATTTTCGTCAAGTCTAAGTTAGTTATTTCATCCATTATTAGGACGAAAATAATACGTTCACTACGCTCAATTATGATACATTGGTAGTTATTATGAAACCTAACTTCAAACTTAGTAAATATTTGTATTCGTAAGGACAAATTGTTTCCGATACTTTCCACTTTTCGTAGTGGATTGTCAGCCGGAAGCTCCAAGTTTGACTATCAACTGCCGTGGAAACGTTCACCAATGCCGTGTTAAACTTGGCGAGTTTCTTTCTGTTCCGATCGTCTTTTGCTAAACCTTTACTTGACAACGAACTAGTAAAATGTCTTACTAGTTTAGTAGTGTTTTTAAGACTTTTTTGGGCACCCACTCATCTCAGTTAAACTGGAGAACAATGGTCTTCTTAGGTTACACTAAGTTACACAAATATAAATAGTCCACGTTAAACATCATAAAACGTAAATACGAATATACAAATGACTGAACAGTTTTCCCAAACTGACGTTTCACCGCAACACAGTTACAGCGTTTTCAAGGACACACTTAGTGTACCAATCTGGTATGCGTTTCGATCGTCCAACCACAACTCGAGTCAAGGTCACGACTTAAGTAATTTTTATTTGTGTTTTTTTTGTTGTACTTTGACGTGATATTTTGATTTTGTAATTTTGTGCAACCTGACATGACCAGCGTTATGCAGTTCAATTTGGGTAAGTAATGTCTAAAATCCAAACAAGTCTTCAAATTAGAAACATCTCACCTAAAACCTATGTCATTCAAGAGTAGTATTTATTTTTTTTTAGAACATTTATACTAGCACAACCTTTTAAATAAAGAATATTTAAATATTTAAAGCACTGTGTTACTTAAAACAAGCAATTCAAATCGTCTGAAATGTTTATGAGATTAAATATGTGCGTTCCTTATCTAAACAATCTGAATTATAAAGGATTTGCAGGCAGTAAGCTAATTACCAGTTCATCTCCAGCTTAATCCGAGCTATAAGAAGCTTAGTGCTACCAACCTGTTTTAAGGAAATATTGCATTGAATTACTTTTTAACAAATATTTTACCTTGAGTTATAAATATTGCGTAAACAGCAAATAAGGAAGGTGAAATTTAATTCATACTTGCCTGAATAAATATTTTCTGAATTAAACGAGCTTTTGATGTAATTATAGGGTTTTCTGAACGTCTAAATGATATACACCACTACTAAAGATGTAGAATATCACAACCTACAACCATTTAATTTTTCGTTAAGTAAATTATTTATTTTCCTATATACTGTTACTCAAATTGAGGTAATATTTATAAAAGCACATTTTTGGCCAATTGGTATTAGGGATACTGGGTCTCTAGTATATTCACGTATTTTTAAAAAGTAATATACTTAATATACTAGCAAAGGGTGTTCTGATAAAGGAAATTATAAAATCTTGTTTCGGAAATTTCACTAAAAATCTTAGTGGTACCAGTTTTAAAGAGAAAAAAGCAATTAATTGGTTTTAAAAATGGTTATAGTTTCTACAAACAATAATATTGTCATTGATAAAAGAATTTAGTATTTAATTTACACAAAACGGATCATTTTTTTCAAAATTACTTTGCTTTTTAGTTTAATGTAGGTTTTTTAATGTTTTACTACGGCTACATTTATGGAAATTAGAGATTATTACGAAGTTTAATTTGAATAGTAAGGTAGTAACTGGTTTTCTCACGGTTTTTTCTGAACGTAAAGTTGATGATGATATTTACTGGTCCCTAAGGTGTTCAGGGTCCGTAGTTTATAAGGTATTTAACTAGTTGTTATAAGGTTGTTTTAATCTTAATCCTAGACAGGCTACCACATCTCTACTCTATGACAACAATATATGTAATTTCCCTTCCATTTTCGATTTCATATCTTTATTGTCCTAAAAAGAAATACCCAGATATAATTTACCCTCATAGTTTACCAATTTGTGGATTTACTCCAAAACACCTTCCATATACTATATCTAGCACCACATTCCGTCAAAACCAATTTTATTCCGAGTGCTACCACCTGTTAAGACTTCTATATTTTTTATATTTTAAAACTGCTTTCAATGATTCGAAGGTACGTATGGTTCAAAAGAATGCCAAGTAGAGAAAGAGATGTACAGTGCCTCAAATTTTCTTATTATAAATACTAATTATTGTTCATCTAACCGAAAATTTTTTATATATTTGATTATAAGAGATTATTAATTTAACATAATAATTATTTTGTATTTATAATACATTTTGTTTATTGACGTAAGACTTACATAATAGTGAGTTTCAAATTCATTTTACGGCTAATGAAGAATTCTGATTCTGACTCTGACTGAAGCCAATGTTCAGTCACTTGATCTTGTCGTTATTGAATTTCCAGACCAGCTGGCTGTAATATCCTTAACATAATTTAATGATAAAACGATAAATTACAACAATTAAAAAGTAGTTTTTATCAGAATATATTGTCTCTCTAAATACTTTGCATAACTTAAATTCAGCATTGTCTGAGCCAATTTATCAACTCAATATAAAACACAAAGTCAAGGAGGAATAGATATTTTGAATCTGATTTATATTAATGATGTAAAATATAATTTATTAAAGTACTCATTATATAAATATGAAACAGACATTGCTATATAGACATAATGGTGTCTAATTAACATTGTTAGATATTTATTTCTGTATTAATATGTTCTTTGTCACATCGTGTTTAACAAACCTTGCGTAAAGTTAATGGAAATTACGTGTTCAATTGTTTTGTTCTAGCCTATGTGCAAACAATAAACAAAACTTTGCAGTGTTTTTGATTAGTCAAAGCGATACCTACATTTCCAGTTAAAACTATTACGAAGTCGCTTAATGTTAAAATATTAGTGAGAGTGTGTGTTTTTATGGTCGTTTCTTATTTCTGTTCCGGAGATTCAACCATCTTGCGTCTAGGTTATAGACGCAAGAAAACGTAATATGCACATATTTTAAGATTTAAATAGTTCAGCCTAGAATAATTTGGATTTAAGCAATTATATACTGATTTCTATGTTTTAAATATAAAAGCTAAACTTATTTTATCATTAAAAGTACAAACCTTTTCTGTAACAAGAAGAGAGTTAGGATATATAATGAGCAAATTTACGTTTAAACCCTTTTAGTTGGGTAGGATTTATGGTTTGATACTGAATTTATAAGAATCCAAAAACTTCACAGGGGTAATGTGAGTTTCTTGAATTATTCTGAAAACACTAAGTATACATTCACATGTAAAGGTTATTAAAATACTTTGACATATTATTTTTAATTTATGTTAATTCACGAGAAGATTAAGCAAAACCCACCGTATAAGGACTACTAAGTTTAATCTACCTCAGGTACCTCGGCTATAAGTTTGGTACACCTTTAAGTATAGTGTTAAAATTTCAAGTAGGGACTTATCATATTAATCACTTAAGTATGAATGATGTTTATAAATTTGTTAATATCTTTTCTGGGTCTTCTACTTGTTTTATGTTAAACTAATCTTTCACCCACTGCCTCTAACCCTACAGCTGCATATCTTGAACATTACCAGAGTCTTAATTTATATTTCGGTTGTAATTTTTGTTTTATATGAAGAAGAGTCTCTAAAATCTTTTATAATAAACTAACAACTTAAACCTAGGTTGACTGTTCTGTTCGGGTTGATGGGTGAACTCCCTTATAAATGAATAATTTACGTTTTGCAACACTATTTGTATTATATTGAATCATTGTACGTCCGACAATAATCCAGTTATGTTGACCAAACCAATAAACGGAACGGAATATTTCGTAAGGATACTAGGATATTGTTAACAAGTTTAACAACTGAACGTAACTGTTTGGTCATGTATCCCAGGACGGACAGTTTACAAGGTTCGGCACTACGGTTATTGTTACGGCCTACCGTTTTATGAAAGGAATTAATACTTGCCCCAGTTTTGTAAGGGTAGTGGCTCTATAATTTTATAAATTGAGACACTGCAATACACACGACTTTTATGTGTTGAACAGTTTATTTTTTTCATTGCTCTTTTCAAATTTTATATAAATATGGTAAAAAAATTGTTATGATTCATGGTGTTATATTATACATCTTGTTTCAACGATGATATGATAAGATATTGACTTATTTAGTACTTTACTTTATTAATCCCCCTGTAATCTTAAAACATAATATTTGAACTATTATTTACATATATATATATATATATATATATATATATATATATATATACTAAGGACACATATATACTTAACTATATATTGTTATATTTACTACCCAGCTTACAATAATAGAAGCCTACATAAGTAAATACAATTAAAATATAAAGCAAATACAAGCTAAAAGTACTTGGTTGCCGTAGAGAAAATCGATAAACGTTTCAGAGCCCGCTCAATCAAAGCACTCGTAAATAGCTTCTGTCGTCCACTTGACTGTTATTGGATTCCAATTAGTTTTTGTATTAGGCTTTAAACTATAAAAACTAAAAATCTTTATTTGATTATAAGTATTAAAAGTGTCAAGGAAAGTGTTTAACACAGTCTCACATTACTGTTCTTCATATAACTAAAACAAAAACTACGACATAGCTTGCAGGTAAGATATAACTATAGATGTAAATCTATCAAATCCAATCAAAATAAATAAAATTTCTTTGGTATATTTATAATAAAATATTTAATATATGCACAATATGAAATAAGCATATTAAACTAGCTGCAATGTTAGTAATAAATTATAATTAACACGTTGGCTGCTGCGGACCTCCATCGGTTTTATTTCTCAACATAGAAATTTATGAAAATTTCAAGTTTAAACATGTTTTAAGCAGCGAAAGTGTTGAAACACAATACATTATTTTCCACTGATACATAGTTTGATGAATTCCGTTCATTCCAAGACTAAATAAACCAAATATGTTTACAAATTTAAGTCCCGATCACGATTATGTCTAAATAAGCCATATCTGTTTACAAATTTAAGTCCTGATCTCTATTATGTCTCATTGAGGAATAAAATCTAAAATAAATATTGTCCAGGCTCAGAAGTAACAACTCCAAAATTTCCCACCAGATTACATAATAGTGGGTGCTGATATCTTTACTTATATATTTTACTAAGCTTTATATTCATCCGGACACTTTACAATACCATCATTTAACACCACTGTTTTAGACAAATGTTTTAGTCACATGTACTAGGTAAACGTTAGCCTGATAGCAGGGTATACGATAACAACTTTAGTTTGATTAAATAAATGGTTGATAATCATTTTTAAAAAGAGAATGATTATTAGATCAGATAATTTTAATATTTTAATAATTTTTGTTATCTTTGTGTAATAATATATAATGCATTTTTCATTTTAAATATGTACAGCAAGATTCCTTTTACACGTTATTATTTATTTCAGTACAATTAGCTAAATAAATGTGGGGACAACGTAACCTCAACGTCACAGCTAAATGACAGCTTGATACTCCTTGGAGTAAAGTCAGTTTTGTAATCACACTGCTTTGTTTTTTTTCTATTGTCTATAATATTTCAGTAATTTAGGAAAAAATACAAATGTTTTAAAATATCCTTTTTAATTACAATAGGTAGGAACTAGGTACTAGGTATAGTTAATCTTCATGTTTTTGTCCAGATTAATATAAAATTAGTTAGAATATATTCAATAACGTTTTAATGGTGTTAATGTTATTCATCAAGAAGAAAATCCTTTACATACTGCTTTTTAAAAATAATTTCAGAATTATTTCGAAAGGGATTATTTGGAGCTTATCTTAAAAAAAATTATCAAACTCGCCGGAATGGGATTGTATTTTTCAGAGACTACATTAAAATGTGACTACCTACAGATAACAGTTATTTTTTATTTGAAGTAAAGGTAAGTTGTTGTTTGTTTGTTTATGGGGGGATTAAATATATTATACAGCCTCAGGAAAGAGGGAAAAGAGTTATGGGAAAGGCGGTAGGACGGGTTAAGTCTGCCTCGCTCCAGAAAGGGAGAGAGACTTAGCTCCCGGGCTCTGTCGGTAACAGAACCCCAGGACGAATCACCCTCTATCCCGACGTCCCCCTAAGTCTATCAGACAAGGACCACCATCGCACAGAGCCTGCAACCTCTCAGCGGTCGGGTGGCCCCAGGACGGTTCGTCCCCCAGCCAAGCAGACCCGAGAGGTAGATTAAAACAGTAATAAATCTCTCAGAGGTTTAATTTAAACTTAATTTGGAAATGAAAAATATATATTTGTATAATCTTTAATTATTTAATTATTATAATAATTTTTATAATCTTTTATTATTTTATAATCTTTTATTATTTATGACTACAAATTATTAATAATGTTAAGTTATAATATTATTATTAATGTAAACTGGTAATGTACAATGAATATTCTACAACATATTATATTGACCTGTTCAATATTTTTTTTCTTTTTGTCAACGTATTCACACATATTCTGCCAGACTAAGAATAAAACATGGCAAATAATTCTAGCTGTGTGTCCAAAAAGACATAGACCCACTAACTTTCGGATGAAGAACTATATCCATTTAAATTATAACATGTAATTTTAAACTAATTTTGTTTCAAACACCTGTAAAAAAAGATTATATCATTAATTTTGTATTTGAATTACACTGCTGATAAAACACTGGTGGTTGATGAAAATATAAATATCATTTTATGCTGCCCTCAAGTGGAAGTAGAAGAGAACTACCTCATTTGTAAACTCAAGTTTATGTTTTTTATAAACAAATTTCGAAAACAAATTATAACCTGCTGTTAAACAATCATATGCTCACATCGTGTTTTTATGTAAACTTTGTTTAGTTATATTTTAAGTTTCTCCCGGCTGATATCAATGTACGGTGTTTTGTACCTGTGTATGACGATACAGTATTGAAAATATATTACTTTTTTGTTGGAGGATTTAAATACGCTAATTTACATTAAATCAATTACCCATTTCAGGCCTTATGTAACAGATAAAATTGATTTCATATGAACTGCAACATCCAAAATAAATTCTGGTTATATCCAGGAGACGCTACACTTCATATTTTTATTGGCTTTTTGGTACAAACTTTGACGGGAAGAATAGCTCGTTTACTGTAGGGAGAACTATATTTTGTAAGTAATAAAGTGCCAGTATAACGTATATTCAAATATTATAGCGAATGGATTTTTGTTTCTTAGACAAAAACTAAAAAGACCGCAATTAAATTGCCTGTAAGTGCAAGCATGTAGGTATTAATTGGTCAATATGGCTTTGAGCCAGCTTGTCAGCAATACCCGTTGGAATAAGATATCTAAAGCAAACACCCATTTAAAAATGCATTATTTTATTATTTTATAATTATTTAAAAGACCAATGTGTTTTTCCTTTTTATTATAAGTTGCAGCTTGTACAAAACTGATGCTGAGTTTTACACAGAGGCCTAGGCGCTAGTGCTGTTATTACACTCGAAAAGCTGTACAAAATAATTGTATAAAACCAAAAATCCAGAAAGTAGCATTTAGATTATAGTTGTCATATCTTTTAAACTAACTCGTATTTCATAATTTTATAATCACTGCTTCAAACTAAACAAAACCTGTGATATAAATAAGAAGTGATTTAGTATTTTTTAAAGTAATTTATTATTTTAAACTTAATATTAGAGTTTTAAGTTTTAATACAGGATAAATAAATTAAAGCTGCTGTTGTGTATTATTTTTAACTACTATTATAGCTCTGTTTCATGGAACATTTCATCCCTATTTAAAAAACCACTGATTTTATTATTTTCACTTACATGTTTATCATGTTACACTAAATGAAAGTTTCCTCACATACGTCACGGGTATTCTTATTACGTTGAACCAACAACATCAATCATAATCGTGTAAGTTATGGAAATTGGATTTTCTCTTCAAAACTAATATGTTTTTTCTTGTTTTTTTTGCATTTTATATTATGAATATGTACAATTACTATTGGAATTAATTTTAACATTTATTACCTGCTAGCTTGAGTTTATCATTGCACTTCTGTATACCTCAAAATTCATCTTATTGTTATTGGATGGTTAATGTAGTAAGGATATGGTAACAATTGCTATATGTATATTTATTGAAATTTTCAAGATGGATTACAGAATATAAGTTTACAACTTTAATGTGGAAAAATAAATATAATTTTCAAAGTTTTTAATTTTTTTAAGAGTTAGTTACTTAGTTTTTAACCCCGTTAAAGGTAACTACAGACGTATCTTAGGTATTCGAAACCCAAAATTGTAGAAAATGTTACTATTTTCTACAGTTATGTGTACAATATATTTATTGACTGCGCATATTTTATAGATTGAATAGTAAATATGTATTAAAATGCAAATATCAATTGTATGTAGGATTAAGTTTAGTAAATACATGCAACCGATGTGTTTTAAGGGAGGTGTTCTCAAGCTTTTACTGTGCTACAAAACAATGTTGGTTTGATATACAGTTCAGCAATTGGACTTATCCATCAGGAATCTATTACTATTCTCTCTCCTCAAGTCGAAGTTATAGGAGATATATGTTGCTCGACGAAGTCACAACCAGATGTTTACAATGGTTTTCCAATGTTTATTGACGGCTTGCGATTTGGGTTGCTTTAACCTTATATTAACATTATTTGTATACTAGTACAACATCTTTCCTCAATTAAACATCTTCCAACGTGGGTATTTGTTCCAAAATATCTGCAAGTATGTTGGGCACTGGCATGATTTCTATATGTGGTCATATATTATCTTTCTCTAGAGTCCTCGAATATTACATTAAACAAAAAATGAAGTTAATTCAAAACCGTTGTCGGCCACTGATGGCTACACTTCTCGTTCGTGAGGTATAGGGTTCTATTCCAAGTCGGTCATTCGAGAATGGGGTTGTACGGTTTCCCATCTCCCTCAGTAAAATTCCGGATTGGTTCCAGTAAAACGTGCCCTGGCCTGTAGAGCTTGTCTGTTTTCGTAGACTATTTAGGCTTCCTTATTTACATCGTCCTTGCTTTCTACTTGAAAGTGGATTGACATCAAGAAAGATATCACTGCTACATCCAGCAGGTACGGTTACGCAATAATGTGAATTACTTATAATTCAAAGTATTAGTAATGGTAATTAAATTAATTTAACTAGGCTTGTAATAAAACTATCGAAAATAATATGTAGCACACAAGACATGTGCAAACTAACCTATAAAACAATGTATAGATAGTGATTGTAGGGTTTTCATAAATAACATAACTTAAAACAACGATCTTTACAAATTATAATTACAATACAAAATCTTAACGTACATATTTTTTTATATTTCTTGTGGTTTAAGAAGTTATAAAACCAAACAATAAAACATTAGTAGGAATTCTGTCGAATGAAAAATAGTTGCGTAGCAGGTTAGCAACGAATTAATTATTTAAAGTAATAATCTTTTTTTAGATAGGAATGCAGTACCCACCGACTAACATAGAGTGTAATGGAATAAAAATCGGTCATTACGTACCAATATTGCATTATTATTGACAGGACTGCAAATTAGTCGATTTATTGTTTATCGTTAACTAGCTCCTATTCCCGTGCTCTGTAACGGGATGAACATTTAGAGTGGAACACTTTTAAACAAAACAAAGACATTCTGTAGTTAGATATAATTCTTATAACAGCTCTAATGAACTGAATTAAAAAAAAACCACATGTGAGACCAAAAACTCTACATATGAATAACATGTAGCCTTGAAAGTCCAGTAGGTTAGAGCCCTGTATTTCTAAATAGCAATTGTTCTATGACACTCCTGTGTACATAGGCTATGTTTGTTCAAAATTTCAGCTGAATTATTGGTCCAGCACCAGCACTTTAGCGTGGTGGATCAACAGACAGATTGACACCAACTCAGTGTCAGTGCCCACTATTTTTATGATAGTAGAGATGACACACATTGGGTTCACATTGTCATACAATATTTCACATTCAGTACCATTTTTGAAATGTTAGATCTATTTTTTTAAACCTTATTTATTAGTAAACAAATACTTTATTATTCATATCGCAATTTAATGGGAATAACAAAGTTAAGCTACAAGACCAAAATAAAAATACTTGAATAGTTTTTAATGTAACATAAGAAGATTAACCAATTAATTATACAGCCAATATAAATCGAATACAAATATTCTTTTAAATGAAGATGTTTTCTTTCCCTTGGGTGATGTTTCATAGACTATTCCTATCGCAATGAACATCCCACTGCATATACTTGATCGTGTTTTGTTTTTGAAAGGGATTTCTCCTATTTATTTTGTATACAGTGTCTAAACTCAAACTCTGTTAATATCCTTGGCCAGTCATACAAGGGAAATAATGTTTTCACATATTGTAAATTGTTAAATGTTTAATGTTTCTTTGGGTATGTACATGTTTGTGTTTGGTGTTAATATATTTTAATCTCAAGACGATGACAGTATTTTCTTCTGTGATAAGTAAAGATTTGATAATGGGACGAAACTAGTCCTGAAACTAGTAATCTTATAAACTAGGGGATTGATGACGACAAGGGATGTAACATAGATTTTTTAGTATCTAGAAGGTACAAGGTAGAAGGTATTTTTTCTAGTATATTACAAGGTGAATATTGTTTGTTTTTCCTTGCAGTTTGATCGGCTTGGGATGGCGTGAGTCGGATTAAACATTTTCCTGGAACCTCACACGGCCACACTCAACTCCCACAGACTCTTCCCTCACCACACAATACCTGCTGTATGAAACATCTGGTGGAGACTTCCACTAACTAGGTAGATGGATAGCGTTATTTCTCATATCACACAGTATAAAAATACTGCTTCTTTTGATAGCCTGATGCATTTGTCATATACCTCAAAGGCTTGTATTTAACATAGTTTCTCATGAAAGTCCATACTAAACGGGGTAAATATGGTTAGCAAATCTAGAAAAATTAAAAATACACCAAGTTATTGTTTTTTGATCAGTTGTACTGTTTCTTTAACCATAGGGATATAGTAGAGTTTAGACTCAATTTTCATAGAATTTCAAAAACTACCTGATAATATAATCTCAACAAAATATTATACAAATTGGTAAAATAAAATTATTAGCAAACTAGGCTATTTCTAAGAGTTGTTGAGTGAGTGAAATGTAGTCTCGTTAGTGATTTTCTGGCGGTCCGTCCCCGTGCATGTGAGAGTTTAGGGTCACTATGCCGATACATGCCTAATCCTGTAGTGTCCAGGAATTCCTGTCTACCTGACCGGAAAAAAACAGGCTCACATTGTCTTTGTTATTTTGTAATTTTATCCTTATTATTTTAACATTAGTTGTTTATTTTAATGTTGTTGTAATGACAACTAAGATGAACATCTGAATGTATTTATTCAGAATAAAGAATGCCTATGTCCTAACCAGACAGTACCGAACAGCCTGGTGAAGTCTGAACACCTTGTAGATTAATGTAGTGTTAGATATCAGTTCTCATTTTATAACAATACCAGGGAATATGATCCTATAGCAACTAAAAACCTATAAATACATATATATATATACATTTGTTTTAAATAAACAATTATTTATACCGTATTTATACCTATATTACTGCTTAAATTTGACTATTAAGTTTCTAAATATATATAAAAACATTTTTTGTTTTACTTTGTATTTTTCGGGCGATATATTGATATACATAATGTTAAGTTGTGATGTAACAAGGCGTGGATACAAATGCCAAATGGAGCAATTGCGGCTGAAAGTTATTGGTGACAGGTAAATGCTTCGAATTCTGATCACTTGTTTGAGATTCTATCCCTTCCTCGGCACCTAAACATGTTTCCCATTTTGATTCAAGCCTTGAACTGAAACAATGATATTAAATGATATTAAAAATTAATTGAAATGCATAGTGTACAAGCAGTCATTTTGTCATTTCCAAGATTTATTATTTTGCCTCAACTAATTAGTCTATAAATTAAATGGTGAATATTTTAACTTTAGGTATTTATTCGGGTGAAGCCAAGGAATATAAGATAAAAGAAAGTAGGGATAACAATTGAATTTAGCTCCAAACGGGTGGTCCTGTATGCTCTGTTTACACCATTCTTTGTTTTAGTTTGAGTAAGTGTAATCATACAAATTTTAATTAGATTTTCCAGAATGCCTGAGTTAATATTGCTAGAGAGGTAGCAATATTAATTTGAAAAGCGTTCACAGTTTCAATTACTCAAAATATATACGGGCACAAATAGATTGTTACTTAATAACCGAGGTCCATTATGGTGCATGTTTTTTTTTATAATTGTCATTAGTTATTGAATAATAATTTCAACAGAATGATTCACTTTATTTCCAATGCATTATTATTTAGTTATGATTATATCTTCCAATCATAGTTTATAGTACGTAATAGTTAAAATCGTAAAATGATTGAAAGCCCAGTTTTAAAAAGGACATTAACACAATACCATAGTTAGAAAAACGTTAAAATATTAACTTCCTGCAATCATTAAACAATGAAAACGGTGGTCTTAATTAGCCATCAGTTGTTTTGTGTAGATCCGATGGACTCGACCAAACTCTTTGTTTTAAAGTCCATATTAACTCTTCGTTTTAAATTTTACATAAACTCTTTGTTAATATGGCCAGTTTATGTTATGTATGAAGTTACTGCTGACATTTCCTATCACTGATTTAAAGCTATTGGTGCAACTTATTTTAAAATCAATAATGGCAAATGTCCGCAATTGGTTCTTAAATACAGATCAGGTTTATAAATGTAAATCCATTAAAACATTAAACGTATATTTATCCTAAATAAAAAACCATAAATATTAAGGAAATAGATATTAGTACCCTTATTTTTTAACTATATGTTTCATAGTTAAGTGCATTTTCACAGTTATTTTATTAACTTCACAATGATGATAGTAAACAAAGGTAAACATAATAAGAGCTTTGTTGCTTTCTAAATGAAAATGTATAAAACTAATAGGTAATGCGAGGATTTTCTTATCTTTCCATATCATTATATTTAAATATGTGTGTGTTTTTTAGCGGATTTACCCTATAGGGAAGAAGCTATTACCGTCACTGGCATGGTAAGACTTAGGCCCGGGACCATGATAATTTTTCGTTTTGAGGTCTCCAGATCCCAAAACCACCATGCGTTCAAAACTGTATATATATATAAATATATGTGTGCCCGTGAGCACGATAACTCTCAAAAAAATTGTCTGATTTTGATTAAATTTGGTAAAACGTGTAACGAAATATTGATGACTTTATGTTCGAAAACCAGACAGATCGATCTCTCTGAAGGGTGGGGGTTTTGTACCCCCAAAATCAGGTTTTTGGAGCTTTTACACATAATGTTTGAAACGTAAAATTTGTGTTTTTATCATTGGATTCAGTAAAAAAACAAAATTTGGTATATTGAAAATTGCTCTACGTCAATTGGTTCCAGATATATTGAAAGTGCTAAACATAGTACGTTATCTCATGTTATTCTTATGGAAAATAAGATCAATTTTATTTCTAGCTTATTTATGAACGTATACCGACAAAACTTTGTTTACGGCTTCATCTGGTTGTGAACTATTGATATAAGAAAAAAAAAAAAACAATGTTTACCGATAGTTCAAGTAGCACCAAATCTGCGTTCTCAGCTCCCTTGTTATTCTTATGGATAATAACTAAAATGGCATATATCGCTTATTTATAAATGTATATCGATGAAATTTGGTATGTGGCTTGACCTAGTTGAGTTATATTTTTATTTGCATAAAATCCAATATTTTCCTTGTTGCAGCAAACCTGCGTACTCATACACCATGTTTTTCTTATGGAGAATAATTAAATTGCTATATACTGATAATTTATGAATGGATAATAAAGGAACTAGATTTGCGGCTTATGCGGTATTAAGACATATATCAGCATAGGAAATTCGCTGAGTACGCAGGTTTCTTGTGATGAGGGTATGTTACTTTTGCTTTGCTATGTGTATAATCAGGATTCCTTCCATGAGCTTCTAATGTGATATTTTCCAAGACTATATATTTGTCTTTGCCATGTTTAAAATCTTAGATTTTAGCGAATTTCCCCTTTAGCAACATTTCTGACTTTAATTTCGACAACCAGCTAGATCGCTTTATCCAAAGGCGTATTTTGGGTAGGTTTTGTATCGCAAAAATGTTTTTTTTTAGTTTTTACATATACAATTGTAGTAAATCACATTTTAGTTTTCACCATTGATTTCAGCTTAAAAGAATTTTTTTTATCTTTGGTCTACGTCAATTGGTTTCAGAGATATTGAAAGTGCTAAACACAGTACGTTGTACAATGTTACCCTTATGGGGAATAAAAAAAATGCTACATATCCTGACAAAACTTGGAATATTGCTTCATACCGTTATGATCTATTGATATTTGCACGAAAAAATATTTTTTTGCTGATAGTTCCCGTAGCAAAACATACTCAGCCTCCATGTTATCCTAATGGAAGATAGGTAAAATGTTATCCCCCTTAATTATGAACATAAATTAATACAATTTAGTATGTGGCTTCACCTAGTAGAGTTATAACACATTTTTTATAAAAACCCATTTTTTGTGTACCTTGTTTCAGTAAACCTGCATCCTCAGACGCCATGTTATTCTTATGGATAATAATTAAAATGTCATAAATCATTAATTTATAAATGTATATAGATGATACTTGGTATGTGGCTTTAAGTGGTATTAAGATATATAAGTGTGCATTGGAAATTCGCTGAGTATGCAGGTTTGCTGCTGCGGGGGTATTTCACTGTATGTTAGAACTAGCTGCCATCGTACCCGGTTTCACCCGGGAATAAACCCTATGGTCTGAGCTGCATTTTGTGGCTAACCCGTGGAACTATTACGAATAACGATCAGCGGTTTGAATTTTCATCAGCTCAAACCAAAGTGGATGTACATAAGAAAAAAGCACTGTACTGGGTTACAAGTTTGACTCCCCGTCAGTCAGAGCCCTAAAGGAATTTCTTAAATTCCTTTCTTAGGGGTCACCTACGTTATGGAAAGAGTATACGTGCCAAATTTCGTAGTTTTAGGTGTAGAGGTTTGGCCAGGGGAATGATCGGTTTTTCGTATTTATATATATAGATAAGGTGAGAAAATTAAATTTTTATAAAACCAACAAAGCCGATCTTTATCAGAATATGTCAACCAGATGCAACAAGCTGAGAATCAGAATAAACGTCTTGGAAGACAATAAATTATTCCATCATTATTTTCAGAGACTCCATAAAATGTGAACTAAAATTAGCATCCCATGAATTTTGTGTAAAATGTTACCATACGTTCCTTATTCATAATGGCAATTTTCTCCAAAATGTGTTAAAGTAGTCAAAACCCAGAAATTAAGAAAGTTGGAACATTGTAGACCTGATAATATTTCCAGCAAAGCAAAATAGCAAATATAAATAAAAATAATTTTAACAAAATGATTTGGAAAAGAATGAGTTGTCATATATTTGGAAAGGATTTGGTGCACTTATACACAATAGGAATTCTAAACACCTGAGTGGACATACGCCCAACTACTAGAAATTAGCTATACAGATGATAATACTTATAAAATACATGCTCATCACAGAGAAATATTTCTCGATTTCGAGCTACGGGTTTACTAGTAATGTTTATAGGACAATATAAAACAAAATGATCCAAATTAAAATTAGCTAGTTGTAATACCAAATACACAAACCACTCAGGCTGAAACATAAATGTGATTAGTATCAACTTCTGCCGTACTGGAGATTTCGCAGGTTTTTTACATGGAAGATATATAGGAAATAAAAGTATTAAATTCTAAAATTATACAAAAACAAGTACATTCGTTTTGATGGAACATTATCGACAGTAACAAGAATAAACAATATTAAATGAGTTTGCACGCAGCACGCTGACGTGAGGGAAGTGAATTTCCACATAAAAAACTATAAAAACTCAAAATCAGTTAAAAACATACATTTATTCCAATTTTTATTCAAATCTGAAAATATTGATTTTTGGCTGTTCTGATGCTCCTGGTTCTATTTACCTGCAATGGTGGGAATAAAATTTTGCACATTATAAGGCTAGGAGAAGGTCCAGTTAGGCTTTAAAGTAGGCGTGAGGTTGTTGGGGATGATAAAATTACACCAACAAATGAATAATAGGCTTTTCTTATGTAAAATCCCCATAAGACAACGTTCTGTGTTTGGCTGATACACGTATTCCTTAATAACTCGGTAAATATTTATGCTAGAATAACGAGAGGGGGCTTAAAAGTTTTGTCACACTAATTACCATCTTTTAACATGCGTTAATTTCACATCCGGGGCTCTTCCGACCTTTTTTGGGTCCAAAAACTCGAAATATGAAAGATTAATCCCCAAAAAAGGGGTTTAGAGTTTTCCGATTGTTTTGCCCAACGAACTTGTCCAACAGATTATAGAAAGGAACGTCCCTACCAAATTTGAAGTAAATCGGACAAAAAATGCGACCGCTAGAGTGCATACACACATATATATATATATATATATATATATATATATGTGTGTGTGTGTGTGTGTGTGTGTGTTTGTGTGTGTGTGTGTGTGTGTGTATATATATATATATATATATATATATACAATTTTGAACGACCCCCCAAAACGTGTTCAGGGGGTCACGTTAGGACCCCCGGTCCCGGGGGGTTAGGTCTATGGTGGTCCCGGGCTTAAGTTTTACCGTGCGGGTCATGCTAATAGTTCACTTTCCATAGGAAATTCACGAATAATTTCATTGTATAGAAAAGGTAAAGTTAATGTTGTTTATGTGGTTAATAACAACAAAAGATGCCGTACAATCTCTCACCTTGATTTTAAATATATTTAAATATGAACTACCATTTAATTTTAATAACAATTTATCTATGTATTAAATGGAAGGTATACGTTGTGTGAGTGTAAAACCTATACTATCTGATAATAAACGGTATCAGGAAACTGACACATACTTTCTCCCTTTCAGCCCAACTTTAATGAATAAATTACTTTTTATTTACTAAATATAGAATACAAAGCACGGTCAAATGTACAGAAAATCTTGTAAACAAGTT
Organism: Allygus modestus; assembly: GCA_963675035.1. Taxonomy (NCBI): domain Eukaryota; kingdom Metazoa; phylum Arthropoda; class Insecta; order Hemiptera; family Cicadellidae; genus Allygus; species Allygus modestus. The sequence goes on along the minus strand of OY776115.1, from coordinate 137,620,039 downwards.
GTTTTAAAAAACATCCACCCAAATCCCTGCTTTGGAGGCACTACAGATTCCATTGCTACACTCGTGGTTTTAAGAGGGGAAATGTCCCCTATTCCCTCCCCAGGGTTATTAAGGGACAAAATATTCGAATTAACTCTGTTGGTCGATGCTAAACTGACAAGCATATCAAGTTTGAATGAAATTGATCAGTAAATAAGAGAGAAATAGTAATTTTTGTATTCCCCATAAGAATAACATTGGACAACGTACTGCGTTTACCGCTAAATGAAAATTGCAATTGTCTCCGAAACCAGCAATCGTAGAATAGTTATTCAAAATACTAAATTATTTAGTTTTTTGAGCTCTTTTCAATGGTGAATAGTAATATCTTTTTATATTTATGTATTTTTATGACAAATCCAAAAAAATGAATTTTGGATGTTTTAAGTCCTGTAATTTCTGAACCCGTATTTTTACAGGAATGTGGGTGGTGTCATTTTGTTGGAAAACTAAAGTTCTACAAACGACTAAAGTTTAATCAAAATCGTAAGAATCGTTTTTGAGAAATTTGGATTTTTCATGTTTTTTGGCGGTTTTTGGGGATAATTACCCTTACAAATAAAAAAATTCAACAAAATTCAAAAAATACCTGGAAATATCGTGGATTAGTACCTACATACCAAATTTCATAAAAATCGGCCCATTGGTTAGGGCTCTAGCTCTGTACACATCCACACAGACAGACACACACACACACACACACACACACACACACACACACACACACACACACACACACACACACACACACACACACACACACACACACACACACACACACACACACACACACACACACACACACACACACACACACACACACACACACAGACACACACACACAGACATCACGTAAAAACCACTTTTGTGGGTTCAGGGAGCACCAAAACGAATATTTCCACTAACAACTGAAATTAAAAAATTTTTACGAAAATAATACTTTCTCCATATACTATGTATAGAGGGAGAAAGTAAAAAAACAGCATATCAAAAATTTATAAAATACTGTGTATACAGAATCCTACATAGTGTATGGTATTTACCAAACTCAAAACCTATTTAAAAGGCAAACCCTGCTTCAATGAAACCCCAGTCACGTTATTGTGAGGGGGGAATTTGAGGACCTCGTAACGAATAGTACCTCTGAGAATAACCCAACCCCAGTAATATAACTTGGACCGATATAACTTGGATCTCAATATTGTTATAACTCTTGTTTGGGGGATTGTCCAGGGAATCAACTTGTCCAACACAAACATAATTCAGTGTAATTCAGAATTTTAAAACTAAATAAACAGAAAAGAACAGCTTTTCATCCGTCTTCGATAACTGTACTAGATTTAAGTATATACCATGTGTAGGATTTTAAATACATGTTTATGATACGGGCAAAAATAACTTTATACATTTTATTAATTGGAAAAAGGTGAAGGCTTGAAATTTAATTATACATTTAAGCATAGATTACTCTATTATTGATATATTAGAAAGACGAATGTAATATATTTCCCTCGCATGAAATAATCTAGATTAAGTAAAAAATCTTACTTCTGGAACTCTACGTGAAGATACTTATTAAAGACTTAAGGGTTTTTAAAACTTTAACTAATTTAACAGGTAAAGTAATAAAAAATATCATAACCTGGATATGACTAGTATATATTTGTTTTATACTTTATTTTCTGTTTAAGGGCGTGCTGAAAGATCTTTAATATATAACTTGATATATAACTTGAAATAGTTTGTAGTATACGAGTAGCTTGTAGTTTAGATTTATGGATTGAACTATGATAGTATGTAGAAACAGGTTTGAATCATACAAATCAATCCCCAAAGTACATACCTTTCAGCACAGGTGTACCTTAGCAAAGGTATATTTTATAGGAAACTGATAATACTAAAGTCCAGTTCGTTGGACAAATGAAAAACCAGTCCTTCAAAAGGCCCAACGTTAAAACTACCATTAAACTTATGACTGTCCTTGCTTTTCACTTGTGAAACTAACGTTTAAACAATTAACAGCTAACTGTCATACACGTTTAAATTCAACGTAATTTAGTAGCTTAAAATTCTAAATTACAAACCCAAAATCTCCTTGAAGGTGTCAAATAAAGTTATAATTGGTCTTTTAGAAATGAAATCTAATGGAATAGTTAATGTAGATATGTACATATCGAAAATATAACGTATGTTTAATGTTGTCGAAATTCTGCAAACCCAATAGTGAGCTGATAAAATTAACAGTTTTACATTTTGATGAAAACATAAAATAGGCGGAAGCAAAACTGCAAAAAAATAGTTACAGCGATAAATTTGTTTAATCGTCTACTAAAAGTTATTTTCGAGTACACAGATAATTAGGTATTACATAGAGTTTTTGTGTCAGTGTGTTAAAGACTTAATACACTAGTATTAAGTGGTTTTGTATCTTATAATTGTATTATTTATTTAATTCCATTCCAACGGTACAACACCATTTTGTTAATACTAGACATATATATATATATATATATATATATATATATATATATATAAATTGAAAAATTTCAAGACAGCAATTTAGTAGTAGTGAACAGTAGAAATATCAGTAGTAATCATCAATATAATTTCAAGTTTCAGCCTCGTGAGCCCTTCATCAGTCTATCCGGCGTAAGTCCACCATCTTGCTACACATCCATTCGCTAGAGATGAAATCACAGACACGCACTTACTTTCTTACTTGAATACTTGTTTTCTCCATCGTTGACCGACACTGTCGGATAGATTGCGTCAATCACAAAAATATAAAACTAAAACTTACACTAATATTTACAAGATGGCGGAGGATTATTTAGCTGACAAGTGACACCTCACTGAGCTCATCCAGCGAGTAGAGAGGCCTATCCACCAGGCAGTCCCTCATCACAGCCTTGAATCGCTTTATATCGAGAATGCGAACTCTTTCGGGTTGTTGACAATTTTCATCGCAGAGTACGGGTATCCTCTCTGCGTACCTCTAAGGCGTCATCGAGGCAGGTCCAGATCTTGTGCATGACGCGTCCGATGTCCATGCTGGTCCTCTCTCTTTGGAAGATTCATTAGGTTCAATTTCAGGAGCACAAGGCTATTGAGGACATACTGGCTATATAACGTGAGCACACCTAGTTCCTTGAAAATTGGCCGGCAGTGGTCAAGGTATCCCACCGACGTTATAATACTCAATGTTTTTTTTTTTCTGAAGAAGCTGTATGTCATAAGCAGCTGAGGAATGCCCCCACAAGACTATGCCGTAGATAATATGGCTTTGAAAAAGAGCACGAAAAACTATAAGAGGGTATGGTTTGGTTATAACCAACCTAAGCTTCCTTGAGAGATAGAGAACTCTAGCCAATTTAACAGATACCTTGATTATATGTTGTTTCCAACCTAACTTAGGGTCAATCCAAAATTCAAGGAGCTTCACAGCTTCGTCTCCCAGGGCGCTGGAATTTAAAAAACACCACAGGTATTGTGTTTTTTCTTCATTAATTTTAAGATGGATTGACGTTAACCAGTCCTTGGCCCGATCCAGGAGGTTATCGGCCTCTACCCGCAGTTGAACGATGTCGCTCCCTCTAGTGATCAGTGCAAAAAGCAATGTTCGGCCATTTAACCATTAATGTTCGGAGGTCGTTTATCATAATTGTAAAAATCAACAGGCCAAGGACAGAGCCCTGTGGTTCGCCGTGCTCAATCATTTTCATGCTGGAAGAGGCCGCAGCCAGGGAAAAAATATGTTTCCGGTCCGCCAGATACGCAGCAATGGTTTTGCAGAACAGTTACACAAATCCCGTATTTGCGAAGTTTGGCTATTACAGTGTCGTGGGAGACAACGTCAAACGCTTTACTCAAGTCACACAAACCAAGCATAACCGAGTCTTCATCTTCAAAAGCTTCTGTGATTTGTTTATCTAGACTTGAGAGGGCAGTGGTAGTAGATCGTCGTCTTCTAAAACCATAATGAGCATCTATGAGCGAATTGTTGCCCTCAAAATATTCTATCAGTTGTCTGCATGACAGCATCAATAACTTTTGAGAGTATTGGTAGAATTGAAATTGGTCGGAAGTTTGACAGCAGTGACGGATCATCTTTCTTAAAGATCGGAATTTATCGAGCTGTTTTAAAGTTATCAGGAAATGTTCCGGTGCTTAAGCAGATGTTGATGACTATAGTGAGGGGAAGCAAAATACATCAATCACTTATTTCAAGACACAGCACGAATTCCTATGTATATCTTGACTTCCAGAATCATTAAAACCCCTAACAATATTTAAAGCTTTACTAGGACTCGAATCTTTCCAGTTTGCAAGTGTTAGGAGTGGTGAAACATCGGGAAGTGTGGCAACGGGATCGATCTGTAACATAGGCAAGTTAGCCACAGTGTCCTCAACAACCTCCACAAACAATAACTTGTTCCAAAAAATTAACAGATTAACCTCCCATTTTGCAGTTATTTATGAATTTGTGGGCATAATTATATGTAATTGCACATCCGTTGGCATAGTACAACAAAATGTCCAATTAACAATTAAATCGACTAATAAACAACAAAGTATTTTGCGAACAACATATCCAAGAGGTAGTAGTTGAGGAGGTGTAGCCCAAGTTGGGGCACGACAATAGTCATGGCACGACAATACTCGCGCAAAATAAAGGTCGCAATATAAGTAAATGGGATTAGAAGATAATTATACAAATTTTAGCCTAAGACAACATATGTAATAATCATCTAAAGTTGGTAGTATTGTGAAAAAATACAGTTACATGTGGGGATAAAACATGGGTTATAACATATCAAAATATCGGCAGTAATTTTAAAAATATTGTTTAAATTTAATTTTAGTGAGAAGACAATGACTAAAACTATTACATAATGCCCTATATTAAAACATATTAAGTAGTTTAAAGTTATTATAGGTTATATTGTAGGTTATGATGTACCACCGTGAGACCGAGATCACTCAAATACATCGGTCGTAGTCAGCAGCCCACGAGCCAGCGAGTGAGTCTACACCAGAAGCAGGCTAAACGATGGAAGCGACTCAGGAGGTTGTCGTAAATTGTTTTATTTGTTTCACACCTTCGTTGTTATGTAATGGAACACTAAATCGTACAAGTAAATTTATTTCTGAAGGCTATATAGTCTTATAAACACAAATTATTATACGTTCTACAATAACATTACCTGTAACGAAGATATAGTAAAGAAAAAACAAGTAAAAAGTGTCAATTTCTTGGTTTATTACAAGGGGACCGCGTCTAGGTGTCACCCCGTCAACCTGTCACCCCGACAAACCGTCACCTTTTAAAACAGGTTTTGAGGTGACGAGTTGACGCGCATCGTCCCCGACAACCCGTCACCATTTGAAGGAGGTGGCAGGTTGTCGGGGTGACACCTTGACGCGAGCGTGCGAGGTGATGGGTTGTCATGTACGGAGGCGTCTAATCGTCACCTCCAAAGAGAGGAGGTGACACCTTGTCGGGGTTACACCTTGACGCGAGCGTGAGAGGTGGCGGTTTGACGTCGATGCAACCGACAACTTGACACCACAGCAAATCGCCACCCCGATAGGCTCCTCCCTTTGAACTAAAATTACATATTTGCACAAATAATCAATTCGTTTAACACTGCAATAGAGACAGCTTCTTAGACTTTATACTTGGTGTGGTCCAACAAAACCGCTGATGATTTTTGTGGTGAATGGTTCTATCAGTGATTTTAAACTATTTCAACTTTCTTAATAGAGGAGGCATAACAAATTTATAATTCGTGAATTCTACTAAACGTATTTTTCAGCTCGCTCCAATGTTGTTTTTCATGTTTATAATAATTCTAAGGTAGGTAAAAAACTTTCGCAATACCGCAGAAGTAGTCATTATAGAAATGATTTTGCAATTTCGTCAAAACATCATCGACAAATTTAAACAAAACCCCCTTAGTAGTTAAAAATAAGTTTCACTGGGGGGTGACCATAATGAAAATGTGTTTCATGTGCAAGCTGCAGTTGGTTTATACGCATAAGGCAAGGCAGTTTTCAAAGCGTACTCACGCGTACTCATTTGTGTCCATATCATTACATTTTATCCGTTACTAGATGGGAACTGACGAAATGTTGAGTTTGTCATTAAGTATTGCTAGATTCTAAGTGATGTGATTAACTATCGTGAGAATTTGATCAATGCCGCAAATCACACTTCGCATAGAATTTACATATTATTTATTTTCTATGCCGCCTTCATGAGAAAAGTTAAATAGTTGAAACCACTGGTATGAAAAAATGGTAGTATCTAAAGAACCGTTCACCGCAAAAATCATCTCTCTAACCAATGAAATAGCTGTGCTGTCACAAAACAAAATGTGAGCGCTATTTTTGGACCACCCGTTATACGATTAGGCCTACTAGCAGTTTCCCGTGGCTACGCACACGCTCAAACTGAGGTTATAAACCAGTTTCTTGTTGTTGACGAAACCCCAAAGAATAAATTATAAGGTAAAACTGCAACATATAGGCTTTATTAGTTATTTGGTTTTATCAGTTGGTATGTTAAAAAATTAAGACGCTATTATGAAGGTTTATTAAGATGGCTTATAAGGACTATGAAACGACTACATATCATGAAGACTTTACACGATATTCTTTAAGATATAATTTTTTGGAGTTGAGAATAAACTATGTTAGATCAATCTCGTGTTAAGGTTATAATGTATAAGAACCTATCTTTCTTTAACTGGTATTTATGTAACTTTAAAAGGTATTTCTTTAACTGAATTTTAAATTTTGTTTCCGAGGTTAATGATAAGTTTTCTGGTACTTTGTTAAGCGATTTTGGCCCGAGATTTTGAGGTAGTGTAGGGGCTAATTCCAATCTATGAGGAGTTTGTCTATGTGTCTTTGTCTAGTAATTATGGTTATGAATATCTGTACTGGTTACTATTGTTGTTTATTTAAATTTATAATATAGTAGAATTTCAAAAATATAAATTAAATGTAATGTTAGGATTTAACAAAAAATTAAATATTTTGGTAAAGCGTTCTTTTTTAGACTCTAGACTCCCAGGGAATAATACCGTATCTTAATCTTGATTATACAAGTGAAAAATTATGTGTTCAAGTAGTATTTATTAATACCTGGTTGACTGTTGCTTGGGGGAAAACTCAGATTATGCAACTTGGCTTGTTTATGAACACCTGATGATTCTTTTGTTTACTATTTCCTCGTTATTTTGTAACCAACATGGGAACCCATAAGGTTATACATCATACATTTTTAAACTTTTTAATTCAATTTTCTCGAAACATTGCGTTTTTTACACAAAATTTAACTTCATAAATGCAGTTAAAAGTAAAAAATGCATGAGAATCGTTAGAGCCGTTTCCTAGATCCGCGAAACATATAAATATACAAGGATAAATATATATAAATATACATGGATTGATTTCTGAAACAAAGTTACGAAAAAGGTTCATTTAAAGTAATAGGACTTTTAAATTTAAAAGTCGAATGAAGCCAATCTAAAATTTTATTTGTAGCCACAAAGATACAATTCATAGCATATCGTTAATTTATTTGAAAACATACTTGATATTTGCACGGGTTACAGAGAATATATGAATCCTGATGTGTCAGATTTTTCAGCCTTTTACTTGCGAAACCTACTCTTTGTGTCATCTTCTTTGTTTACGTTTTAAAAGTCAACTGAAATTGAAATGAAAAATTTTAAAGTGATCACTTTTAATTTATTTCGTTTTTAAACTTTATTCATAGTATCATAAGGCACTTCTATGAGAAAAAATATGAGTGACTTTGAAATTTCAAATTTTGATGAGAAATAAAGTCACTAGGCCTTCTGAACATCGAGGTGGAAGATTCGATAAAAATTTACGAAACTTGTATTTTTTCGCTACTTAAAACGTTTATTTCTCGATTATTATACCATTCTAAAACAAACTGTCGTATACTTTGTTGTTTTTAACGTGTTAAAACGGAATTAGATCAAATTAGGGCTTTAAATTTCTTTTTTGGTGGGTCGAAAAATCGCCTCATTTCCTTCGTGTTAATCACGTGTTACTCACGTCGCGTCGTCGTTCGCTCGTCGTCTGCTGGTGGACTTGGCGATGAGACACGACCGTGCCTCTAAATTAATGTAGTTTTAAATACGGTAGAAGATTAAACATGAATAATTTATAATTTTTAAAAGTTTATTGTTTGTTTTAAGTATGGTAGCGCTGATAAGCCAAGTGGAGAAAGCCTATTATTGCGTTATAAGAAGACGGAAATAGATGGAGCGGGGTGGTAGGTTGTCGGAGTGACACCTTGACGCCAGCGTGCGAGATGACGGTTTGTCGTGAACGGCGACGACGGATCGTCACCTGGGAGTAGAGAAGGTGACGGGTTGTCGGGGTGACACCTTGACGCAAGCGTGCGAGGTGACAGGTTGTCGTCTCTGCACACGACAAACAATCACCTCTAGAAAAGAGGTGACAACTTGACGGGATGACACCTTGACGGCATCGGTATATTTTTACGAGGTGACAGGTTGACGCCTGTGGCCAAAATGCCGAGGTTACGGGTTGTCGGGGTGACACCTAGACGGCATCCCATTACAAGATAGCTGAATAACTTGTGAAGGTGAAAATACATCAACGTATTGCGATGATATTAACCTAGCTAAAATCTCACTTTTGATTATATAAATATATTAAAATATTGTCTAAATATAAAAATAAAATGTTTAAAAATCTGTACAATTAGATGGAAATTTAATATATTTGCTGTGACCAAGATTCAAGATTCAAGAAATTTATTTCCAAAATTTAAATCAATAAATACAGAGGGAGTACAGAAATTAGAAATTAAGCCCTCACATGTGCCTTATGGCATGTTCGTGGTGACGAGTCCTATTTAAATGTCGTTTGTAATTCCTCTTGCACTTTCACAGCTTAACTTTAATCTTAATATACTAACAAAGCTTATAGAATAAAATAATATACATGTGCAGACTGGACAGACAGAATGTATTTTAAAATAAGTATTATTTAATAAATTTAACACTAAAACTAAAACTCTCATATCTAAATATGAGAGAAACAGTTAAGAAAATCTAATTAGACTAATTCGGCAAGGTGTGCCAGTGAGATGTAAGTCATTATAAGTAAAGTAAGTATAATTAATCTGTCGAAATGTCTGGGAGTGACGAGCCTGTAGATACGTGTGAGGAAAGTTATTAGTTGGGAGTGGACAAAATATGTCCACAAACCACATGGAGTTTTATATCTCCATCGCACTATCGCATAATCAGCTCAGCATTGTTCAACAGAACCCGCGATTCGTGAGTGCAGCCATGCGTTTAAAAATCTCCCTCTGTGTTTGACTTTTTAATTAGAACGGGCTAAATGAACATGTCAACACACTCCCAGAATGTTACTCTTTCCACATTATTATAATACAAAAATGTGTTTAAGACTTTTAAGTTGGTTTGTATTTGTATGTAAAAGAGTTTTTGTATATTTTTCCTAAGTAACTATGAACGAATTAATAATATTTAATAATTATCGTTATTTGGTTGGATATTAAACAATATACGGTCATTTCTAAGGGAATAAGAAATTTAATATCCCGCAAAATTTGTTTCTTCATCGTCCAAGACTGATAGAATAAATTAGTATTTCGATTCATCTTAGTCTCTGGAGAGCTTAAATTTATATTACCGTCTTGCCTTAGTAGTATATCGATGATTTAAAGAATACCAGGCAGTTCGGAGGGTAGTGACAACAACAGTACTCGAAGAAGCTCTCAATCAAATTATATCTAACTACTGCTTCTTGTTTGTCCAGTTTTATATTCAAACCCGTGGGTTTTAGAACTGAGAGATAGAGAATTTTGAACATTTCCACAACTGAGGGAGGGATTAAGAATTTTAGAACATAAATTTATTCGTCTATTAATTTGAATGTATTGTTTTTCTAAGATGCTGCTACCTTGTCAATAGTTTAGTTGGCAGGTGACAACTGTAAAGCGGTCATGGATACAAAATTTAATATAACAACTATTCATATCTGTTTAGTAGCGACAGAACTATTTTTAATGTCTAATTACTTAACAAAAACGCTTTTTCTATAATTTTTAACTAAATTAACAAATCATCACACGGCATTCTGTAAAAAATGAACATAGATTTGTAATAGGATCAGATCATATCATCAATTACCTAACTTCTTGAAAACCATTCCCAGCATAAACAAAAAATATGAAAATTGTTTGAATACAAACCAAATTTTAGGTGCACATGGTATAACTGTAATTTAGGTGTAATTGCTGTGAATCATTGCTCCCAGTTGCCAAGTAGCTCCTTTCTGTTTTTATCTCCTACCACCTGTGAAGAGGTCATAAGTGTTATTAAGTCACTAAAAAATAGTAATTCGTCTGGCAAAGATGGTATTTCTTCCAATATTTTAAAGTAGGTAGCTGATATCATCGCTTTTCCACTGACTTTTATATCAAATCTTTCATTTCAGGAGGGTATATTTCCTTCAGCTCTTAAATCTGCAGTAGTAAAACCCTTGCTCAAAAAAGTAAATACTATTCTCCAAAAAAACTATAGATGAATTTTTATTACTTACATTTTTTCCAAAATTCTTTAAAATATTTGTTTGAACCACCTTAATACATTTTTAATATCCAATAATACTCTCTTTAATAAAAAATTTGGTTTCAGGAAGGATTACTCAATTGTTGATGCTATTTTTTATTTTATCAATAATGTTTCTAAAGCCTTTGAGAGGAGGGAAGGCGTTTTTGTAATTTTTCTAGATCTTAGTAAGGCTTTTGTTAAGCTGAACCACAAACTTCTTATAGAAATTACCATCTTGGCATTAGGGGAAAATCGATTGACTGGGTTTCTTCTTTCCTCACTGGTAGAACTCAAACTGTCGAGATCTCAAGCATCAAAGAGGGCAGGCTTCTGTCTCAACATCAGTCCACTGAAGTTGTTGTTAATTCTGGGGTGCCCCAAGGATCAGTCCTTGGGCCGATCCTCTTTTTGTTATTCATAAACGATATTGCCTACAGTGTACCGGGCGTCGATCTGTGTTTGTTTACAGACGTAACTTCATTCAGTCTATCGAACAAGTGTAAAAGCACTCTTGAAATTGATCTGTTCATCAAAAGTTGTCAACTGTTACAATGGTTCAACGATAACAATCTTCGTGTGAAGGCTGAGAAAACACAATTTGTCGATTTCAAGCTAAAGATCTCTGAAAATGGACTTGCTAGATCCTGTGTAATTATTGACGATGTTAAAATTGAGTCTTGTTACCAAACTAATTTGTTGGTTCTGGTTATTGATTCATGCCTGAATTTTTCCTCACACATTGATAAGGTGTGCGAAAAACTAAATAGCTGTCTTTTCATCCTTCGGAGACTCAAGTTCTTTGCAAACAGAGAATTTTTGTTTTATGTTTATTATGGATTGTTTCTTCCTGACCTAAAATATGGAGTTGCTATTTGTGGTGCTGAAACGGCGAAGCACAGGGAGATTTTTTGTTTGTAGAAGAAGGCCTTGCGGTTTATCTCCGGTATGAAAAGGTCTGACCCATGCAGAAGAGTTTTCATTTCTACTAACCATTTAACATTCCCCTGTTTGTATATCCTAGATTGTTGAACCTTTTTGGCTAAGAATCAGCAAATGTATCATTACAGAAAATTTACACAGTACATTCTTCGAGAAAATTCTTTGCTCTTCATTCCCTTTCATAGAACCTCAACTTATGAAAAGCAAATATATTTGTCTTCAATAAAATTATTCAACTCCCTTCCAATTTACCTTAGACAAGAATCAGACTTGGCAAGTTTAGATCGAGGTTGAGGTTGAGGTTGAGGTTGCTCCTCCTGGAAAAGGAATACTATCGTGTACAAGATTATATTAATGACAAGTTATGTTAGAGGTATTTTTTTTTTATTTTACACAGCGGATTATGAGAACTGTTTTATTTAGTATACTATTATGTTGTTAGTGAACTACTATACAAATTTTATAGTTATGAGATTTATGACCTGACCTATTGTCAATGCTATATACTGTGTAGTCTGACGACAAATAAACGATTTGCTTTGATTTGATTAGGTTGTAACAATTGTTTGACTATCTAAGAGATGATTTCTGTTGCGACGTAATGCTTTATACCGAATAAATAAATACATATAGAACGTTATGAAAAATAGAAGTAACATTTTGCTAAATATTGTAAAATGTTAATACATTTATAGTAGCCAACAACTGTATTAATTTTTATAAGCACATTTGGTATCCATTGTATAGATGAGTATATTTAGTAATATCAAAGTTGTATGCTTAGAAAATGTCTTATATGCAATAGGAATTAAGTTTAAAAAACAAAACAAAAAATAATACCGCAAAACTTTGTTAGATCTAGTGCTACTTGGATCAGCGAACCTCTAACGCTCACAGGAGTTAACAACAGACAAACATGTAACTCATACCCGCACGGATTAATTTGTTAGTGGAATTGACCATTCGGAATTTATATGATATTTGTTTTGGGAAGCTGCCTGCATGCGACTGTCCTCTCATTTATTACATGTTTCCCCAGTGAGGAAAGTGTATCAGTGAGGTACCAATAGTATGCGTGTGCTAGTTTGATTATTTGAGTTTTGTGTTTATTTTGTTGTTCATGAAGAGTGCTGCATGGTTTGCATAGACTATTAAGTGCTGCATGGTTTGAAAATTATAAAGCTTCTGAGTCAAGAGGATGAATATATGTAATTATTATGTTTTTTCTTAGTTTTAGTGACATAGCCTATCGTAAAACATATACTGAATGGTTGCAACAAATCACTTGAAGCTTTTTAGTGAATGTTTCCCGGAGAATTACATTACAATCTACAAAATGTGGCTATGTACATAGTTGCAATCGGATATGGGACGTAAACGACAAATATATATAAATTGCAATTTTTTTATTATAAAACGTTACGGGATGTAATAAAAGACGTCTTACAACACTTAAGATATATTTACACTTATACTGATTCACATACAGACGGTAAACATATATAAAAGATGGGCTATCGATTTCGACCAGTCACACCAGTCATCATCAGGCCAATACATGTCACATTGGCCTGATGATGACTGGTCGAAATTGATAGCCTAGTACCATCTTTTATATATGTTTACCGTCTGTATGTGAATCAGTATAAGTGTAAATATATCTTAAGTGTTGTAAGACGTCTGTTATTACATCCCGTATGTAATGACAACACGTAATATGCAAAAAAAAAATAAAACAAAATAAAAAGTTGTTTATAAGACGATGTGAGGGTAATCTGTTTTATTATTTTATTATTCCAACGGCAAAAGCCAATTAAAAATATTCAACACAATGTTGATTAAGATGGTCGAATAAATACATGCACATATAAAAAAATACAACGTAATCCTAAAATCTAAACAGATATAGAGTTATTACAGCAACAGATGAACGCTCAATACAGAAAATATATTAGTTTAGGAAATAAATGCATTAACCTTAACAGCATCACTTTGGTTAATCGTGATATTGTTTTAATCTGATACAAACACTTAATCAGGATACAATAAACTACGTCTCAAAACACTACACAATATATTTACACTTATACTGTACTTCCATACTTGACGGTAAAAAGATGGTACAAGGCAATCGATTTCAACCAGTCACACCGGTCATCATCAGGCCCTATCAACGAATAACAGAAACAACGTATAGCTTATATACTATTGGCTACCAGAGGTTCCGGAAAAAAGTTGCGAAAAGTACCACCAGAGTCATTGTTAACATGCTCATTAATCAATTTATTCCTATCCTTACATTTTCCTTGAAAATAAACAATCCTTCCAAAAAACTATTTATTTTTTATATCCATGGTTAAGTTCAAGCAACTTAGTAATGTGATTCCAGGTCTGTATCAGTAACCCTGATTTGTTTAACTTTATAAAGTGGCATTTATTACAAAACTATTTGATTTTTAACATTGATAACCCACTCCATGATGTTCTAAAAGTCACAGTAGATATAGTTTTTTCGAGACGTATGTAAAATGCAATATATATATTTTTGTGAACAGGAAAAATCATAAATTATATCCACAATATTTAAAGGTTAGTAGACGAGAATATTGCACATACAGCAATGACAACTAAAGAAGGAAGTGCGACAGCTTATATCAAAATTTATATTACTTCACATCATCGGAGATAACAGCAAAGAATCCACTGGGGAAATCATCGTTAGAGGATATAATTGTGTTTACTTGTAAGGATTCGCACAGTGCGCCTTTATTATTTTCATTTTCACAAACAGATTCCTACTTCCAAGAGGAAATTCGATCTTCATTTTCTAAGGATACTTGTTAGCATTTTGTACCAGATCAGTTAGCATTAGGAGATACATTTCTAAGAACCTGAACAAGTGAGACATTCTTGTTGTTCGGAATGTTAAGTAATAGTAATAAAACTAATCGACGTAAGATAAAGAGATAACTTGTATTCTCAAAAAATAGTTGGAAATTAGGGTTTTAATTGTACGTAATAATCAATAAACAATATATAGTTGCGTGTAATGGTATTTAATTGTTTTGCCAAACACAAAACGATCCAACAAACACATTTTTTTAACAACATTTCTGTTTGGTATGGAAATTCTTATTAACGTCGATGCCAATCAGCGGAAACTCATACATTAAACAAACCTAGCATTTGATGACTGGGAGAATTCTGTAAGAAGAACTAAACGCCTCAAAGTATATATCAATTTGAACAAAGAATATGTCAACCGAAAATTTATTTATATTGCATAAATAAAAGTCTTTCAAACTTTTTTGGAAAGGAACAGACAAATGGTTCTCCTAAAATACCATCAGATAAAATGGATCTGGGACTGGTAGGACAACAAATCATTTGTCTATGAACAGCTGATCCTTCCAAGAACTATTTGACTAAAACATGAAAGATTTCATGAATTTGTCAATGGTCTCAATGTTACAGTGTTTTGACCAAATCCATAAAAAATACTCTAAAATCCTGTATGCACACACACACCATCGATATTGGTAGACATGTTGACTTGAGGATAGATATTGGCCACAATGACAACAGTAAGTGTAACACAAGATCCCTGTACAGAAAACTAATAGACAACTGACTAAAAATAAAACTGAATTAATGACAAATCAACAGACATGTTATTCATATGCATAATATGTACTAAACCAGTCAAGTCTCCCTAAAATTATCACCTTAAATTTTAATAGTAATAGTTTTATCCCTTTTAAATAATTATTATTTATGTGTGTTCTTCCTAAATCAAATACTAAGATCTTTTATAGAAATATAATATTATTTAATAATAAAGACAAATATTGAAGTGATTAAAATTTAATTATTTTTATTGGTTGTAATCTTAAGCAACCGAATTTAATGAAGCATTATATCACAAACGTAAGCGTTAAATTTTACTTCCTCTATTTTTTCGAAAGAAAATTGCGAAAGTTATTTTCATTCTAACAGTAATTTTAATATAAAACGATTAATTTATATGGAATTTATAATGCACTCAGGGAGAATTTCCTTCCACAAACAATCAACTTTAAAATCGCTTCCTACAACGAAGACTTGTTATAGGGGTATTTTATTCAGAATTACTGCAGACAGAAGTGTCCAATGGTTTATCAGTTTTTGTTTATTAGTTCAGTTACTTTGGACAGTCTTTTTTAAACCATTTTTTTTTTAGTGATAAGTACTTATATAAATGTTTGTTCTAAGTTAAATTTACTACAATTTTAATGAAACACATTTAAATTGGATATAACAAAATATTCTTTATTGAGTTGTATTTTATTGCAAATCTTCTTCTTTCCACATCCACACCTATAGATTTTCGTACGGTAATTAATACGTGTTATCTGATGTCTTATATAATGATTGCTTTTGTCTGTCAACGCCTAAGTTTTTTTGCGTTTTGATTTCGAACGGTCCAAACCCTGGCCTTGCTTCTATTTAACGTTGACTTTATTATATCTGATTAAATAATAGGGCTTTTGGAAACAACAGCTTTCTCCAGTATAACTACCAAAAGTGTTAAAGTAGGACATACTCTAAAATAAGTCAGTTAGTTAATATGATAAAGTATTCAAATGTTGTTAAATGGGCACGCCACCTGTACTAGCTTGTTAATAATAGTAAATGGCCTGGAATTAGAACGTTCTTAATATATTAAGCCAACCAGTTTACAATCGTATAGTTTGTGAATATCAAAATCAATAATTATATTTCAAAAAGGTTAATAGATGACAGATCAGTAATTGATAATATAGAACCACCGTAGTACATTGTGGACGCTATTAAATCATGTTCGTGTCATTCGCGCGACCAGGTCCATTCTTCAATGACGGGCTGTGGTTATAGGCCATCAACAACCCTGGGCAACGTAAACAAGTCAGCTCAAGTGGAGGGTTGTGTCTCAAAGCCTCGAATCTCTCCTCTCTTCTAAAATTTTAATCTGGCGGTCGTTAATCGGAAGTAATTGTATTATTGTTTTACATATTTATTATAAGGAATATTTAATATTATATTATAATGTGATATTGAATATGGACTATTATATTATATGTAAATATAATATAATGAAATAAAAAGCTTTATTAGCATGGAGCTATAATGGCCAATATATTATTTGAAAACCCAGAGAAATGTAGCGCCACCAGGGAAATATATGGGAAACTAGTAGAGGTAATTTATTGTCTTCCCTTCGTTGTGTTATTATGATCCGAAAAATCTTCTTTTTGCTGATGTATCAATGTTTTACTATTTAATACAGTGTGTATTGCTTTGGTTCAGAACACGTGTTGGTGAAATAAAATTATTATTTTTTCGATATATCCTCCTTCCTTGTATTTTACACCAGGTTAAATAACATGTATAAAACTTTAAGCATGCGAAAATTACCTGAATTCCCTTTCAAATTCTTTTTTATAAATGTACAATAGACTAATTAACACTCAACTGAGCTTTTTAACCATCATTAGAAGTACAAAGTTTTAACTTGAACACACAAAGGTGAAGGAATTTTTCCCATAAAAATATTTATTGCACTTACAGAAATCAGGACTTTTAAAATGGAAAGATTGCAATTTATTATAATTTTGACTATCGTAATCACCGTTAATAAATATTGTATCCACCAATTTATTCGTTTGGAATTTTAGTAAGGACCAAAGATTTCGTCAATGCCAGCTGAAAAATTGTTCAGCATTACTCAGGTATAATAAAACTAAAATAAAATATATATTAAGAAAACAAAATACAAAAACATTAATTTAATGTAAATATTAAAAAAATACACAACCGAATTCAACCAAACCCAAGTAAATTTTTTATGGTGATAATCTATGAGCGCAACTGTTTTGGTGTAATTATCTCTAAATATTACAAAATGGTGGCCGTTAAACTTGTTATGTTAAATGGCTCAAAAGCCAGTAATTTTACAAAGTATTTACAAAATTAACTTATTTTAGGGAATGCTATGTCGAATCTAACAAGATTTTCATAATGGGAATCGAGCAATAAATAATCTACCTGTTGCAAATCTCGTTATTTATTCAATTTTTTTATTGTGGAGAAACCAAAGACCGGCTTTGTCCGGTCACACGTAAATTGTGTCAGCTTGGTTTTTTGTTACTCGATTTCAATAACTAACTTTAGGTTTGTCATAACATACCCAAACGAATTTTTCCTTATAAATATTTTGTAAAAGGGCTGATTGTATAGCTATTTAAATTAGAAAATAGAAATTGGTCGCAATTTTGCCATGTTCAGAGATAATTAAGCCGTAAATTTTTGTTGATAGGCCTTATCACCAAAAAACAGTTGACTCAAGTTTGGTTGAATTTGGTTCTATATTTTTTAATCTAAAAACACATACAGACAGACAAATGGAAAAGAAGGCACGGGAGAACCATGGTTATTAAGTAAAATGTGTAATATTGTCTCAAGAAATAATGATGTATTATTTTGTCTAAAGGGATGCGGAACAACTGTATATAATGCTGTTTTACTACTTTTATCTAGTTTTAAGTCGAGCTGACTACATGGTCTTGATGAATGTAGGTTAACTGATCAGTCAAGTTTGTACTGAAGCGGTTTCTAACATCACGTGGTCTCATTTAAATACAAATGAAAACCTCAACACGATGACCACATCAGTGGTGCAGCAGTATTTGTGTTCGCGTGTATATGTGTTTTCACTCGGTTTCATTTTTATTGGACTACGTTCAAGGAGTATGATAAATGCAAAATGCTACGCGTGTCAAACGTGTAAGAATTATGTTTGATAATTTAACAGATATCAGTTTATAATAACTGTATAAAGTACATTATTGTAGTACATTTCGCCACACAATGTTGAAACAAAAGTAGCATCAAGAGCTTTAGATATCAAGACGCTTTAGATATCGGTAGTGATAAACTACTTAACATTTTCTAACGAAGCTACTAACGGACGTGAGTTTAATGTTGATTACAATTATTTTTATAAAGTAGAAATTCATTAGTTATTGCTCATTGTAAATAGTTTACAACAAACAGTTGTGAACTAAAATACAACTGCTACTTTCTACATTTTAAATCTAATAGAAAATAAATTAAATCTGATAAATATCGAAAGACACAATAAATTCAATGATTTTTTTTAATACCATTTAGACACTATTATTCAATTGCTTCACTTAAACTAGCCAAGTTTTGCTGTTAAGTCTGATAAAAATGGCTGTAACCCTGAAATTATTGTTTATGTTTAAATTAGATGTACAGATATTGTTTAATATAAGAAGGATTTGAAAAATACATTAATAATTGACACAATTTTCAAAGAGATGTTTTTTTTAACATGGTGTTCTGAAATTGTTTTACTTACCCTGAGCAAAATGAAAATAAAATATTTTGTAGATTAACAGTTATCATCCCATTTTATGAACCAACTTAATAATTTCTTTTGATATAAAATCCATTGAACGTCTTCAAAATAATCCTTATTTGTAGATACATGTTTAGGGTAATTATCGGGCAAGTGGTTGATAATATACGAGAAATTCCACATATTTGTATTTAAATAACGACTAAACTGTAACATTATATACTAGAAAAATATATACATGCCAGCTTATGATTTAATGTGTATAAATATTAATTGCTAGTGGCTCCACCTTCAGCTCCCACGAAAAAAGAAAAAGTGGTTCTGTAACTAATTTACATTCTCTATACATATGTTTGAGTACATTAATCTTTCAAGTAAATACATAATTTATCCTTTTTTAAATCATTAATTTTGATCGTGGGACATTATCATATATGTATGATATTTATTCCAGATAATATTTCCTGACTATGTATGATTTGTTTAGTAGATTTACATATGCCACATATACAACTGTATTATCATATAACCATAAATTTAAGCAGCATCAGCTCTAATAATATTATACTTATTATTAATAAAAATCAAATTATGTATCTAAAAAATCTTCATAATTATTACATATTACCTCCACCCGTTCTGCTTCAACCACCTTGCTACAACAAGTGAATGAATTTGCCTGTAGTTTTTCAGCTTTCCATTCAATTTTATTTTCGTTATCAAGTCTAGCTGTTGCAATATTGGGTACTTAGCTGTTACGATTAATCATCTCTTTATTATCATGTGACCATATGGAAAAAGAGCAACCAATGTATGGGAACGCTCTTATCACCAAAGACGCGTTATATTTCACATAATGTAAACCTCCTTTATGCTTTATGAATAAAACATTATTTATTTTCCAACTCTGTAAACTACAGCATCGGTGGCTACAGGATGTTTATACAAGAGAGTGACGTCTCGCCAACGAGGACGTCAAGCTTCACTTTAGTTTAAAAGTGCCATTTCTGACAGCCGATTAATTTCCTTGTTATTGAATTTCTATCAAAAAACTTAACGTAGCATGACCTGCATGATGACACTTAAGCTCGGGACCATCATAGAAGTTCCTAATGTGACCTCCCGAACACGTTTTGGGAGTTTGTAAAAAAATATATATGTATTTATGCGTTTGCACTCCTGCGGTAGCTCTTTTGTCCGATTTACTTTAAATTTGGCAAAAACATTCCGTTCGTTGGGCAAAAAATCGGAAAACTATAACACCCTTTTAAGGATTTTAATTTTTCAAATTGTGAGTTTTTGATCCCAAAAATTTTAGTACTGCCCCTAATGTAAATGAAATGCACATTAAATTGTAGGCAATAAAATGCCAAAAATACTAAGCACTTCTTTATAATTCTAGCGCAAATATTTACCGAGCTATTAAAGTAAATATATGTTGATTAAATACAGTACGTTGCCTTAAGGGCATTTTACAATAGAAAAGCCTGTTTTTTATATGTTGGCGTAATTTCATCACCTCCAGTATCCCCACACCTAGCCTCTCAATTCTGACTTTGCTTTCTCTTAACCTTATAATTCGCAACATTGTTTCCCAGCTTCGCAGTTAAATAGAACCAGGAGCATCGGAACAGCCAAACAATTCAATGTTTTCAGATATCCATAAAATTGGAATAAATGTACGTTTTAACACAGATTTTCATTTTATAATGTCTCGCATACGGAAATTCAATTCCCTTACGTCGCGTGCTGCGTGCGAACTCGTTTGACATACGCATGATCACATAAACTCATCGCTTAATATAGCCTTATGTTTAATTTTAAATAAAAAGGGTTACCTTAGAATTTTTGCAGCTAAAAACATTCAATGTAATCTATCCTATGTTATTTAAGCTCAGAATGTATAATGTTTATCAAAACGTATCAAATTAGAAAAATTTATCAGAAAGTTAAATGTGGAAAATGTTTTCTATTGACCTAGATGAGATGGTGGATTAATTTTATATTAAAATTACCACCTTATTCTGCTACCAAATGAAAAAACCCATGAATTCACACCTAGCAAGCTCATTATGACTGCAATCAAGCATATCAATTTCAGTTCTCTCCATTTTAATATTTCTTACTCAAAATATTTCGATTAGTAGCACTATAACTGTATTTAATTTTAATTTGTTTTGTCAAACAACAATCCAAAGTTGTCAAATTAATTTTAATTCATGTAAAATTTAAATATTTGTATAATATTTCCCATCATAACTCTTCCATTTCTCTTACAGTATTTATATTATTTGTTGCTTCACGAAAACAGTTTCAGAAATATCGCGATGTTGTTTAATTTACATACAAATGAAAGTCCCGGTATGCCACAGCCTCTCTGCAATAAAAAATGGTGTTTTGACATTAAGTACTCGTATGAATAACTCAACATATTTATGTTAATGTTTAACTACATCGGTTATTTTCAAAGACAGTGAATTGTGACGTCTAAAATCTTTCTAATAGAGAAAGGAAAAGTGAAAAAAGACTTTTATAATAACTTGTACAATCATGTATGTATTATTTGACGTCGTGAATCAGATATAATTAAAATATTTACGCTTAGCATCTATTAGATTGGTTACAGATTATAGTCTCAGTCATTTGAATATCAATTCGGTGAAACATTTAAAATTCATAGATGATCAATACCAACATTGATATTGTAATATAAGACAATTATTATCTTAAAAACTTGTATTTCAATGCCAATTTTATATGAGAACTTTACAGTTTTTTATGATACTATTACCATCATAACTTACTAAAAAGATTGTTTGATCCTTAATTGTGAATGCATTTTTTTAGTCTCTATTTGTATTCGTAAGAGCGCAACCCACATTTAAAGAACGAAATTGTCCTTAAAACGAGTGTAAAAATAATGCAATGATGTTTGTGTTTGGAATAATATTTTTTACAAAAAATATTACTTACGGTAACATTACAGTGGAATATCAATAACTCGAGCCTCAATAAGTCGAATTCCTTGACAACTCGAGATTTTGTCATTCCCCCTAAACTTCCCTCTATGTGTTATACTATTTTATCTATAAAGGTCAAAGGGTTGGCGGGGAACACCTCGTTACTTCGATGTTTTTGCTGAAAACTCTCTATATTTCGAAACTGTAAAGTCTCCGTTCCTCTATATAGAAATATGTTTGCTACAGAACCAATATAATTCAAAATTGTAAAAATTGGTTTGTATTCCTTATCCCCAGTTAATATATATATATATATATATATATATATATATATAGCATCATGTTCTGTCGTTTTCTCTATTCGCAGCATCTATTGTTCATACCGATATTCCCGCCCTCCCTCCACATTACATATGTTCCTCTCTGGCATAAATACTTCGGTATTTGATAGTTCTAGTGTGGATTAAGCGAGTGTAACGTAGTTATTTAGAACTATAACTTAGCTTTAAGGTGGGGAGAAGTGTGTTTGGGGCTTGCGATAAGAAGAAAGCTAAAACCCATCCAATAATAGACTGGATTTGGCCAGACGGGAAAAACATCTCCAAAATGCCGCACTGTGTTCGTTTACTTTCCTACTCTACGACATTTTCACGGTTCACTGAAGTAAGGTTTTCATCATATTATACGTTCACCACATAAGCTGTTAAAACAAATTCAGGCTTGTTCTAGAAACAATTAAACAATAGTTTTTATTTTTAATTATATTTATAACAGTATGATTAATTACATTGCAGATAAAACAGTCAATGATGTTAGGATTCTCCTATTCCATGTCTCATCGATTGCGTTATCGTGGCTCACAATAATACTAAGTTTGTGGAAGATCACCTTGACAAGTCTAACCTCAATATTTTGAAATATTTGATAGCTCGAATTGTTTTCACCCCCTAAAGCTGTAGTTTTTGAGGTTCCACTTTATATGGACATTAAAAGATAAATTATTATTTAAGAAATATGTAAAGGATTACTGAACAATTGTATATATAATATTGATTAATTTTGTTCAAATTAAAATATTAGGGAAACTGTTTTCCTGTTCTAACGTGTTATTCAAGGAGAAAAAAAAAAACACGGTAAAGAATGTGCAACAAAGAGCTCACAGTTGTTTTTCACGTCTGGGCGTCTCTCCATGAGCAGAGAGAAAGATTTATGACGTTGAGTCAGTTGCACAAAACACTGAAAACTGGCGAGTACTTCGTCTATAGTGAAACTAGCATGTTTGTATCCTTGTCAAACCATACACTCACAATTGTATGTCATTCACTGGCGAGTCCCATATTGAGAATATTTAGGATTATTGTCAGAAACGGAAATAACAGATGGCAAACCTGAACTAAACTTATCGGCTGTGAATTCATATTTACAACCTTCACATATTTTTACTCCATACGTTATTTATTGATAACGATGTAGCGAAGAATTCCAATTATTCTGGTACTGTTTACTTATATCTAATCTCTTTTTCTACTAACGGGAAAAACGTTGCATGGACTGAGGCACTGAGCTGAGAAATGCAATTCCCATCAACTGCCAAACACGCTGCCTCCAGTTTGTTTCGTTGTTTACATTTCAGCTCGTTAAAATTAATTATAGTCCAGACCCATTCTTTTCAGATATACTATGTCCGGTCTCGATGTTTTCCCGTAGTAATTTCGCCCTCAACTCACCCTATTCTGTGTAATGCTTTATTTGTCTTCTCATGAAAGTTGTTGAGTAATTTAAATGTACTCGAATTTTCTTACATATTAAATGTACATATACTTAATCACCGTAATCTGAATTTAGATATTTTAAAATGTACGTTACAAAATTAGGAAATATGTTCATGTTACAGATTGGTCTCTTGATTGAAATTGATAGTTCAAGTGTTTAGAGTCAAGACGAGTTGTGAAAACAAAGTTATCAATAACGTCACGTTGGTGGCACATTGCGCGTCGTACTCAATGGTTAAATCTGATTAGTTGTGTTAAGCGAGAAATTCAATTAGGTCTTTTATTGTATTTACTAACCATTTTATATAATTTTGTGCAGTAGCGTATAACGGTATTTTATAAGTAAATAACTCTTGTAGTTTTCATTTAATCATACTCTTCCTAAAAACTAAATAATCGTCACATTTTAAAACAATACCAACCTATTACCTATTGGTATTTGTCATAAATTTATATTTGATTTGATTTTTCTTTCTCTTAAAACATGTTTGGATATAAAATTTGAAGGAATGGTATATTAAAAAAATAGTCAGCTATGCACGTCCCCAATAGGGATTTTCTTCAGCAATTGGAAGTGAGTGATTTGCAGGAAGGGGAGAAGTTGTGCTGGGACAGCACAAGCTACCCCATAAGGGGGAGAAAATTGAATCTAAACCTCTCTGGTACCCAGGGTGTGAGCACGGCAACACTATACCCGGTTGACCTGTTGAGCTCATCAGAAGAGGAACTCCCAGGAACTCCCAGGGAGTCCTCCAGAGAACGTCAGAGAGTCCCTTCTCCACGTCAGTTCACCCCCTAGCATAGGGGCGTTAGTTAAGAGTTTCTTGGTTAAGAACTCTTCCCCCAGGCACTCGTACCGTATGGCACTGGATAGGCAGGAAGATCCGTTATCTCCTCTCTGGGTTGTAACTTGGTTGTAAATCAAAGTTCAGCGAGGAGACTCTGATTTCAAGAAACCGGCCACAGGAGAAACAAGCGTGTCCTCTCAAACTCTTCCATCTTAAACCCGCATCACACCAAAATAACTCACTAGTCTCACTAGCTTCACTAATGAGGCTCGGCTGATCACACTGGTTATTGCCGACCGATCCAATCCTCCTGGAACTAGATCGTAGGAAAGGATCATGAACTGAATTGCTAAATTCTAAACCATAGTAGTGATATTTAAAGTTAGGTTTGATTTGTTGTTTTAGACATTGTTAAGGACGTTTTCCATCACCGATTGTAAAACAAGTTTCTCGATATTTAAGGATCTGGAATCTGATCCCGTCTTCAGGTCAGATAAAACCGAGAACATAACGTTAATGTCACAATCCAGGCAAGGCTGGATTGGGCTGTAAAAAGCTAAAAGTTCTCTATATTAGTTTGTTGTGTTTATTCCAACCTAGCCTGGGTTGTGCCATTATCTGACCTGAAGAAGGTTTTTTTAAATTTATTTGGATTTTACCTATTGTTTCTAGTGTTTAAAACTACACTACGTTTCGGGAGAAAAGGAAACTCCTCCCTTTATCAAGTGAACCCTATTTACATCTAAATATCATATCCTTACACCTAACTAACCTATTTTTTTTTTTATCTATTTATTTTACATTTTAATTTACACAAACACGAAAATAACAAATACATATGCAACAAATCTAATACAATACGCTAACACAACATCTATCTAAACGAACAAACGGAAAACTGACAATACATTACCTGTTCTGCATCGTTGCCTCCAATCTGACTGCAAAAACGGTAAACTTCACTCTCACGTCAACTCACTGAAGATCACCCACTGAAGATCACTCACTGAAGATCACTCACTGAAAAT